>CM069447.1:75863446-76046287 GCA_035610835.1 Ophiura sarsii | reverse complement strand
GAACTGGAACACCAAATTGAGTTCCTGTGTCGAGCGTTACTGGAACATATTTATATTCCAGTATCGTTCGATACTGAAACACATTCTACCATTTGTTACGTGTTCCAGAGTTGGACGATACATTCCAAAATCTAAGACCGAAATCAGTCTCCTTTTATCTGACCTTAGTACCCATCGTTGACATGTTTTATGCTTCGAATAGTAATCAGCAAGTGTGACATCTTTCAATTACATTTTACAATAGTATGATTTTCGCCACCGATATTTTCAGGCCGAACACACGTCTTGTAACCAAATGCGTACATCCACGTAATAATTGTTATATGCAATCTTAAAACAATTAATAGTTTGCAATATCCTGAGCATAATACTTATCTTACAGTATATTATGGTACGTAAGGCGCTATAAAATATGGTTTTATTATTATTATTATTACCCTCACTCCAAATTGAATCCAAAATGACCCCCACGCAATCACCTTTAAACAAGAGCAGAAAACATATAATCTGCTCTATTTTGTATGGATATAAAAATAAATACAGAGTTTGTCAAAACGTATCCCTTGAGTTAAAAATATAATTAAAATTACATTACATGTCTTCTTGTTTAAGAAAAGCCTGGTGGTAAATCCCTATAAATTGTCGAATACATGTTTAATATCCAATCTAACTACCGAGATATCATAAATTCAGTAACAAGAGTGCGATTCCGACTATAGCCAATTTTGAACAAGAAAATGATGTTCAACTTTAAAATTCCCTGCCTTTGTGATTCCTATGATAATTACAAACTAATGTCAATGCATTGTTTTAAATATTGTCTAAAATTCAAATAATGTATGGTATGTCATCGATAATATGGATGGAAATATATGTTGCTGGTCAAATTCAAGTCGCTATACTTTTAGTAAGTAGATTAGTATTGATGTTACCGATTATGGTCCATTACGCACTGATTGACGATTCTAATAAAAGAGCTCTCTTCACGTAAACAGTAATGGCCATATCTGAATTTGAACATGCCCGAGTAGAGTTGCCCTACTTTGATAACGGAAGCTCTAAAACATAGAAGGGTACATAACATAATTTTGTTTTATTATTTCGCGAATGTTTAAAATATTTTTCATGGCCAAAAAATAATTTGTTGATACACCCTGTGCACTTTGACCTTTATTGGTAAAATTGTGATCCGATATAAAGATGCGTAATCAGAACACGTTTGCCTTGATTTGATCAATGTATCAATTTACAGCCCGTGCGTTGCATGTACGTTGCGTGCAAGTTGTCCTGCATGGAGTTGATACTCTGAAATAACTTATGTTTGGTATTATCTCTGGAAATTATTACTGATGCAAATAATATATGTGTCAATATGTTGTTAAGGCATGGCGAGAGCACTCACAATATTTCTATTTAACATGTATAAATATTATATGACATTATAATAATTATAGAGCATTGATTGTATAGTATGGGTCTAATAATATGTAATGCATTGTATATATATTACGACAGTATAATGTAGAATAGTGATTATGCAGTATAGGTTTAATGGTGTACTAGGCGGTCACCCGGGTTTGTCGGTTCTCGGGTTTGGTGGTTTGTAGAATGCATGCATAAACCCCGAACGGACAAACTTTGAAAATTCGACCCTTAGACGACCTTTGACCCCGGACGACCCAAGAAAAGCAAAGGCGTTTTATTTTGTCCACGCTCGACTCGCATTCGGGCTTCCCGTCCCCGAGTTCAAGCCCGATCGGACAAACTTTGAAAATTCGACCCCTAGACAACCTTTGACCCCGGAAGACCCGACAAACGCTAACCCGTTTTATTTTACCACGCTCGCCTCGCATCGAGCATTGTGACCACCGAGTTTAAGCACGATTCAAAAAGTTGACCCCTAGATAACCTTTGACCTCGTACGCTCTAGCGAATGCAAACTTGCTCTAGCGGGGACCGAGCTGCACCCACCCACCGAGTTTGAACGCCGCCCAACCCCGGGAAGGCGACGAAAAAGCGCGCAAAGACAGACAAACAGAGAAACTAACAGACAGAGAGTAGCGTATTATTATATAGATTGTATAGAGTGAGGTGTTACGACAGTATAAAGTCGAATAGTGATTAAACAGTATAGGTTTAATAGCGTATTGTAAATATTGTGGTGTTACGACAATATAATGTAGAATAGTGATTAAACAGTATAGGTTTAATAGTGTAGTGTAAATATTGTGGTGTTACGACAGTATAATGTCGAATATTGATTATACAATGTCGGTTTAATAGTGTATTGTATATAGTGCGGTGTTACGACAGTATAATGTCGAATAGGGATTATACAATGCAGGTTTAATAGTGTATTGTAACTATTGTAGTGTTACGAGAATTCGTTCTAATTTGAATCATATTTTGACACTAACAGCATCAATATTAACAGCTTCGTACCATAATATGCGTTCATTGGTGCACAAGAAGTTACTTTGTGATTAAAAGTAATAATGTGTTGTGGTTGTCTTCAATTGAAAGAAAGTGCCAACTTGTTCTACCAATGCGAAAATGTAATCTAAGCCACTATATATAAGCTGTCACTGAATTCTACATGACTATATTTTAAACCCTTGTAAAGTAAGAACACATTATCTGACACAGCCTGACACAACCTGAAATCGCTCAATCGTCACGAACATTTTTAAAATGTTAGAGTATTAGACAAATTTGCCTTTGTTTATTTCAAACCATTTTTAGTGTAATAAGTCTGATGTCTGCATATTATATTTTGTATTGATTATCGGTGGGATGGTGAGTCATGATAGTCAGGTCCCGTTTTCAAAACTCAAGAAATATTATTCTTGTCAATAATTGGTAAAGTCGCCATTGTTTATAAGAGTATACATACTTTTTCATACTTGGTGATGTTTTCAAGACAATGCCATATTCCCTGCCAGAATTACAACATATTTAAGAAAAAGCGCGAAATCCAAAATGTTTCAAGTTGGTGGATCCAAACTGTATAACTGCTGAAATGGTATAAATAAAAACAAAATTTGATAGATAGACCAAAACACTTTCATAGTCATTAAATTTCTTATGAATATCCTGATGCAACATTTTGACGGAATCCTTTTTACACTTGGAAACCGTAAACAGAAGCTCCGTTTGACTTGCAGAATACGTCTTGTCTTTATGTAAAGAGATGAAATAAATAAATATCTACGAACCATGTTGATCTAGTTTTTGAAATATAATGATGAATGTCACTTGCAAAAAAATCCTTTGTTACTCACACCTTTTTGGATATGTTTCTGAACTAGACCAAAAGCACAACCGCAAATACAATTTTTCTATTATACATGCTGCGAATATCAACACGCCTTTGATTGACTTATGACGCGTAATACATAGGGGTCCCTTAGAAAAGTTTGATTTAATAAGTTCAGATAACATATTTAATTTCAAATAATTTGGGGAAATGCCAATATCTCCCCTTTCGAATAATCAATTTGAAAATAAATAAAATGTAGGCTATAGCTAATAATTTCATCTTGCTAGGCAACCTATTAACTATATTAATATTTACATTTTAACTGGTTGTAAAATCTGGACCTGAATATTCTGACTCACCCTGTATATATTTCAGCATATGCCTTTTTGTATTTGTTAAGATTTTTCTGTACAGCGCCCTGAGGCTGTTTACATCGTAAGGGGTTTAATAAGTCCATGTATTATCATGATCTAAAATTCTAATGAAAGGTAACAATTTTTCAAGTGTGGTTTAAATGAACAAACCTAATATCACTGATGTATATATAAGAAAAGTAATGATATTTTTGCATTGATGGGTACTAATCATTTTGGAACGGCCTGTAGATAACGTTATATACAAGTCATTGACCTATATACTGCGCTATTATACGTACACAATATTATTATAACGCGATTTACAATGGCATAATTATCAATGTTAATACTTGACACATTTATGTAATTGCAGTTTCATATTTAACCCAATATTATAATCATGCAATGTGTGATAACTGTTAAATGTGTTAACACTTTCCACGCGGCAGGCAGCTGCCGACGACATTCCAAAATTGCACAAAATGTTTCAAAAATGTCAAAATTATTGAATAACATTACCATAATTGAAATCACCATGAGAAATACATTGAAATAAGTACCATCATGCCAAGTATCGGTCCATTAATCCTTGAGATAGACCCTGAAATGTGGGAAATGTTTCTGAAAATTCTGTTTTGTGTATTGTAAAACTTATAGTCGCGTGGAAGGTGTTAACTACCAGATGAATGTTATTTTGTCGTTATAAATAACTGCCTTTGTTAAAACAAATATTGAATTATAATCGAATTACGAGTAATAGTAAATCGTTTAGAAATCGGATTGGGCAAACTTTTAGCATAGAAATCAATATTGTATGCTTAAATTAAGAGTGCGTGCCTGAGAAAACCAAACGGTGGGCGGAACATGAATGTTGTCGGATTTTGCTCATTTTTGGTTTAGTATATATACTTGATGAAATATTCATGCTGACAAGGTTTGACAAATCTGGCCCCTATAGCTTGGATTTTTTGCCCCATCAAGTTTTAGCCCCTTTTAAGCCCCAAAATCTCCCAAAATTACATATAATTGCCCATTTTTGCATAATGTTCATACTTGATGTCTATTGTCAAATTATGTTTTAATCAAGATAAAACTATTGTAAGTACATAGGTTTAGTATTGTGAAAATCAAACCAAATTCACTTAACTCCTTCTTCCTCACCAGGGGGGGGGGGGGGGGGGGGGGGGGTCCCACTTCTTGATTGTTTATGTAAAAATGTTCAATCGCTTGCAGGAATTTATCCCAGCAGTGGATTAAAATAACCTGATTGTAGTCTCATAACATGACATATTGGCTATCAAAAACTATTCAAACTTAGCTGGGGAAATATGTCTGGATACTGAAAAACATAGTGTTTCTATATAGTAATGTTTTAATATTTTCTAAAACAATAACACATTATTAGTCGGGTATATACAGGGGGTTACCGTGCACCCCCTGTCCCCAGGACTCCCCCAAACCAATTGTTTTGACTTACTTTCATGGTTCTAAAACATATTCACAATGTTATCAAAAATAATTTTCCTATGCTAAGGGGTTATTCAAGATTGCGTCCAAATTGCCGCCAGAGTTGGTCAGATCTCATAAAATGACATATATCAATAAAAATGTATGGTGAGAGTATAGTTTTAATAGTGGGATGTATGCATTAGACCACTACACTCTCATATCAAGAATGTTTTGTTTTGTTAACACACCTAAATCCAAGATGGCCGCTAAAATGGCTGTCAAAAATGGTAAACTTTCATAAATTGGAATATATGAACCAACAAGTATGATCAGAGTATAGTTTTAACAATGGGATGTATGTGTTAGACCACTAGTAACTCATATCCAGTATTTTGCTTTGTTAACATAGTTAAAAATCCAAAATGGCCCCCAAAATGGGTCCTAAAATTACTGAACAAATTTAGAATTAAGTAAAACGGGATAATATCAACCAAAACGTATGATGAAAATACAGTTTTAATTATGGGATGTATGTATTAGACCACTAGTAATATGGACTGCTCATGAGGGAAATAGGGTGAAATATTGCCCCGAGGTGATCTGGAGACCGTAAGCCTACTATTTTCCCGAAGCCGGAGGCTGAGGGAAAATAGTAGGCTTACGGTCTCCAGATCACCGAGGGACAATATTTCACCCCATTTCACGAATAAAGAGCAGTCCATTATTTGTTTTATATAACGCATGAAAATATTCACACTTGAACACATTTTTCTTAGTGAATATGCTAGTCGATTCTCGACAAAATCAAAAATAAGCTTACTTTTTAAAGTTAGTTTACTCCGAGCAAGTCGCCGAGGAATAATTATGCTGAACTCATCTCATCGATAGAGGTCTAGACCTCGTTGCAGAATGCCCTCAACCTCAGGTGAATTGACAACAAATATTTATGATTCATGACTAAGATTCAATGAAATGTTAATTCAGCGGATAAAAGATCTGTGCCAAATAATAATAATGCAATGCAGACGACTTGTTTACTTGTTTTGAAGCGATTCCTCTTTTGCTGTGCACACTGTTGCATGCTGTGCACTGAGCGGAGTCCGTACACGCAGATAGTAGTGGAATCGATTTATTGTTTATACCGAGTAGGGCCTTCTAGCGGGCCTTCTAGATTTGTAGAAATTATGAGAAAACTTTATGTAGAATGACGATCACATTCAGGTTTTATACAGGGTCTCTCAAGACGCTCCATGCCGGGAGCGCACGAGCCTACGAGGGAGGGCATTTTTGGTCTATTCAAAAAAGTACTATTGACCGCCCGGTCAATAGTACTTTTTGAAAGACACAAAATGACCGGGAATGACGTCAAGCATGAAATAGGCCAAAATATGTTGTGTTGTGTAATGTATTATCACACAATCAGATGTCTAGAATATTTTCATGGGTTATATAATAACTCATATCCAATATGTTTTGATTTGTTAACATACTTTACAATCCAAAATGGCCACCAAAATGGTTCCCATAATGACTGAACTAATTGTCGGAATTCCATAATATGGGATAATATAACCAACATGTAGGATGAAATTATAGTTTTAACATTGGGATGTATGTATTAGACCACTCATATCCAGTATGTTTGCATTGTAATAACGTACTTAAACTCCAAGATTGCCACCAAAATGGCCGCTGTAAATGTAAATATAGTCTACATGAGTGTATGGTATTCCAAAATAGATATTGTAAGAATTTATATTGCATCAAATTTACCAACTAGTATGTTCTAAACTGAAAAGGCCCACCTCCGTGACAATTTTCATTCTGTATCACTTTACAAAATGGCTGCCAAAATGGTTAATTTGATATTAAATGACCTAAAACAATTGTTTTGGATTGTATAACTATGTAATACCAATACCCCCCTCCCAAATCTAATGGGACAATATTCACTATTTAGTCTACGATAAAGCCTATGAGCTGTAGATCTGATCATACATGTTGGTTCATATGCCAATTCATGGAATGTAATCATTTTTGGCAGCCATTTTAGCGGCCATATTGGATTTAGGTGGGTTAACAAAGCAACAGTTGATATGAGTGACATCCCACTATTAAAACTATACTTTCCCCATACATTTCGATTGCTATAATGTCATTTAATGAGATGTTGAGATTTGACCAGTTCTGGGGGCCATTTTGGACGCCATTTTGAATAACCCCTAAGCATACCAAAATAAATTTGGTAACATCCTGAATTTGTTTTAGGACCATGAAAGTAAGTTCAAAAGTTGGCTTGGGGAGTCCTGTGGGGTGGGTAGGGTGAACGGTAACCCCATACCCGACGAATTTTCTTATTCATAATATCCAATAACTGGTGTACACCACCCATGGATCAGTCATCCTCCCGCTTGGAAAAAATACCATAAAATAGAAACACTTTTTTGTTTACCCTTAGGCAATTCCACATTTCCAGTATGATTGACTCTAGGATTAGTGTATTTAAAATTAATGATGTAAACAACTGATTGACGTAGGCTATTTGTATTTGAACCTGACCTATTCTAAGCAAACTATTGAGTTTAATTTATATTACTTTACAATCTAGAAACACTGATTGCTTCAAAAGACCGTTACCTTTGACTACACAAACCTTTACTTCAATTCTCTGATGTGAGAGACTTTGGAATTAATGTATGGTTTAAGTAACCTTTTAAAATCAAAACAACAATATCTTATTTCAAAACACTTAAAATATTTTCTGTCTAGAAACAATCATTTACATACAAATATTTTTTTTTAAAGTCTGTGACCTATTTGATTGAATTACATTCCTGTATTACAACAATATCTCAAATAAATCATATATCTTCAATTGTTTAAAATAAATGTCTAAATGCCTTATAGAAACACTGAATTGGGTGTATCTAGAAACATTTCCCCAGAACAGATTTAATTTTTCAATTCACTGCTGGGATAAAATCCTATTTACATTTAAATATTGCCCCTTTTTCGTCACAAAATCAATGCCTCGCAGGGATACTTTTTTCTGTGACTCCCCTCGTAATTCAGAATGAGGTGGGTAATTTCTGGTTGAATCTACATAATACCAATGCCGTGTATCAATGATAAATGGACTGGATTCAGAAATCATTTGATGCAAAGAATCCCATTTTGTGCCTTTAGAAACAGAGATAATTTAAACGATTTTATATGATTTTATGGCTCAAAATGGGGATAAAATGCCATGGGGCAGAAAATCCAAGTCAGGGGGTCAGAATTTTCAAACTTTGTAAACCTGAATCTTTCATCAACTGTACCCAGCAAACCATATATGAGCAATATTGGACAACCTTCATGTTCCTAGATTTTGTTATCATCCTGTTTTCTCCGACATGTACACTTAAATGGTTAGGATAACATGGCATGTGGTCAATGAGTGTTGGGTACGCTGCTTCTTGGGTGGAACTACGATCCCAAAAGTGCGACTTTAAAAGTGGTTGCGTTAATTAAGAAATTCAAACCGTGAAATACAATTTGTTATTCAAACTAGTTCTATTCCAGTGCTTGTTTAATCAAAATATATGTCTAAAAAAGTTACGATATACAGGTTGTCCCCGAAATATTGTGTGTGTAAACAGCTTGTTTGAAAGAAACTCATACATTCTCTTAATCGTTCCTTTCTATTTGAAACTGTTGTTGTATCATTATTTGTTCAAATCATGGATCTATAATCCTTCATTTTGATTCAATTTGAAAAGTAAAAATGGATCGTCCCGCATGAGCGACCCCAATATTTGTTTCTATATGGTTTTGAAGCCAAACTTGAGGGAAGACGTGGTCATTGCAGCCCTTTTATGGCAAAAGCATGTATCTTATATGATATACTTCCTTTTAACATGGATTTTGTTGACTTGGTTCAATAACTCTCACTTAGGAAAAGGTTGCAACTTGTAAAGACAATAAAAGTAATATACTGCCTTTTACCACTACTTGATTTATGGAGAAAAAAGCTAACTTTGATCATGTTAAAAGGAAGTATACTGTTAGAAAACTACATATAAGATACATTCTTTTGCCATAAAAGGGCTGATTGGTAATTAGCAGATTCTCAGACTATTTTTTTCTTCATATTATGGATGCAATTTCTTGCAAACCTTGGTACAATAATACAGTATCTTACTGTCTAACTTTACCAAATCTATTCTCCAATGTGAATATTAAATATAAGCCTTTGCTATAATTCACCAAATACCACATCATCAGTTATTTAGAAATCCCTAAACACTTGTCAAATAAAACAATGCATGGGGTCACGCAAGTGTGACGAACTTACCCTTCAAATTAATAATTATTAATTAATAAGTAATGATTTGAACAACCATGAATAATAAAAGTTACAACAGAAAGAAACTAATAGTAATAAGTAGACAAGAAATTATTAGAATACACGAGTTTCTTTCAAACAAGCTGTAATAACACACACTTTTTTTTATTTTTAGCACTTTGTCAAAAAGGTGAAATATACCATGTCTTAAATGATGGCGTGTATCTTGAGTTTGATAAATCATTCATGATCTACATGAGGGTACAGTATGAAAACGGATCTAATCCAATTGATTTCGATACTGAACTTCGGGCATCGATGGGTGCTAATCATGGGACAGCCTGTACTATCCCTAGAGCAGATTTCAGTTTGATATTATTATAACTAGTCATAGGGCTATGAACATCCAAAACAAGTTATATAAGCTTCTAGTCTGTGAAAGTTTTCCACTTGAATAGTCTATTGAATATGTTGTATTTATCAAGTATAACAATAACGCTTTGACATTATTATACTACACCTAGCACAAAAAGTCCCTGATGTTGGCTAATCCAAAATCAATGATCGGTACCAAAAATCTGAGATATACATTAAATGGGCCAATTTCCTTTCGGTAGTTTGATACCTCATTTATAATAATTCAATAACCACAAGTAACGACAACAAAGTTGCACTAGAATTGGTTTCCTATGGGATATATCTTTGATTTGTATTGTCCACTGTGTGCTATCTCAACCAGTCAGGTATGGAGATGAATGGGTAACAGGCATCGACAGGGAGTTGGTACACACATTGGCAATGCGTAATCGCACGCACACTGAACAAGGATATCCCATTGAAATACAATTTTAGTGCAAGAATTGTTTTGGTAGTGTTGGTCGATTAAACAATCATAACATAATATCCACTCGTTTTTTTATGAATGAGGTATTAAACTACGGAAAAGAAATTTGCTCATGAAATGTATAGCTCAGATTTTTCGATTATTGATTTCGGATAAGTCAGCATCAAAGCACCCGGTCAGGGACTGTTTGTGGTAAGTGTATATTATCAGTATAGGGTTCATGCCACACAACAAAGAAAGGACCAATATATAATACTACTGTCACACATGGCCTATAATTGTTGTACTGTGTGACCAGTATATGGGTGTTTCCATAAATACAGGTACCAGTGGTAAATTTGCATTGTCTCCAGGGTGTCTCAAAAAACCGTGCACGTGTTGACCCAACTTATTGACCATGAAATTCTAGAATTTGGTGTAACAATTGTATACATATTAATAGACTAAACGCTTAGCTTTCATATGCCGTTTATTTCATCTGATTTAGTTTGGTCAATCTTGAGATTGTCCAATTAAGTAAAGCTACCTAGAATCGACTTTTTACCACTTTACAGTTTGCAATGAATATATAAAGGGTTACTCCGGAGAGGAGGTGGTGTGGGGATGGGTTGTTACCACCCCTAAAAAATCCAATCCGAAATGCAGAGTATGCTTATTTGGATACCCTGGTATAGCTAGAGGTTCCCTCTATCCATACATACCAAAACAAGTACAAACATTCCACGCATGACATCATAATGACCCCCGTCACCAAACATGGCCGACCTCAAAATCCCGCCGTATTCGCTGAACAGTGAATTATAGGCCAAAATAGAAATATTCTCTAAAAAAGTTCCAAGTATGGGAATTTCACCCGGTTTTTTGCTTATAAGGGAGTGAATTAGGGTTTCTAACATAGGCCTATGCTATAATATTCAGGACCATACAATTCAAATATGTTTTAAAATGGCGATTTAAAAAAATGTGAGGTGGCATTTTCCTTAAATGTCATGATATCTTTGATCATTTAATGATTACAATTATATATGATATCCCCCACAGTTCCAAGAAATTAACCCCCAACAACTGGTGTAGCGCCGTCGTTTATCAGAAAAAATTGAGAAATGTTGCCAGAACATTTACAATCAAAATGCATCCAAAAACCTACAAAATGCAATGAAAATATTTCTTTTTGCACTGTGGTATCAGGTGATCAGGATTAAATTACAACTTAATCATCTGGGAGCAATAAGTACCATTTCTGTTTAATTCTATAAACATTGGGCCACAGGATGCCCAGCTGACAAAAAATAAATAAAATAAAATGATTGACTTCTGCAAGGACTGAAATTAATTACTGGTGTGGGATCTGAATGAATAAGCATGTCCGCTTGTTTTTTTGTAATGAAACCAACTTACCACAGTAATGAACCATACGCACCCTGCAGCACCCTTCCATAACAAACCCCCTCCTCTCTAATATGTTTGCTAATGCATTTTGGCCACAAATATCGGGGATTTCCTCCTCCTTTTTTTCTCGAATTTCCCGGCTAGGGAATGGCGCAAGGTGTGCAGTGCTGTCTAAGTTCCAAGTAGGCAACATGGTTGTCGGTTAGGCGCATTGCACAATGGTGGTTGGTCAGTCTAGAGTTAGCTCCCGTAGCACTACTAGAAAAAAATAGTAGTGCGTTGGATCTGTTTGGAATTAAAGTACAATTTTATCATAGCCTATAGAACGAATTAGATCCATTTGTAGAAAAAAATGATAACAATAATACATTTGTGCCAATGACACAGTTTTGAACAAAAAGTGAGTTAGCGCATTTTGGAAAATAGCTCTGAGAACGCCATGAATATTTTCAAAAAATATTGAGTGTCACGATTCACGAAATTTCGTAAAGAAACGGATAAATTTCGGATAAAAACAATGGTAGATAATTAATAAGCTAACAAATATATGTTTTATAAACTAACAACTTAGTGTAGGAGACATTTTGCAAATTTCAATTTTGAAGATATTCTCTTTACTTAGCGTGGTCTGAGATAAATGTGTACAAATATGTTTTTGTCCTTGTACCATCACTGATTGGAATGACCTGTCACCATCTGTGTACAACACCAAAACCGTTAATTGCTTTAACAATTGTATTCATATCATTTGATTCCTGGTGGGTTTTTTTGCCGTGTTGATTCAACCTGCGCCATTATTCAACTAGGCCAGATATTGCATGAAAGCAATTTTACTGAGTATTTCTGTAGATGTAGATGTAGAAAGATAGATTAAGGTTTTGCTGTTGGGTTATTTTGCTCGAATAAGACGATCCCCAACGTTTTGCAATGGAATAGATTACATAGTTATTGGAACATGTTTGTCCCATCGCTACGCACATTGTTTGCAAATAAACTATATAATCGTACAAAGCAGAGCTGTCTTTGAATATTATTTAAATGAAGTCCTGGAATACGGTGACATACGTTATCATGCCTAAATATTACACATTTGCATTTACCTGTAATGTGAAAACGTTCGCAATTGAGTGACAGGAAAACTTACGTTACATGTAAGTAGGATATTATCTTTAAAGGATGCGCAGGAACGGGAAAACTTACGTTAATATGACATTTATATTTAAAGGGAAGGTATGAACTGTAAAACTTACGTTAGGAAATGACTTTTTAAGGGAGGGAAGGAACAGGGAAACTTACGTCGAAAGGAAATGATCTTTAAAGGGAGCGCATAAACGGGGTAAATTACGTTATGACGAAAATGATCTATTATCATCATCATCGGTCGTCATTGGACGGAACAGTTGACATTGATACCATGCAGCTTCATTTTATTCATGAGCTGTGGAATCTCACTTAGGGTCAATACCAAAGTCTTTTGTAGCGCTGTCAGGATAAGTAGTGTTTTTCCTGTCACGGCTAGAATGAACATATTTAGGAGTCCAGAGCATCAAGTTGGAGATCCTAAGGCTGGTCCTCAGTGTGATTTCCTCTTTCTTAGAGTGACTTAGATGGGAGGTAAGTCACCATATACCAATCTGGATTTTAAGTAGCTGTGTATAGCATTCATCAGTTCTATCCTCACACCGTTAAGGTGTCTGAGGCATTATAGAAGGATAATTTCTACACATTCCCTGAAAAACTTGATGTTGATGTTTCTATCAAGTTTTGCCTTTCACATTGTGTCAAGTTTGTTGTATGCAGCCCATGTCTGAGCTGTCCACGAGCTTTCCGGCAATTTCAGTCATGTAAATGAATGATAGTGATGATCCTAGATACTTGAAGTTGCACTATATATTGTTTTTATGGGATATCATTGATTTGTTTGTGATTACTGCCATAACTGTGTGGTATGTATGATCTGAACCAGCCACCTAGGTATCTGGATGAGTCGGTCTGGAGTGATTGAGGTATAAAGGATGACTAGCTGTGAAGATTAAACGTCTTTTGCTGATTAGCTGTGAGTCTTAACACACACATTTTTACTGCGTAATCCCACACAAATCAATGATATCCCATAGAAAACCATTTATTATGCAACTTTGCTGTTGTTATGGCGCGGTCATTGAAATCGCCATAAGTATCAATTAGATTTTTTTGAATGAGATATCAAACTGCGGAGAAGAAATTTGCTCATTTCATGTATATCTCAGTTTTTTGTATCGATGATCTATTTTGAATTAGCCAACATCAAACCTTTTTGTGCTAGGTGTATGTAGGAAACCATGGCTTACTAGCGCCACAGCGAAATAGGGAAATATTGGGTTTCATCTGGGGCCGCTGTGGCGCGAGGAAGCCGTATGTACCGACATTCACTTTTTAACTCAAAATATTCCTGTTCCGCTGTTCCACTGTGGCGGCCCCGAAGCCACCCAATTTCTCTCCTGTTTCAATGTGGCACCGGTAAGCCAGGTTTTCCTACTGCTATAAAGCAGTTTGTATTCCACATATATTTCCTTTTTCACCTTGTACATTTCCTGTTCCGATATCCCACTTTGGCGGCCCCGACGACACCCAATTTTTTCCCTGTTTCGCTGTGGCGCCAGTAAGCCACGAAGTTACGTGTCGTCTTACACCAAGGATAAACCACAATCAATGTGTTGATCAATTCAATTACGAATGCATGAAACTAGATTTTTGATTTTAACACATGCTTTAATAATAGGTATTATTGATGATTGATTACAAAACAAACCTCATCAGTCTTGTTTGTCATCCAAGTGCAATCAAAACAATCAAAACACATACTATTTTCATTTGTCATTCTTTTTATGGGAATGAGAGGTCACCTTGCTTTAGCAAACTGGTCAAGGTGTATTCCAGAAGAATGATCTTGGAATTGCTTGCTCCAATGTCACCAATATCATCTGTGATGCTATAGACATGTTCATAACAAGTAAGACGGTTACCAAGAGAGGTTTGAATAGGGTTATGTATCCCTGATTATAACCCTAACCCTAACCCTAAGTAGTGATCATGCAATGACGTTTCAAAGCTTAGCATGTATATTCTTCTTACTTACATTTCAACTATAATTATTTAAATCATCCAAGTTCGATATGTTCATATAAGTGTTGCATTTTAAACTATGTTTGAGTAAACAAATCATCAAATCAATCAAGCGCATTACACATAATTTGGTGTCTTCATATATATGTGTTAAAATTAAATGTATATATTTTTTCTTATGTTTGCTTGATTTTGATTTTGATTTTGATTTTACTGGGAATTGTTTAGATTATTTGGGGGTGTAGGGTAGTTACTTTTGGAGGTGTAGCAGATACTTGTACGCTCGTATATTAGAGTTATGGTCATTATTATCAATACAACCATAATAATTCGCATCATCTATCGTATAATGAGACCGAGGTAATTGGGAGAGGTTGAGTAGATCATTTTGGAGGTCTAGGGTAGGTACTGTTGGATATGTAGAATAGATGTTTCGGGACGTACAGTTAAGCCCACAATTATTCATACCCCTTGAAAAATATGAGTTGTTTGCGTTTTTCTCATATCTATACCAGCTGAAGTGGTGGAACTTTCGCTTTACACTAAAGACAATTAGTTTGCAAGTACATATCAATATATTTGGGCTCACCATTTTTGCATAACAATAGAATTGAACAAGAATTTTTTTTTTATGCCTGTCCAAAATTATTCATACCTCATACCAAGTCTCAGGATTGAGGCCACTTTTTGTGATAATACACATGTTTTTGACATTCCAAACATTCCTTATATTGTGTGATAGGCTTTTATAGTGTTATGCAATTATTCCATGATGTGTGCATACAATGTGGATGCATTACAAATGTGTCCTATTGAATGTACAGTGAGGGATATTATAGGACAACACCTTAGCTCTTTGACAGCATGGCGAAGGAGATCAAATAACTCAGTGAGGACCTTTTTTGTGCATTGTGAATGCTTACAAAGAGGGGAAAGGCTACAAAGCTATTTCGAAGCAATTTCAAGTGCCAAATTCCACCATATAAAGCATAATTAGGAAGAACAAGACAGTTAAAATCAGTTAAAAACCCTGAAGAACACGGTCGGAACCCAACAGTGTCCCCTTGTTTGACAAGAAAAGTATGGTGAAAGGCCAACAACAATCCACATATCACCGTCAATGCTCTCCTGAACAACCTTGATGAGTCTTGGACCAAGATATTAAGGCAGACACTCCAGCAGACATAGTACACAAGAGTTCTCCATGGACTCCGACCAAGAAAGACTCTACTCCTGAAAAGAGACAATGAGAAACTCATCTAGCATTTGCAAGAGCACTTCTGGACAAAGATCCAAGTTTTTGGTCTTCAGTGTTGGGGTTGTCTAAGATGCAAGACAAGTTTCTCTGTGTCTCGTTTAAGGAGTAGAGTCTTTCTTGGTCGGCCTCCATGGAGACCTCTCATGTGCCATATATGCTGGAGTGTCTGCCATGATATCTTGGTCCAATATTTGCCAAGGTTGTTCAGGAGAGCATTGATGGTGATCTGTGGTTTGACACCGCTGGCTTCCGACTGCATCCTTCAATGTTTTTTAGTGAGTTGAACGTCTTGTTCTTCCTAATTATGCTTTGTATGGTGGATTCTTGCACTTGGAATTGTTTCGAAATAGCTCTGTAGTCTTTCCCCTCTTTGTGAGCATTCACAATATTTACAAAAAAGTTATTTGATCTTCTTCGCCATGCTGTCAAAGAGCTAGAGTGTTGTCCTATAATATCCCTCACTGTACATTCAATAGGACACATTTGTAATGCATCCATATTGTATGCACACATCATGGAATAATGACATAACAATATAAAAGCCTATCACACAATATAAAGAATGTTTGAAATGTCAAAAACATGTATATTATCACAAAAAGTGGCCTCAATCCTGAGACTTGGTGTGGGGTATGAATAATTTTGGACAGGCATAAAAACACAATTCTTATTCAATTCTATTGTTATGCAAAAAATGTTGAGCCCAGATATATTGATTATTACTTGCAAACTAATTGTCTTTAGTGTAAAGCGAAAGTTCCACCACTCCAGCTGGTATAGATATGAGAAAAACGCAGGAAACTCATATTTTCCAATAATTGTGGGCTTAACTGTATATGGTAGATGCTTTGGGAGGCGCAGGGCATACGATTTGGGAGGTGTAGGGTAACACATTTGGGAGGTGTAGGGCAGATACTGTTTGAGGTGTAGGTAAATATTTTGGGAAGTGTTTTAAGATTCTTTGGGTGTAAGGTAGATACTTTGGGAGGTGTGAGACTACACACTTTTAAAGATGTAGGGAAGATACTCCTGGAGGTGTACGGCCGATACCTATTTCCCTAACTAATAAGACGTAGCTGCGAAATAAATACGCTTGTTTATAATAGATCATCATCTATAGTATAATGAAACCAAGACCAATAAATCATCGTGACCTTTGGATACCGGACGTTAAGGAATGCACATGCTTAGTTGGTATCATCATGATTTGCCTTACAAAATCTAGAATGTGTACACCTGTATTCTTTAATAACCTTTGCGCTCTATTTTTTTTTTAAAGAAAGTTGTTTAATTGAAACCAATGGCATTTTCATCTCTTGTGATCCTGTTCTAACATTTTACCGTGATGGGATACTGACCTTTTTCTTGCCTCATAACCTGCACCATTTATTAATCACTTGCAAATGAATAGCGACACCCATCATGTTTTTTTATATATAGATTTTGAGATTGTTTACGGTTATTTTGAAGGGAAGAGAACGAAGAACCCGACCGACCGATAATTAACAATTCACACGTTTTGTAAACACAGTTGTACCTTGCTTGTTCATAGAGCAACGGTTTCTAGCATCCATGATACATTGCGTAACCGTATGAATCCCATCGAGATGGCCAAACGTTTAGAAAATGTACTATCTAGAGATGACATTGATGACATATTGAGGTGTGCGGATGAGAAAACCTACACTTACGCAAAAGCAGTTGATCTTCATCTTTACAAGTTGATGCACTGTAAGGATCGTCATTGGTATGATGAGTTCAAGAATGCACTAGATTTCGAAGACTCAGAATTGCTACTTTCAAAATTGGCAGAGGCCCAGAGTAACGTTTTGGAGCAACCTGTATTCTTACAGATTAAAGGCGATTTTAACATACGTGAGATTGAATATGAAGGTACGTGACATCACATCATTATATATAGCTAGAATGTGTACACCTGTATTCTTTAATAACCTTTGCGCTCTATTTATGCTTTACTGGACCACCATCTCCCCAACCAAGCATTAACCTACACTTCACCCATGACCACCATGCTATTATATGTATCAGTCGGATGTTGAAAGGACTTGAATGAAGGGTGTCATGAAAGAGTGTAAAGGCTATGACAAGTTAAGAGTTTGAGAGAAGATGACCGTGCACACGGCACTTGAAAGCCCGGATTCCAGCTGCTGAAATGTTACCAACAATATCATCTGGAAGACTATTCCATAAGGGAACAGCAGTGTGAATGAAGCTTCTGTCTAAGCAGCGAGTTCTGGCTGTCGGCAGAGAAAGAGCATGGACTGGCATTGATACGCTCGAATGGGTAGCACGGCGTTGGACATATGGTGCAGGAAGTAACACTGCTAGATCTTGTGGGCAGTTGGTAGTATGCATCTTGTACAAGACCGTAGCCGCTGCTACCTGTCGCCTGTGAAGCAGGCTGTCAATGTTGAGCTGTGAACGAGCAGTAGCTTCATTAACTCCACTGATTCTAAGTGCCTTCTTTTGGATGTTGTCAAGCTGGCTTAGGATGGTGGGTGAAGCATTCGCCCAGCTTAGTGAAGCATACTCCATAATGCTGCGGACTTGCGACTTGTAGACACCACGTGCGTTCGTTTTGTCAAGTGAAACAGTTTAAAAGTGTTAAAGGTAATGATGTGTCTCCACAAAATCTGTTTACACAATGCGTTTCTCCTAGAAAGAAGCATTGACAACGACTTTTATTTTAATAATGTGGGTATGTAGAACCCCAAGCTTCAAACCACAAAAAAACTGTTTTCGAATGTTACACATAACGAATTTGATTGTATTACAGAGTACGAAGAACATCAGGGGAATCTGTTTAGCCTGTTTTGAGAACATGCAACCCTTGATCCACAACAGAAAGACGCAGATCAGATGAACAAAGAATAAACTGGATCGCAGGAAAAATCTTCTCACCCATGCACATTCAAATTCACCTCGATGTTATCGATCGCTAAAGGAATCAGACCAAAATGACGTCAAATTGATCATGAAGTAGGTTTTGATTCTTTGTAATGATCTAGATGATTGACGTTCAGTGTTCAGAATGTTACACACATTGGAAAGTACACATGTATGGTTGATTGATACTCTTCAGAAAATGGCAATGGAAAAGCTTGTATACACACAGGGTGTATCTAGGATTTGTTGAACCGGTTGGCAAAACTCCTCACGAGTGGGTCCAGGGACCCACCTTAGTATGAGTGGCCATAGTATAAACAAATATGTGTAAGGTTAGTCGTCTAAGATAACATCGTACACGTCGAAGATGAGCAAAAACAGTTTACACAGAGTGATTCTGTGAAATCTAAGTGGGTACATTATAAAGTATGAACCTTGATCTATCATTTAACACAATCTGGATTTACTGAATATTCATAATTACGTAATAGCATTAGCATAAAATAACCCATATTTGGACAGTGAAAAACATGCCACTTTGGCAGGAATTTTTAATTAGCTTGATAGCACGTGTATTGAAATGAGCAGAACTTTGTTTCGGATAAGTGTGCAAGTCTAACATTTTGCATCGGGAAACCAGAGACCATGTTCAACGAGGTCCTAAATGGAGATTTGTTTTGATTTTTTTTTTCAGATTTTTTTTTTTCAGTTTTTTTTATTAACAGTTTAAATGGCATTAATATTAAAGTAAGTGTTTATAACATATATGTGCGGCTCTTAGAGTGATTTTAACTTCTTGTTGGCTGAACTTTGAGCTTCTGCTGGTAAAAGAAAATTAAAAAAAAAAAATTAAAATAAAAAAAAATCCGCCTGAAAGCTGTGGAGGACAACATAACAAAAGAAAATTCGGGCCTTATGGAGATGAGGTCGCGGAGGAATATAACTGTGACCCGAGCGTTTCGCCGGAGGTCAGTTACGATCAATCAAGACAACAACAACAACAGGGGTTAGATCTATCATCTTCGGACGGACCGGTTGTGAATGCAAATGTGTCGGAGAAAGAGGAAGGTGAACTTGATTTGGATTTGGATGTAGTTGATGACAAATACGATAAGTTTTTTGGCGGAGTTTATGAATCCAAAAGAGGAGACAAGTGCCCCGGTTGATCCACGATTAGCAGCCGGAATCAAGTCGATGTTCAGGAATGGAATCGATTCTGACATGTTTCGTAAGAAAGTATCGGTGATCAAATGCCCGAGTAATATGGAGGAGTTGTATGATGTACAGACGGATAGTCTCGTGTATGTCCTCTAGAAACATCAAGTTTTTCTTTTAGTTCTTTTACAAACTAGTTTGATAAAATAATCCAAACAGCCATCACTGGTTGTTGCATGACGCAAATGGCGGACAGTATTCAGAATACGGTGAATGCTGGAGATGGTGAAGAGAGATGTGCAAAAGCAGATGAGTGGACGAGCTTGGGAATGACTGGTCTGGTATTGCTAGGACATGGTTTTCACAATATTTGCTTGAGACGTAGAGAGTTACAGAAGCCTGATCTAGCTTCTAGATTTGAGAATATCTTTGAAGCAGATGTGACACACAATAACTATATATATATGGTGGTAACGAGAACATTGAAAAGATGGTGAAAGAAAAGTCATCATCAGCAAAGCTCTACCGTCCTTTTGAACAGCAGAGTAATCAGCCACTTCGAGGCCGAGGTTATGCTATGCAAGAAGAGGGTTTTACCCACGGATCCAATACTGTACAGCCGTGGAGGAGGCCCAATGCGCAGAGGCGGGGTTTTTCTATGCAAGAGGTGCAGCTCAATACCCACCACCAAGAGGAACGATGTTCACTAGAAGGGGTCAAGGTAGTGTAATTTGCTCCATATTAGGGTTGAAACAGGAAATTGAGACATTGATTGAATTCATAATTAAACAAGAACCATCATTTATTGCTGGTAGGTTAAGGACAGGTTAGGATGAATGGCGTAAGATTGCATCAGATAGTGAGATCTTGCAGACAGTTTCGGGATGCACACTTGAATTTACAAAGGGTATTATACCAACTCAATCAAGCAGGCCGATATCTCAATTTAATTTAGAGAAGAATGCTATTGTTAATCAGGAAATCCAAAAATTATTAGAAAACAAGTACTAGAGCCTACTGTTTCAGAAGAAGGAGACTATTTGTCAAATATTTTCTTAGTACCCCAACAGAATGGTACTCACAGGTTGATTCTAAATTTGAAGCAATTCAATTATAATGTTGAATACCATCATATCAAGATGTAAACATTTGTTATGGCCATCAAGCTCATTTCCAAGGGTTGTTTCATGTGCAATGCAAAGAAGAATTATTACTCTGAGCTAATAAAAGAATCATCGACTGATCAGAAGCAGATATTCCAAACTGTGAACAAGCTTCTTTACCACAGAAAAGACTCTCCTCTGCCAACATCATCTTCTGATGAGTCGCTAGCAAACAGATTCTCTGAATATTTCATATATACAAAAAATCCAAACTATTCGTGACTCATTTTCTACGATTGACATCTCTGCTTCTACGGTTGAACCAACCATTAACCATCTTGATAACTTTACTTTAACTACAGACGAAGAAGTAAAGAAAATAATCATGAACTCACCTAGCAAATCTTGCTCCTTGGACCCTGTACCACCATGGCTTGTAAAAGAAGGTATTGATACCTTCATTCCTATTCTCACCCAGTTGGTTAACACGTCGTTGCAGTCTGGCTATGTTCCTGCTAGTTTAAAGGAGGTCCATGTCAGACCTCTTCTAAAAAAAAGGCGGGTCTTGATAAAAAAATAATTGAAAAACTACAGACCTCTGTCAAATTTGCCTTGGATATCAAAACTCATTGAAAGAGTAGTCTCCGCAAGAATATCTGACTTTCATGAAATACACATTCTTCATGAATGTTATCAATCGGCTTACAAAAAACGCCACAGTATTGAAACTGTATTGTTACGTGTCCAGAGTGATATTTTATGTGCATTAGACAAAGGTGATATTTGTGCCCTTATTTTGTTAGATTTATCGGCAGCATTTGATACTCTTGATCCACAAATTATTTTGAAAAGGCTGCATGATTATATTGGCTTGAGTGGTACTGCATTATCTTGGGCAAAATCTTACCTCAGCAATCGATCTCAACGCGTTATTATTGGCAACTCAATGTCGGAGCCAGTCTCATGAGCTTTGGCCTACCGTAAGGATCGGTGCTGGGGCCACAATGGTTCACCATTGGTGATATAGTCAGGAAGCACAATCTTCACTTTCATATTTACGCTGACGACACCCAAATATATTTTGCTTTTCAACCTCTGGACTACTCTCCAAGTATTTCACGCATCGAAAAATGCATCGAGGAGATCAGACTGTGGATGCGTGAAAACTTTCTTAAACTCAACGACAGCAAAACAGAGTTTCTCATCATCGGCTCAAAACACCATAAATCCAAGACTGTCATCAATAATATTGTCATCGGGAACTCACAAGTTGTACCATCTAGTGATGCACGTAATTTTGACTCGGACATCAACGACAGAAATCACAAATCTCTTCAACCATCAAGGCTGCTTATTGTCAAATCCGTAACATTGGTAAGATTCGTAAATACCTCACCAAAGAAGGAACTCAACTCATCGTTAACTCACTTGTAACATCTCGCTTGGTAATCAACTTCAACGTCTGCAACGTGCCCAAAATACAGCCGCACGTCTCATAACTCTCACCAAGATACGCTCGCACATAACCCCTGTACTCATTGACTTCGGGATTGACTTGCACTGGTTACCAATAAAACAACGCATTGACTACAAGATTCTTGTTATTGTTTTCAACACTCCATAGATTAGCACCATCATATTTAGCGGACCTTCTTCACGATTACGCACCTCATCGCACAGGACTACGTTCTGCAAATCGTCAATTCATCTGTGAATCTAGATCTAATAACTCTTTCGGTGCTCCAAAACTGTGGAACCATCTTCCCATACATGTCATGAACTGCTGTAGCTTATCATCGTTTAAGACCGCTCTAAAAACTCAATTGTTCAAAATTGCTTTTGCCAATGACTTGTAATGTTGTATATCACATGTATGTGTGTTGTATACATGCAGTAGTATATTATTATGTTTCTGCATTTGTATTGCTTTTTATCATGTTCTCTGTTGTCTGTGTAGCGCAGTGAGCGGCTTTGTTTGACGGATACTTGCGCTTTATAAGTTTCCATTATTATTATTATTATTATTATTATTATCATTATTATTATTATTATTATTATTCATAGAAATAATAGGCATATACGACGGGTATTAAACAAATTATAAATATTATAACCAGGTTCGCCGTCGTGGGTAGAAAAGATACAATAATGGGAAAACGATCTCGCCCTGGAATCGAACCCAGGATCTGTTGATTGCTTGTCAACTGCCTTGTCCATTGGGCCACAAGACCTCGCATGGTATTATTATTATTATTATTATTATTATTATTATTATTATTATTATTATTATTATTATTATTATTAATGAAGTAACACTAAACATTGGTACCAATGACTCAATTTTGACTAAAATGAGACCTGTCACCACAAAATTAGCGTTAAGTCGCCAGTGTGCATTGTGAGATATAGTTTAATGAACATGCCAAAAGTCGTTAGAAAACAAAGGAATTTTGCAATTTCAATTTGTGTGTTTTTTTTACAGTGAAAACATTGAGCAATTTTGACAATTTGCATATAATTTTAAAGCTTATTTACTGAGCATCTTGAATCTGGACAACTCTGAAAATAATAGTTAGTCGCTCAACGATCTGTGTTACAGTCAATGTAATATTTTTCCGGGCCATCTTTACACTTTCGGCTTTTGAAACTTGTCGGTAGGCGCACTTAATGGCAACTCCGTATGCATTGAACTGCGGAAGTGGCCGTGCTGGAGTCCATGTTATTCATAACGCGTGAATTTTCTATGGCAACTTGACGTTGTGCTTGTGTTGTGTTATAACACAAACGTAACAAGTTTAAATCGATCAACAAGAGAGTGATACAAGGTGTCTATTATCCAACTTGAACTATATAAGAGTCACTTCTTTGCGAAAAGAGAGTAATACACGGTGTGTAAATACAGCATGACGGTTTAATCAGGAATATAATGTGGTGACCAGTTTTATTATTGGATTCATTTCTATGGTAAGTATCAAAATGTAATAAATCTCTTCCTGTTTTACATTCATACGTAGACAGAGATATTGAAAATAAGAGGTAATGCAGTTGGTCAAATAATGATTTAATATGTGATTTTGATTTGGGACTTATAATAAGTTACATTGAATAACATTGACAAGGTGGTTCTTGTTGTGAAATTGTACATTGTGTTAGTTATGTTTATCGTTATTATTTTGTTAGCAGTGATAGTCACTCGTTGCTCATTATTCTGCTACTATTATACCTTGAAAGTTGGGAAATTATTCTGAAAAATACGTTTTGTATAATATGGTAAACAACTAATGGCCGTGTGGAAAGTGGAGTATGAAAGTTCACTATACCACAAATTTGAGGATTCCAACAAACAAATATTGGGGAAATGAACTTGAGGATGTGATTGCGTACGTCAGCAATATGTCGTCGATCCGTTTCGACGCCACGCCTAACGTACGCACGTGAGCCACGTAGGCCATTTCTTACCTCAACGAGGGTGTGTGTGGGGGGGGGGGGGGGCGTACTCGTATATTAAAACATAACTAATATTTTTTTGCCACCAAGCACCCGTGGCCCAATAGGTGACATGATAACTAGGGCGAGTCATTTAAGAGTCAGATTAGAGTTGAGTTAATGGAGCTTTGATCCTCCAGCATATTATGTAATAAGTCATGAAAACCAGTGGTAGAACTTGTAGAGCCTTATTAAGTTGTCTGCTTTCTGTTTTTATAAAGCAGATATCCATGTGTTTGTTTCCAATATTTTCAATTCAGAAAAAAAATGCTCACAAAAAGAAATCATTTTGCCGCATGTTTCATGTAAGTTATTGCCTGCCTGGGTCTAATCACTCAAAATATACAATAAAATAAATGCTTATACTAGGTAGGAGCCTAAGAGGTGTGTTTAGCTCAAATTCAAAACTGAAGGAAAGCACTTGAGTTGAATCTTACGAAAAGTACAGATAGGACCATTGAGTGATAGTGAACTTGGAAAAGTGAGCTCATTTTTTAATGGTCCATGGAATGTAACATTGACTGCACGTCCCTCCCCTGACTACCGTATTGACCAAATGCTCTGACAGTAATATTTTTCTTATCTCTCCATAACATCCTTGGTTTAGGAAGTTCAGTAGACTGTGTTCCACCATGAAATTTGAATAACTTCCCGTTACACCGCAAACAGGACATTGTGCAACCGTAGTGTTGGTATACTTTTCCAGTATCCATACACACCCCTACACACCGGTATAGAGTACCGAGTGACTGCATAAAGAGAGTGCTGTAATAGTTGACCTTTGCATATCTTCATACAGGTGCTGGATAACATCCCAATTAATGAGCCGCGTCTTACAGGATTCTGCTCATTATTGATGATAGTTTTGCCGCCATTTATATAGAAATACCGAGTTGGTGTATTATTAGGTGTACAAATCGATGGTCAAATCAAACGCAAAGCGTATTAGATTATTTAGGGATGGTTTAGAGTTAGGGTTAATGGTTAAAATTCGATGGTCACTCGCTATAGGTTGCGAAAACAGAATCGCTTCCAGCACCTTGGTCTACAGTATGCATCCGCAATCATGAAAAAGGGCTGTATAGAAATGTCGTGACAAAGGTGAAAATGGTATCAACCTTTAGGTACAGATATAAGCCCTATTGGGTAGAATAATAATAATTATAATAGCTATCAGTAATACAAAGCTTAGTGTCAGCAATGTCGTTGGTGGTATCATTTCCGTTATGGCGTTCTGGTTTCCTCTTGTGCCCTGGATGTTAATCTTGGTTTACCAGGCCTATACCATCATAAAACGGATATGAGACAACCTCGCTTTGTGCTGCGATACAAAATGGTGGTGTTATGCCTAAAGTTTTTTTTCCGCAACCATCATAAAACGGATACTGAGACTAGCCTCGCATCTTTGTGCTCTAAAATGGTGGTTGTTTAACACATATAAAACAGATTTTTCAGAAACTTTTCCCAATTTTCGAAGTCTATCTCAAAGATTACTGAACCAATACCAGGCATGTTTGTACTTATGACAATGCATTTCCGTAGTGTATGTGTTATACATGTGCATCCTCATATCAAATTGTACTCTATAGATGAGGTGACCGTTGTTTACATTTATGACGCCCTCTGTTGATTTGAGACAAAACTAACCGGGCAAGATTCCTATAGTTTACATAGGCCAGATCAGGTTTTCTAACTAGATTGTGGTGTTACAGCAAATTGTTATCAAAACTGTCTTTAAACTTGCTTTGGAATGCTATAAGCTATCGAATTTCACAAAAAGAATTAAAAATAAATGAGTTTTACAATTCATTAGAAAGAAATTTCATGTTGTCTTCATTAACTTTACTGTATATTCTGCCCGGAGGGAATCAAGAGAGGGTGTCCCATTTGTAAATACATGACGTCACCGGTCACACCATCTATATTAGGGCTTTCGATTTGCACGACGGACGCTTTTACGACGGTAAAACACAAAACGTTGCCGTCGTCACCACGACGGTTGTTAGTCCCTTCATGTTGTAGCATTTAGAGGACCAACGGATGACAAAGTTGACGCATGCGCACATGACTCAATATGTCATTCAACCGTCCTAGATTCTTCCTTCGTGCAAATCGAAAGCTCCCTACTATCTTAAGGGGGAGGGGGGGTCTAGGATGGTCAGATATTAAAATGCAGTGCTTCGGACAAAAATGAGATATTAGTACAAGTCTGCTTTAAAATGCTTTTTGTTTGAGGTCAATTGGATTTTCAATTCTGACGTTATGGTCAATTGAGTTTCGGGTGTCTCAAAATATCGGTGGTGTTTTGTATACATTTGTATGTAGAAAACGCTCACCCTGCGATTTTAAGCATTTTCAGTTTTAATTATTTTGTTATCAAATAATTGTAACATTTGATCAATTTATTTATTAAAATATTAAAATAATTAATTGCACAATATAAATCATCGACATTTCAAAGTCAACGTCAAAGAAGCATTATAATTTACTAGTTTTATTATATTTATGCTTTTTTCATGCCAATCTCAACATTTACCAACTCATTTCAGCAATTTATTTCAATCTTGTCATATTTAGTCATATACAATAGTTTATAATATTGTCACGCGCCGACCGCTACTCACTGAAGGTAGAATGAAAGTATACCTCTAAACAAGTATACTGCCCTCTATTGTTAGAAACACATGTAGGCCTACATTATTACGGGCTGATTTTAGACTGAAGAGGGCCTGTACCCCCGATTATAAAAACATGCCGTTTTGACTGATTCTGCTGTAGAAGATTGCAGATAATGGCTTATAATTGACTTGTTCAGGACAGGTGTACATGTACATGCATGACCCAAGAGCGATGATAAGGGAGGTTGACATGATGGCACAGGTTTGATTAAAGAACTATTCAAAGTAAGATCGTCAGAGTTTGCTACTATTATTGTTGACATTTCATGATCATGATGATGTGTAAAATTATGAATGAAAGAAGGAGAACATAATATAATAACATGATCATTCCTGTTTAGTCAAATAACTGATTCAAACAGTGATTTACACACAGGAGAAATCACCTTCCTGTGAGCACACCGTCTAATTAGTAAGTAATCACTGTAGTATTCACACAGGAGAAATAACCTTCCTGTGAGCACCCCATCCAATTAGTAAGTAATCACTGTAGTATTCACATAAGAGAGATTAACATTCCTGTGTGCACACCATCTAATTAATAATTAATCACCGGCGTAGTATTCACACAGGAGAAATTACATTCCTGTGTGCACACCGTTTAATTGGTAAGTAATCACTGTAGTATTTACACAGGAGAAATATTGCCTGTGCATCAGTAATATTAGTATGATCTTAAAGTGTTCCCTGTAGTATGATTAAGTATGGTATGTGTGAGTAATATGAGGGTCGTGTCTGAGATATGTTAGAGTGATTAACAAATTTGCTTTTTTTTCCAGTTGTTCACAATTAAACGTGATTTGTACATTTGAAATATTAGTGCTTTTGTTATGTTTTGTCACATTTTAATCATAAGGTAAATCACATTTTTTCCGCTTACTCACGGCCTTCAAGCCTAGATCACTCGCGTAACCGCAGGTTAGTTTTACCATCACTAACCGGCGGTTCGCCACAATATTAACACAAAACACTTCCACATATACACTACTTCGTTAGCACAGTGGATACGACGTCAGTCTTAGTATAAAGGTAAGTGTATCTAAATATATGTAATACCGTGGATAATAAAATTGCGAAAGAAGATTAGAATGCAAATATGAATCCGGATTACGTCATCAAAATCATCACGTGACGTCACCAGAAAATCAACATCTTCTGGTAACACTGGATCAGCGGTCATACACCATTGATAAAGACATCCGAACGGACGTCGAAACTGTCTGGAACAGTAAGTTCAAATTTTGGAATTTTTCTATGAATCTTTATTATTAATTTTCCTTGGATTCCTGATGGAATTATTCTCTGAGTTGCCATAGCTGTTGAAAACATCAGTCCTAACAATATACTAGTTGCCACAAACTACGAAGGATCTATGTCATCAGCAAGTGTTTTCATCTTTGGATGGGAACGAGTTGTCTTGTATATGGCACATTTGGCATTGTCATGTCTTTGAACAGGCAATCGCCAGTTTTAAATTTCAACCAATTATACTTTTGTAGCCGTGCCTCACAACACATGATGGATGTGGGACGGTCGGGTCCGAATGGTCGGAGTCTGAAACAGTTAAACTACTTGACACATGATGTTGGCATTCAGAGCAAAATATATATATACAATTTATTTACAAATATTCACAAATCAAATATCTACACCGCAACATGCGCAACGCAGCATCGCATGCGCATCGCTCGCTGTCTGCGCGTCAATGTGCTTTAGCACGGGGTGCACCCCTTATTTGTCATTGTCTATGCAGTATCCATCACGGGCATATATCAAACGCAGGGTGTTGTCACTATATCCTTAGTTCAGCAGAACGTTGAGGGGAAAGGGGCAAAGGGGATCTTCTCTCGATTAGGGCAGCATCTCGTCCACGTATTGGGAATCTGTATTTTTATATATGAAGAAAATACAAATATAGTAGCAGCTATATTCTTATAGTGTGTTCATCTGATGGATTCCAGATGAAAGAGAGCGTGTGTTCTAAACTCGTGAAAAACCATTTTTTTATATTGAACTAATCAAAACATATATACATTTTCTACGATAAATAATATTCTCTTTTTGTATTAATAAACGTCTATGGTTTAATAATATATCTCATTAATTGTCGATTCATTAATGAAAGGTATCTCTTTAAAATATGTAATTGTCCCAAACAAGTATTTAATTATACCATGTTCTCCATGTTTGAAACCTTTACTTTAATAAGTAACAATTATATTTGAATAATAAATGATCTCAATCATAAACAAAACAAATGAATTTGGACGTATAATTAATAAATCTCATAAAGATATTAAAGTGTGATAATTGACAAATCCAAAAATAATAGAATGCAACTCAGATGCCAACAGAGTTGCACTTGACATTAATTGATAATATCCAAACATAGGTCATACAAATTATAATATAACCATAATTATGATCCTTACTAATTATAACTTGGTAAACATAATTTGTGTAACATTAAATTAGTACATGAACTTAATCAAATCCAGAATGTTATTCTAAGCCCAAATATTAATTCCAACTTATAATCTAATCAATACAACATGATTTAATATGATTTAATTGAGTATCTCCAAAACATCAAAGCAAATATAAAACAAATAATGCATTTAGGCTTAAATCATTAGCATTTGTATTTGTTCAATGAAATATATACAACACACAATATTTGTAAACAAAGATGATTGAATACATGATTAACATTCCTTAAAGTCAGAATGTCAAAACTAGCAACTTTATCTAACCATATGATATAGTAAATAATGTATTACTATATATCTCATGAATATGTAAACAACTAAGTCTTAACTCCCACAGTAACATGATTCCATTAGGCATTTGTACCAATGCCTACATACATGTTTCCTATTGGATAAACTTTGAACAATCCAAAGTATCTTGCAATAGATCAGTGTTAACCATTTTATTCAGAATTTGTTTATATATAAACACAGTTCAATGAGATGGTCTAATTATACTCTTTGCGTATTATACCACAAAGAAGACTTTTGTACCACCTATATAGGAGCTAAGCTAAAATGCTCCTGTATTTGTATTCACTACTATAGTCCATTTGCACAAATATGAATTGGTCTCACATCATTTCCTGGTGAGGTCATAGTTACAAATAGTCCAACAACAAACAATCCTATTATGGGTTACATGGTATGTTCAACTGAATGGACTATAACAACACTCATCAATCCCTTGGGATTTAGCCACTCCTAGATATGTAGCCCAATGATATATTTCTTTGGGGAATGAGAATGCCATGGTTCAATGCAATTCGACTATGCACGCACATAATGGCCCAAAGGTCTACAGACCAGGCACTCTCGGACTAACATAAGATACACTGCATCTTATGGTAGTTACATTTTACATCTAAAATACAACTTAAATGATCATTCAAAATGTATGATATCTAATCATCAACATTCCCTTAATAATTCATACATCTTATATGTGTGACTAAGTTCATGAATAGTTATGTCTTACTCTTACAGTAAGTTAGATGAGCTTGTAAAATGAATGTTTTGGTGTCAACAAGTCATATAGCACATGGAGCATACATCATGATAGATGCTGTACTTGACACAAATAAACCCAAAAGTAATGGCACATCTAACCACTGACATGACACAAAAGTCACATAATATTTACATATATTTACATTTAACATTTTATTAGCAAAAGAACAAGCCCTTACCTGTATTTTATGGAGAAAATACAAATATATTTGTAGCTATATGATCATAGTGTGTTCACTCCAGATGAAAGAGAGTGTTGCCGGGCGGATCAATGCACAACAATCACACACTATGCTATATACAAATGGGCTTAATCTTTAAGACACTTGGCAACCTGGTAGTTAACAGACTTGAGTGCTGTATAGATATAAAGATGACTCATATCTTCCTCTAACAATTATACAATAGGGCAAACCTCTGAGTGAAGTTTACTTAAGTCATTAAAGTTGGGTATCAAATAGGATGGAAATGGTAACCAGTATTATATGGGTGGTTACACACTCCCCCTCTTACTGAATGGTGTCCCAACATTCAAATGAACAAAATAAAAATAAACTTGAACTAAATATAACATAGGTCAACATGTGTGGTGAAGTCAAAGGGTACCAAAGTGGTGCAATAGGTCGGCGAAGATCTGTGCTTTTCGGCTGCGTATATTCACTTCTCCGTCGTCCACAAAGGTAGTTGTTCTCATACTGAACGGCTTTCCAGGGGCAGAGTAACCAAAGCGTCTTGTCGGTGCTCGGGAACGAATTTGTCGTCTTGGTGGTGTTGGAGGTCGAGGAGCAGGAGTGTCTTCAGATGATGAAGATTCACTAGATACGTGATCCTGAGGTTGATCCTGGGTAGGGGGTGATTCTTCGTCGTCTGACCGAGGGTTGCTATCGCTCGAGGATTGGCTAGATGGCTGGTGGTCAGTGTCGCTTGAAATGATGGAGAGCCGAGGTGCAGGAACTGGTTTGAAAATATTGACAGGTGCATCATTTCTCGGAATGTCCACATACAATACGTCATCTGACTCATCATCCCCAGAACTACTGTTCGTCCCTTTAGTGGTTCTGACGGTCTGCCTGGTCCTTGGGCGAGGCTTCGGTGGCAGTCTTACAGCTTCCGTGGACTTAGAGGGCTGAACCTGATATGGGCACGGAAGAAGCAAGTTTCGATGAAGGGTGCGATCTGGGCCGCCTCCATCCTCTGGTCTAATCACGTATACGGGGATGGTCTCATTTGGCTGCCGGACGACTATATAAATGGTAGACTCCCACCAATCGGCCAGCTTATGCTTCCCACGTATCCTTACGTTCTTCACCAACACGCGGTCATTGGGCATCAATCGGCACTCCCTCACTTTTGCATCAAAGCGTTGCTTGTTTGAGTTTGCTTTCTTGCTTGCTCTGGCTGACGCTAGTTGATGGGCTTCTCGCAATCTCTCTTGCAGTTTCTTCGCGTAGCTCTTATGGCTTGATGGAGCCTGTGCAGTTGGTGTCAAACCCATCCTCACATCTATGTGCAGGCGAGGTTCACGTCCATACATTAGATAGTATGGCGAGAAACCTGTCGACTCGTTCCTGGTGCAATTATAGGCGTGAACTAATTGTCTCACATGCAACCGCCATTCATTGGCGCAGATGATACATGCTGCCTCTGCAAATAGCTCTGCTGAAATTCCTATATTTATGCCGTTTTTAGTAACCATCATGTGCTAGTACTACATCAACCTTTTATATCAATGCCAAGGACCACACTGGATGTGGAAATATCTTCATCGTATTTTTAACTTTGCTGACATTTTATGATATGTTTTCTGACTATCAACTGGCTTCAGAATTCTGCAGCCTTGTCACCATACTAACTGTGAGTCTTATGCTTTCCGCTTGGCTAAATACTGTTTTCACTGACTTGATTGCATCTCTACTCTAGTTACCAGCATAATCTGTAATCAATGGTGATCAGCATTATATACACTATTCTTAAAGATGACACCTAATCACCAATACTCCACTTACTTAATGGCTCTAGGTAAAGCTGATGTAAACTCCTTTCACAAGCCTAGACTGGATTCCAATACCTGGCTGAGATTGAATCATTTGGGTATCTGTGCTACTAAGTCTACTAGAGGTTGTCGAGGTAGTAGAAATAAACAAAGAGCTATACAAACATGCACTGGAAATAGACTCTTGAGTACTCAACCGAGATCTACGAACTGTAATAACCATGGATGTAACAGCCAAAACCTTGTTCACATCCCACTAGAGCCTATGAAAAGCAAACGCACGCCACCAGTAAAATTCGCTGCTTGGAATGCACGCTCGATCAAATGTAAAACTGCCTCTGTGTGTGATTTTATCATCTCGGATAAGCTGGACGTTCTAGCCATTACGGAGTCTTGGTTGACAGACAACAACCGATATGACTTTGCACTAGCGGACATTATAACACCTTGCCGAACTTTGATTTACATCATATTCCAAGAACTTACGCAAAGAGAGGTGGTGTCTGTGTGATATTGCGTAAGGGTTTCTCAGTGACAGTCAACCAACGTGTTACATATGATACATTTGAGCACATAGATCTTACTATTATCGCCAAATCCACATCTGTACGATTATTTCTAGTATATCGTCCACCGTATTCCACTAAGAACAGGTTGACAACCAACATGTTCTTCTCTGATTTTTCAACATTGCTGGAATGTGTGAACAATGTCCCAGGTCGTGTTCTTCTTGCTGGAGATTTTAATATCCACATGGATGATGAAGCAGATAGAGACACTATTATTATGACCAACATGTTAAACGTAGCTGGTCTTCGGCAGCATGTTAACACACCGACTCATAAAAATGGTCATATCCTCGATCTCCTGATCACCAGAGACACGTGCAAGATCATTTCAGGTGTCAAGGTTCAGAGTGATTTACCCTCAGATCACAAAGCTACGTTATGTTACTTAAATATAACGCGCCCTAAGCCAGTGAGACACAAAACCAGTTTTCGCAAGTTACGCCAGATAGATATTGAGCAATTTCAGCAGGACATCAACTCATCACCACTCATTATGAACCCACAACCTGACATCAAAACCCTCGTTGAGCAGTATAATAGTGTACTCTCTGAGCTTCTTGATAAACATGCTCCAATCGTGACACGGTCCATAACACTCAGACCACATGCCCCTTGGTATGATGACATGCTGCGCGAGAGGAAACGAGAAAAACGTCGTCTCGAGCGCAAGTGGATCTCATCTGGACTAGAAGTCCACAAGCAAATATTTCAAGAAGAGTGCCGGCAATACAAGAGTGCACTGGAGAAAGCAAAATCTGAATATCATAGAGCTCAAGTCAGTGACTGTGATCAGGGAAAGTTATTTCATGTCATCGATAAGTTGTCATCTTCTAAACCAGTCAAAGTTCTACCTTCGCACGAATCGGCAGATGAACTTGCAAGTGAATTCTCCAAGTTCTTCCATGACAAAATAAAAAATGTCAAGGATGAGCTAGACGGTCTATCTGAAACTACCACCTTTGCTCAGGACGCAAAACGTGCTGTTCCTCAACTCTGTGAATTTCAGGAAATGTCTCATGAAGCCATTAACAAAATCATCATGGGCTCAAAATCAAAGTCTTGTCCCCTTGACCCATTACCATCATGGTTGCTGAAGAAATGCCTGGTTGAATTGTCACCTGTTATTTGTGATATTGTAAACAAATCTATGAGATCCGGTGAAGTTCCAAAGTCCTTCAAAGAAGCGCGTCTCACACCATTAATCAAAAAACCATCTCTCGACCGAGAGTGTCTGAAGAATTATCGCCCGGTATCGAATCTCTCTTTCATATCCAAGATCACAGAGAGGTGTGTTGCTGCACAATTAACACAACACCTTGATACCCACAACTTACACGGTGAGAAGCAATCGGCATATAGAAAGCATCATTCTACAGAGACAGCATTGTTGCGAGTTTCAAACGACATACTTCGAGCTATTGACACACATGGTGAAGTTGCTCTAGTTCTATTAGACCTCACGGCAGCATTTGATACCATCGATCACGGCATTCTTCTCCAAAGACTGTCAAATTGCTACGGTGTAAACGGAACAGCTTTACTGTGGTTTCAATCATATCTCGCACATCGTGTGCAGTCAGTTGTGATTAATAGTGTCCAGTCTGAACCATCTCCACTGAGTGATGGTGTCCCCCAAGGCTCTGTTCTGGGCCCGCTGTGCTTCACAATGTATACTGCTCCTCTAGAAGCTATTATAAGATCATTTGAGGGTGTTGAGCTGATGGTGTATGCAGATGACACACAACTGTATATGCTGTTTAACCCCTTCGAGAAAGCTTCTGCAATCTCACAACTTGAGCAGTGTGTTAAGAGTGTCAAAATGTGGATGACTGCAAATCGTCTTAAACTTAATGGCGGCAAGACGGAAATACTTCACATAACGTCAAAGTTTATCAAGACATCTTCTACTGTTGCCGCTGTAAAGATTGACACAGATTACATTCAGACAGTACCCTCGGCACGAAATCTTGGAGTGATCTTCGATAACCATCTGAGCATGACATCTCACATCAGTAACATCTGTCGGGCCGCGAACTTCGCGTTACGCAAAATTGGACAAATCCGAAAATATCTGGATCAAGGAACCGCTGAAAAACTCGTCCACGCGTTCATCACCTCGCGATTAGATTGTTGCAACAGTGTGTTAGTCGGTTTGACTGACCGTGAGATTGTCAAGCTCCAGCAAGTTCAGAACACCGCTGCCAGGATGGTTGCACTTGTGAGGAAACACGAACATATTACTCCTGTTCTACAGCAACTACATTGGCTGCCGGTTCGCAAGAGGATCATGTTCAAAATACTGCTAATGACCTACAAATCACTTCATGGTCTTGCCCCGACGTATATCTTGGACTTACTCACAGAGTATAAGCCAACGCGATCACTTAGATCCAGCAATAAGCATCTGTTGAAACCGGTGAAAACATCTACCGCGTACGGTTGTAGATCATTCGCAGCAGCTGCACCAAAACTCTGGAACGAACTCCCTTTGACAATCAAGTGTGCTGGATCAGTAAATAGGTTTAAGTCTCTGCTTAAGACTCACCTTTTTAGTTTATGACTTTCTTTAACATGAATATTTCAGCTGCAGTTGAATGGCATTTTGTATGTGCTATTTTCATTTTGTATTTTGTCCTATGCCATATTTTATGCATTGTTGTGTGATTATAATAATTGTATGTATACATGTGAGGTACACTGATGTATCCACGGATCTGTCAGTTGGTCTCTGTAATTAATATGTTGCCTTGTTATTATATGATATGGTATTAGGACTAGGTATGTGAGATCCACTGACATGCTACACGGCCTCTGTCCGTGGGTCTCTCATGCTTAACAATCCTCCATTACTGTTGTATTTCATGGTTATTTTAATTATATTTTGTTGTATTATGTACATGATGTGTGTTAATTTACTACATGTAGTCATTTTCGAGACTTATCTCGAAGATGGCTTCACGTATGCTTTGTCTTCATGTAGTCATTTTCGAGACTTGACTCGGGGATGGCTGTATGTATGCATTTTTGTTTTCGAGTGTATTCTTCATAGTGTGTTCATTTGACTTCTAAGTGTTTTTGATGTGCAATTAATGTACTTTTTATATAATCACAGCTGGTCTGTAAATGTTATGATATATCAGGGCTTGATGTAATGTGCAATTGTTGGTCTTGCAATTTTTTATTGATTTGCTTGTATTTTTATTGTTTTATGATGTATCATATTGTAAAGCGCTCTGAGGGATTGTGATCCACAGTGCGGTATATAAACACTGTTTTTATTATTATTATTATTATTATTATTATTATTCTGCCTTCTGATGATCCTCTAGAGTACCAAGTAAATCCAGTAGAGTCCTGTTAAAGCGTTCTACTTGGCCATTGCCCTGGGGATGGTATGGCGTCGTCCTTGACTTGGTGATTCCCAGTATCTTGCACAGCTCCTTGATGACCCTCGACTCAAAGTCTCTGCCTTGGTCTGAATGAAGCCGTGTTGGAAGGCCATAGTGGACGAAGTAGTTCTCCCACAACACCTTAGCCACAGTCGTTGCTTTCTGATCTCTGGTTGGGAAGGCCTGAGCATAACGTGTGTAATGGTCTGTGATCACCAGAACGTTCCTTATATCCGTATTGTCGGGCTCTATCCCTAGATAATCTATGCACACCAACTCCATTGGGCCAGTAGTGACAATGTTGGTCAATGTTGCAGCTGACTGTGGTCGAGACTTCCTGCGAACGCATGGTGGGCAGGATTCACATCTCCCCTTGACATCTGAAGTCATCTTTGGCCAGTAGAATCTCTGCCGAATGAGGTCCAACGTTCTGTCGTAACTCGGATGACCCATCTGTTTGTGGAGGCTCTGAAAGGCTTCCGTGACATGGCTTTTCGGCAGTACTAGTTGATAGCGGTTCTTATCATCGAAGCCAATGATGGTGCGGTATAGGACATTGTCGCGGAGTGTGAGCTTACTCCATTGACGCAGAAGTAGCTTCACTTCGGGTGAAGATGTCTTGATGATGGTAGAGTCTGGGCGTATTCCCTTGACGAGGTAGTCAACAACCACACCAATATCCGGGTCTTCATGTTGCAGAGTGATCCAATCTCTGGGACCTAGGCTGGGCAGGGTGTCTTGACTTGCTGTCGCTTAATAATCGGCTGGAACTGCATCAGGGGAATCACTTAGTGCTTCTAATAGGGTATCTATGTCATCGTCATCTGCTTCCTCAGATTCATCTTGAGTAGTTGCCGCCATAGCAGTCGACCTTATGATCCTGTGCGCCTGGCAGATAGCTTGAACTGTTTCTTCTGAGCAGTCGTCTACATCACCAAGAAACATCGCTCGTAGTTTTTCTACCTGCTCCTGGAACCTGATGGATTCACTATCTTCATATGGTGGGGGTTATGGCCGCCGAGACAGTCCATCTGCATCCTGGTTATTTCTGCCTGGCTTGTATAGGATGTTGAAGTCATAGTTGGCTAGTGCAGCAAGCCATCGATGCCCTGTAGCATCCAGTTTTGCAGTAGTGAGGACGTAAGTAAGTGGATTGTTGTCCGTCCAAATAGTGAAATGAGATCCATACAGGTAATCGCTGAATTTCTCAGTAACAGACCACTTGAGAGCGCAGAATTCTAACTTGTGCGCTAGGTATCTGGTCTCGCTCTTAGATAGCCCTCTGCTGGCGTAGGCGATAACTCGCAGAGTTCCGTCGTCCTGTTTTTGGTAGAGTGCTGCACCAAGTCCTGCCGTACTCGCATCTGTGTGAAGAACAAATGGCCTCTTGTAGTCTGCAAACGATAGCACTGGAGATGTTGTCAACATAGCTTGCAAATCCTTGAAGGCTTTCTCACATGCTGGCGTCCAATTGTCTTCAAACGGCGTGGTAGGGCTTGGTCTGCTGGCTGGTGTCGGAGCTCGGCGATGTCCTCGCTTTCGTAATAGCTCGTACAGCTGCGTCAGTTCGTTCAACGGTTTCGCAATGTGGCTGTAATTCTTGATGAACTTCCTGTAATAACCAGCGAACCCAAGGAAGGATTTCAACTCTTTGACGTTGTTAGGGCGAGGCCAGGTCTCCACAGCAGTGATCTTGTCGGGGTCAGTCACAACACCATCCTTGGATACGATATGACCAAGGCACTTGACAGATGTCGGGGCGAAATGGCACTTGTCCTTGTTCAGCTTCAGACAATACTGCTCAAGTCGTGAAAGTACCTCATCCAAGCGTTGAAGGTGTTGTTCCAGGCTGTCGGAGAACACGAGGATGTCATCAAGATACACCAAGACACCAGCTGAAGTCAGATCACCCATACACTGCTCCATAAGTCGCTGGAATGTGGCAGGTGCATTTGTTATCTCTTGAGGCATGCGATTGAACTCGTAGAACCCAATAGGACACCAGAAGGCGGTCTTCGACTTGTCCTCTTCAGCCATTCCGACTTGGTAGTATCCGGACTTGAGGTATAAACAGGTGAACCAGGACGCGCCATTCAAGGTGTGGAATGTGTCTTCGATCTTGGGGACATTATATTGATCCCTTATCGTCCTTGCATTCAAAAGTCTATAATCCACCGTGAGACGAATGTCGCCATTCTTCTTCCGGACCAACACAATGGGTGATGCGAAGGGGCTTTTTGACTCCCGAATGACGTCCTTTCTGAGTAGGTCTTCGATGTGAGCCTTGGCATCAGCATAGTCTGAAGGAGGGATCCGGCGACTAGGTTGGCGGAAGGGCGTGTTGTTGGACAAGTGTATTTCCCTGCTTGTATAATGTGCAGTTATTTATAATATTTTATGGTTTTTAGGTTGATTATGTTGTTTTCTTTTTGTAATATAGTTATGTGAAGCGCCCAGAGGCTCCTTGCATTGGGCGCTATAGTAAATCCATTTTTATTATATTATTATTATTATTCGGTGTTCAACTGCCGTCGTGAGACCAATGTCGAGATCATCCTTCGAAAATATCCCAACGTGCTTCTTCAGGACCAATTCCGAAAATGTATCCTTCCAATTGGAATTGGTGTATACAATTTAAAAAAAAAAAGTTTTCCGGACCAACAACATGCTTTTGTGTGCATATTTGTGGGTAAAAACAATTTGTGTTTGTACTTTGAATATCTATTTCGAATGGTATTCATGATGTTTAACACTTTTAAGTGATCGCACGCATGAGTACACAAAGGTTATCTTTATGATCATTGTATTTGTATACATTGTAGACCTAAAACATGCTCCGTAAAACGTGTGTACTTTTTCTTTTTTAATTAATCCAAATGCTCATCTGTTGAATTTGATTCCATAAAATTACTTCTCGCTACTCGACACATACCGATATCATGTGAATGTATAGATTGTCATTGTTGTAAATATTGCATGTTTTTGGAAGTATAGGTTTGCTATTGTGTAGACGTATTTATAAATTATAGATATCGTTTGAATAGACAGTTGTTTTGTAAATAATGTATTTATAACAGTCTCAGAAAGTTTGAACCTTTTGTTTATCTTCAAAAATCCAAATAGGAACTGATAGAATAAACGATGTGAACAATGAACACAACAAGATAAAAGCTTAATAAAATAGGTTGCGTTTTAAACAACAAGGTGGTATAATACGTGCATGGCATGTGTATACATTAATTCATAGGGATATAAAATTCAGGGTATTTTTTCTCATTACGTTGAATGTAATAGTTTCAAAATATTGCATGTTTTTACAGTAAGTACACCTACCATTTTACCGCTTTTTAAAAATCTATCAATTATAAGACATTTATGTAAACAAAACAAACCCTGTTAATGCAATCCCGACCCGCAACCCAACAGTTTGCGATGGAGATTGTTTTATTTATATTTTCAAAAAAAGTAAATCAAGACAAAGTGTGATTTATTTATTTTTCGTTGTTGAAAAATAAATGATATTAACATTGTTTGAATTTCTAAAAATATGTTTGTGTGAGACGTAATTACAATTATGGAAGACAAAGACCCCATGTCCATACAACTTGAGAGAATGAGCCTAGTTGAACTGGTTTCAACTGAGGTCAACTGGAAACCAGTTGAAAACCACTTAAGAACCATATTCAGTAAGAATCAAGGAAATGTTGAAAAATGTGGCAGACTGAAAAATATGAATTTTCTTTATACCTTGTGCATGGATGGACCTATGGTCAAAGTCAACAAATATGGAGGAAAAAAATTGGTGTCACATGTATGTTACCATGGTAACGGGCAATTCCATTAATTTGATGATTTTTCTCATTTTTTTTGCTGTTTTATATGCTAATTTTAGCTCAACTTGGATCTCACATTTGTAGCATACAAAATACTTTTATCAAATTCTTGTTTTTATATATGAAAGGGCAGTCCACAGTCAAACTAATCCATATTTTAAAAAGAATCTTGGAATTTGCAATTGGACTATACCATGTTTCCAAATAGGGGTGTTTCGTCCCTTTTACAAACTATCAATTATTAGCCAAATCTAATCACCGTTAACCCTGAAAGTGGCACTTTTTTTTCAAAGATATTTTGCATGTAGAGAGTAACAATGTTGCTCATTTGAATTCCAATGAGAAAAGTGTGGGTAATCTTTAAACATGGCAGCAGTGTTTCCAGATAGGTATTTTTGAAAAATCTTAAAATGCCTATTATCGAAAAACGGACAATTAAACAGTGAATTACATATATATAAGCGTTGATTAGGAGATATATTGAAGATATTACTTTGTTTGTGAATGTTTGCAATAAAATAATATGAAATGTACTTGTTAAAGTTGCCAGAGTTCTCTTTTTTACCTCAAATTAGCAATATTGCAACATATGCCATGTTGAGTATAGTATTAACATATATGCGCAAACCGTTTGTGTGATAACTTCTGAGTTTATATCAGTTTATAAATATAAGTCTACATGCTGCTAACTTTAGAGTCAATATCTCCACAAACAGAGCCTTTTAAGGCTGAGTTTGATTAAAATATCCCTTAAACACCCCTATTTTGAAACATGGTATATTCCATGTTTAATTAAATCAATCTCTTGATGTTTTGGTATATTTATTATGCTTAATCTTGCTAATAGAGGGTCATAGTTTCAGATCATGCTTGCTACATGATTTTTTTGATGACTTTATACGTACTGACAACATTTTCAACAACAAATATTGAAAACAATTGCAAAATCCAGGGTGCCCCGGCCAAAAAACCACAAAAAGTCGGCCATTTTGGAAAAACAGTGTTTTGATCATAAATCAATCATGTTGGTCCAATCAATTTGATTTTGGTGGCAATACCCATGTTTGTTGGGACATAGACTAATCTTACACAACTTTTATCGCATGACGATGTTTCGTTTTCCTGAAAATTGCATTTTTAGTGAAAATAGCCCTGTGAGGGCGCTGTTTAAAAAAGATACCTTTCGCCAGACGACGCTGGACACGGGCGTATTCACGAATATTCGGGTAAAAATATGCGAACGAGGTTACGTGATCAAGTGAATGGGACGAACGCTTAACAACAGTTTAAATTTAAAAAAAGATACTGACAATGCGGGTGGTTAGCCACCCACAGTGGTTTTAGGATGAAATAATTTAGTTCCAACGTGTCTGCCTTTCGCATCGTAGCATCTCAAATTCTAATGTTGAAATATGATAGGAGTTACATTTTAGGCATTTCCTGAAAATCTGAGTAAAATACCATTGTTGTTTTGAAGCTATACCATTTTGAACATCTTCAAATTGTCTCCTTCGAAACACACACTAATGAAAGTTCGTTGACCCCTGTACTATCCTATGGAAGTGCTTTTAACGCGTTCTTTTGATTCCACGGTAAAACGAAAAGAGGTAACATGCTCACATCTTCAGACACTGTTTCTCAACACACTCTTAACACATTTCATTTATTCAAATTCAGTTGTATTAATGCGATAGCTACTTTTTTGCAAAGCGCCCTCACAGTCCAAATTTGACCAAAATCAGCTATTACAAGAAAACGAAGGGGTTATATGAGACGAAACCAGCATAGAATGACATCTTGTACCTTTAAACATGGGTATTGCCACCAAAATCAAATAAATTAGACCAATAATGACTGAGTTATGATCAAAAGTCTGTTTTTTCCAAAATGGCCGACTTTTTGTAGTTTTTTGGCCGGGGCACCCTGGATTTCGCATTTCTTTCAATTGTTGTGTTGAAAATATTGTCAGTAGGCATAAAGTCATCAAAAAATCATGTAGCAAGCGTGATCTGAAACTATGACCTAAAAATGACCCTCTATTATGATATTGCTGATGATCATATGCGTTCACATCATTATTATGACACATCTAAGGGCTATTGACAAGTTCTACTAACATGGCAACACTGTCTTGACCTTTTGTTATTCACACATGAATGTAAATAAACTTCACTTATAGTGATACAGTAAATGGATGTAGCTGTCAAAAGCAGATTTAAGAGGAATTCTGTTTGTTTAATACGAGTCTGTTCTGCCATGAATATGCACTTTGAAACATGAGCAACATTATCCCTGATCCAAAAATAGTTGTTCTCTATTTTAGACATAACAGGATGATTTATTAAATAGTTTGCTGAAATTAAACGTGTATTTTCACACCATGTAATACCGATTTTTTTTTGGAAAAAGTCAACACTTTCTGGCAACACTGTTTCAACAGGTATGAATTACCCATGAATATTTTTACATATTATTATTCAGACATCCCTCAAGCTTTAGTGTAAATCTTAGATTGTTGATGCTGATTTATTTTTAATTAGCTATATAAACACATCCTGTGTAGGGTATATATACTGAGATATCAAATGCTATACAATGAAATTCCATCACTAACCTTCCACGAGTAAAGTGAACGTTAGTGTTTGCACTGCACTGCTACGTTTCCATAATCTGTGATGAAATGTGGCAAGGGTGACATTTTGAAGTCGGCCATGTTTATGATGTCTTGCAGGGGTGTTTGTACTTGTTTTGATATGTTTGGAAATATGATATAGCTAGCTAAGGTACCAAAGCATACTCTGCTTCTCTTTTTGGATTTATTTGGTGCCCCCCCCCCCCCCCCCTATTAAACCGTGTTACAAACAACATGCTCATTAGGAAGAGGGTTGGCGTATACCAATTTGCCGTTTAGTATGACTCCAAAATGCTCTTAATACGTAATTGTAACCTACATGTCACCATTACGGATGAAGTTAAAACCTAAAACCAGGGGCATTTTACCCTTCTACATTATTCTAAAATAAATGTGCTAGTTACCAAGATGAATCCCTTGCTTCTGTTATTCCGTGAAATAGATCACGTTCTAATTGGGTCTTATGAAAGCATGGTAATTAGGTAACCTCCTTGTATCGTTACAAATGTCACTTTCCGTTAACATTACCAGAGGCAGTTTAAGCAACCTAACTATTAAAGCTACGAATTCGCCGTGTTGCAATATAATCGCCTTTGGTCACGCGTATCATCTGAACTCTCTGCTCAACACTTATATTTGGTTCGTTGTAAACGCTCTTTACCTGAAACAGTTCGAACAGTATTGATATTGGAACACTGGTACAAAGTCAGTGTTCCAATACCGGACGATACTGGGACATACATACGTTCCAGTATCGACCGATACTGGAACAGTAAAATTGTACCAGTATCGAGCGATACTGGCAACTATTATGTTCCAGTATTGGACGATACTGGTATACCAGTTATCTGGGACCTAAAGTACACTTTTTCCGAAGATTGGTTTAAAAAGTACACTATTATCAGTAAGTTTAGACAATTAAATACAATACTATTACATTTAATCTTTCGTAGTCGTTGGACGACACTATTATAATGTACTATTGGCCAGCTCCCGGATGTAGACGTATCCACCACGCAAAAGTATATGGGTCAACATATCGAAAATAATGGAACGAAAGAAAAAGTGATATCAGTGATTTTATAGCCAAATAAGGGAAAGGGTAAATATTCTCAACCGGAAGTTACAATCTTTAAGAACAAAGTTATCGACGGAAACGGAAGATATTGCAATTTTTCTTTCATTCCATCATTTTTCGATATATTGACCAATATACTTTTGCGAGTTGGATACGTCTACATCCGGGAGCTGGCCAATAGTACATGTTACTATCGTTGTTCAACGACTACGAAAGATTACATTTAATAGTATTATTTGTAATGGTCTAAGCTCACTGATTATCATGATTATGAAGGGTCAAAACATGAGTGCTAGTTTGAAAATAATTAATTTAAAACTTCAAAAAGACGAGCCCTGGAAACCTGCGTGTCTCGCCCATATTATTTTATATCCTTTATAAGCCCAATGCATCATACATTCTATACATTCCCTTCATAGCGCCGCCAGTTGAATTTGAAGCCGTGACGCAATTATGGGATTCTGCGTCTGGTTATAATAGTAGGCATAGCACAATGCTCACACACAAAGTCTGCCACTGGGAGCATTACACCAGTGAACAACAACATATGAAAAGCTGTGTTGCATAAAGCCCTACATCCACTTCTACCTGTTACTCATTTTGCATTATTGAATGGATGGTGTGGAATGTGGTTTTGTATTGTTGCCTCAATTGGCGTGCATGGATGCACTAATCCAAGTTATGAAGACAGCCATACAATATTTGGATTAATTAATCATGCAAAATGAGTAACATGTAGGAGTGGTCTGTAATCCCTTATGCAAAACAATCTTTTCATATAATGTATGCAGCTCCACTTTGAAAAACATCCCTATATAAAATTAATTATCCTCACAAGAGGCACTCATTGTAGGGCAGTGAGCTTGCCATATATGGTAGTCATGACCTTGGACTATATAACCTTGATCCAGGTATAAATACTTATCATCAGGTTTTTTAGTTATGACTGTTTTTACCAATTTTTGAAATTGGCTCTGAACTTGAATATATTGGGCCGATTTAAATAAACCTAACCTGAGATATTGTACTAAACACGTCAATCAATTTAGTGATATGCTCAGTTTTTGCATCCTTTGAGTGCCTCCTGTGAGGAAAAGACTGAGAATTTGAATATGGGTATTTAAGAAATGGAAAAGCTTGTTTAATTTCTAAATCCATCAATATTTGTCAATCAAATTGGGTATACATGTTACATATCTATTACCGATCACTCTTATGATGGGAAAAAAATTGTCGGACATTGCTCATTTGCATATCAATGACTTGAATAGATAATTAGCTAATTTGCATATTTAATGAGCTTATGAAACTAAATTATAGTTTAAAAGATTGGGTATCGTACAATTAGCCATAATGCCAAGTTTGATTTCAATACACCATTCACATCTGGATTTATAACATTTACGCATATTAATTAGCTGGACTTAGTCACTTTTTTGATTGCAGTCAGTAAAACTGGTCAAAATGACCAATTTCACTAGGTTATTTTAGCTTAATGCAATATAATTTTACCATATTTTTTAATTTAACATGGTATATAGATATTCAATTGTTAAAGAAATATGTGTAAATGGTGTTTTGAATGTTACATTATTAACAAATTGAGCTCTCTAAATCCTGATAAATTATATTTGTGGGCATTGTTACTGTTTTTGGCAGGTTTTCGGCCATTTTCCGAGTATCTCAAAACACCGTACCACAAGAATGCATTGACCGATTGTCATAATTTTTTTTGGAAAATAAATCTTTCATTGCAATCTTTGATTTGAATCCAATTTTGTACATGTCTCAATCATTTGAATGTTGTGTGTGCTATGCCTAATAATAGTGTCATGAATAGAACCTAGAGAGTGGAACTGTGTTATATTATGCCATCAATGTCAAATTCTCATATCGACCACACTGTAAGAGTGATACAACTCAAAGAATTGTAATATTGTACACTGATGCTGCACCATTCACACTCCCATGCTGTCTGACTGTGTCAAACAAAAACAACAGTATCCATGCGCTCTGCTGTTGTGGATTACATTTTCACTACTGCAAATATCAATTAGATCCGTTGTGTACCCTGTTTCCCGCGGCAACCCCTGTATACTTTAAAATAACCACTGTAATCAGTTGGGTTGTAGTTAGTCAGTGTAATCAAATATTGTCCGCCTCTTCGGCGGACATTTTGGCGACGCTCATCCTGCGCAGGGGCGTACCGACCGGGGGGGGGGGCAAGTTGCCCCCCCTGGCTCCAAATATCGGGACGCTAAATTCGTCGCACCGGGTCGCTAAAAATTCGCATAAGGAAAAAAAATAGTGCCTAGGCCGAAAACACTGAGGATTGGGCATTATTTTTTGATTGTTGTGCTTTTTGGGCTGCGAAATGTTGTGACCGTGCGAAAATTTGTGACCGTGCGAAAATGTGTGACCGTGCGAATTTTTTTGACCGTGCGAATTTTTTTGACCCTACCCCCCTATGGTGAAACAAAATGCTTTGTGGACAAATTCGTTTGGTATAGTTTAGTATAAAGGTATTTTTGCTTCAATTAGTTTAGTCCTACGGGTGCATGTTATATAAGTCAGTTCGAGAGGGGCATACCATTATGCTATGATTGTTAAGACTTAGGTATACATGTACATATACTTTTGTTACACCCTTTACACCAATTTCACACTGTTGCAATTTAATCCATTATAAAATACCATTTTCTCATGTTACCCATGAGGGGTATACAGACTCATTCCAAATAGCTTGTTATTAAAATGTAGCATTGCTATATTAGCACTTAAAATAGTTAACTGTTTACATTGTAATCAACATAAATAGGCCAAATCTGGAGTAATTAAGTGTTGGACAATCTTTAAATAATCGTGGGAATGCAACATTATTGGTCACCATTTTAGAATGGCATGAAAAGCCATTTTATCAGTCTGTAAATTGGAATTGATCATTTTTTTATCAAATACTTAAACTTGTTAAAACAATGTTGTCACTTACCAGAAAATACTGTATTCCCAAGACGATATTCTCAACGTATCGTTATTCATGTATTATAAGGCTTGAATAAAATGTGCCACAAAAAGAATATTTTCATATGCAATGTGCGTGTTTATTATAAAGGGTTCAACAAAGAAAGTAAAACACTTTGTTTATGTCACTTTGAGTAACATTCAAATTCTTTTTGTTGACCAAACAGGCTAGATAGGCATTTAGATGAATCTTTTAGGCATAATTTGATACCAAATTTGCCCCCTAACAACGAAGATGAACCATAATTAGCACCATTTAAAGAAAGAAATTCAAAAGTCTCATTTCCAATACACAGCACGAGAAGAAAGGACCAATTGGGGTCTCTCTGTGTATGTGTATAGCCAGGATTGACGGGCTATCGATCCGTCAAGGCGAAATTTTCGAGATATATACCGTCGAAGATACGCATGTGTGTAGACTGCCCAGTCCTAGCCTAGGTCTAAGCAATTCTAATCAATTATTTGAAGTCTCTAAAACGACTATAAAATCACACAACAGTGGTCAAAGAAGAACATTTGCACTGATATTGTTTGATAATCTTCATTTAATAATTTGTGCACCTCAATAATTTCCAGCAGTTCCTCTTTCTTTACACGCTTCTCAATCCTTAAACGACCCTTCCAAATCCTGGGTTAGGCCTATATACACGGTTAGCCATTCTAAAATGGACCATAATTATACGCCATTTTCTCGCTTATAAAACAACTGGTTGCTTCAACTCTGCATTTTGTGTGAAGATCATGGTCTTGGCTGTCCTGCAAACAACAAAAAATATAAGGTCAAGCAAAATGTTCGAGATATATACCGTCGAAGATACGCATGCTCGTAGACTGTCTTAATTACGGAAAAAAAACCGCCCCTCTCCCCGGAGGCAATGTTGATCCGAGTCATAATTATCAGAAGCCATGGTAGGTCCCCCAACATTGATTGATGGGGGATGGGGAAGGATATAAGAAAGGGGGAGACTTTTGCTTTTCTATTAAACAGTGCCATGTCCCAAGTCTGATCTCAATTGCGAGCACAGGGATATTTGTAATAAGTTGCGTCAAGTGTGCCAACTATTATTTTCCTTGATTGTCTGAGCGAAATCCTAAATTCACCATCTGCGATTGGTTTTTTTAGCTATAACTTTAGAACCAAATGCCCAATGCTAATGAGGTTTTGCACGATTATTGTAGGGTATATTGTCAACATTCTCAAAAAGTTACAAGTATCAAATACGTCATTTAGGGATTAGTCAGTCAATACTTAGGCAACATATACGTCAAAACATGTTATGTTTACAATTTATTTTCATGGATGTTAAACAAAATGTTGAAGAACAATTAGAGTTCGTATATGTATTAATTGATTTCTAATCAACATTTGATAGACGGCAAATAAAGTCAGACAAAAGTGTATTAGGGACTGGCCATTAATTACTAAGGCTGTCTCTGTATATTAAATGTGTGCGACTATAGGTCTATAATAGGCCTTGCAATTGTTATAGTTCATGCAAACATTACTATCTTCAGAAGATAGTAATTAACGACACGATGCCATGTTATGTTACTAGCATTAAAATATATAATCCTGGAAAATAATCATAATAACATTTATTTACAAAATAAATAAAGCCACATAAACAGAATGGCTAATACAAACAAAGATAGAAGAACGAAAAGTCACTTTGTGTATTAGGGACTGGTAAGTATTTACTAACGCTGTCTCTGTATGTTAATTGTGTGCGACTATAGGTGTATAATAGGCCTTGTCATTGTTATAGTTCATGCAAACATTACTATCTTCAGAAGATGACGCGATATGTACTTAGCATTTAAATATGAAATTATGGAAAATAAATAAAGTCACATATATCAAATAATGCGCCATGAAGACAAAACTCTAAGATAACGTGCCGATTATTTAAAAAATGGACTTTATGATCGTTTAGAAATAAGCTTAGAGGCACACACAAGAAGAAGAAAAATAGAAGCTTGGGCAAGGATTCGAACCTGGGGTCGCGGCGTGGAAGTCTCATATGTTAACCACTACACCAACCGGGCGTGTGTGCATGTTGTAATTGAATTATACGCTATCAATACACGTGCATTGTTATTGCAGCGGTGAATCATTGCAACGGTACACCATTACAACCCATCAAATTTCTCATTATTATGAAATGCAAAACTTTTTTTTCTCAATGGATTAGTGTTTAGTGGACAATGTGAAACTCATAGGCTATCTTTTAGAAGAAATGAATCGCATCTGCGGTATGTTTTAACGGTTCACCCCTGCATAAATAAATCATATATGACTATAGATTTATATTATTTCAGCAATGGTACACCGTTGAAAGGTAGGTATGCGTTGCTTAATCTTTGCTTAAAAAGGGTCTATACGAACGGTATTTGTCCTCTAATCCCTTATCCATTGAAAAATCAGTTCTGTATTTCGTAACAATGACACATTTGATGATTTCTTATGGTGAACCGATGATATTGATTCACCATTGCGATGACAATACACGAGCATTGATAGTGTAAAATTCAGTTACAATATGCACACACGCCCGGTTGGTGTAGTGGTTAACATATGAGACTTGCACCCCGCTGTCCCGGGTTCGAATCCTTGTCTAAGCTTCTATTCGATAATGATTTATTTGTTGCTTCTTTTTTCTAACAATCATGATTTGCATTATTTGTTTTTAATCAGCACTATCATTGTGTCTTCTATTTCTTGAACAATCATAATGTCCTTGATGTTGGTACCGAAAGAGTGCAGATGTACTCATTCTTATAAATGGGCGTAATGGCTTGACAACTTTGATTTATCGTCAAAACAAAACAGGCATATGTCATGTTGGGTCTATATTTTTAAGTTATATATACACTGGTATTAAGATATATAGATATAGATACTGGTCTTGAGATATATATAAACGACAGGAAGATGTTTTCTCAACGTTTAGCTGATGATATATGAGGTCCAGCATCCATCTGAATTTAAATAACTGGTCATGTCTATAGTTTCACTGCCATTTTAAGTGAAAAATATACCTCCGTATTTAAAAGTGACCGATCCCTAAAAGTACGTTGACGCATATTGTTTGAACACGTGACCAGTGTTATAACCTATCTGTCCTCCAAATCTGGTGAAGAAAACTTTGTTTAATCTCATGTTATAGACAAAAGACTTAACACAGATGATTTTTTAGCAAATGACTCAGACAATCAAGAAAAAAAAGGTTGGCATACTTTGTCTTAATTGCGGAAAAAACCCGCCCCTCTCCCCGGAGGCAATGATGATCCGAGTCATATTATCAGAAGCCATGGTAGGTCCCCAACATTGATTGATGCGGGATGGGGAAGGATATAAGAAAGGGGGAGACTTTTGCTTTCTATTAAACAGTGCTATGTCCCAAGTCTGATCTCAATTGCGAGCACAGGGATATTTGTAATAAGTTGCGTCAAGTGTGCCAACTATTATTTTCCTAAATTCACCATCTGCGATTGGTTTTTTGGCTATAACTTTAGAACCAAATGCCCAATGCTAATGAGGTTTTGCACGATTATTGTAGGGTATATTGTCAATATTCCCATAAAGTTACAAGTATCAATTACGTCATTTAGGGATTAGTCAGTCAATACTTAGGCAACATATACGTCAAAACATGTTATTTTTACAATTTATTTTCATGGATGTTAAACAAAATGTTGAAGAACAATTAGAGTTCGTATATGTATTAATTGATTTCTAATCAACATTTGATAGACGGCAAATAAAGTCAGACAAAAGTGTATTAGGGACTGGCCATTAATTACTAAGGCTGTCTCTGTATATTACGAGGGGCATTCAGTAAATAATGAAAGTGATCATGGTATGGGATGCATGAGTGATTCTATTGAGGGGATAATGTGATCAATACAAAGTATGAACCTTTATCTTTCAAACAGTACAGTTTTGGATTTATAAGTGTGAACTATGACGTCATAGCATTGTCTCAAAGTAAGTACACTTGGGACACTACTTAATCAGTTATTTGGCGGGAAATTTGAATTATTTGTATGAAACATGTGATAAGAAGATTGCATAACATGACACCAGAAGCAGGTAAATCCCATTTTTTTCACGTAAGTATAATAAAAAGACAATAACTTAAATCCCTGTGTAATTTGATGTATGTAGTATATGAGTAAAAAGTAAGGAGAGGCAATCGAATAAAAAGTATACAAATATCAGTATTTCAAATAGCCAATTTTCATTGAAAAATGCCCAGTCAGCGAATCACTAATATTGCGGAAAATCAAACAATTTATGAAAAATCCAAGCAATTAATCAGTTTGGGAGATTCCATATGATAGTTAACTAATTTTCTGAACTTATTCGCATGAAACCTGCAGAAAATGTGCGCATGCGCAGACGGCAGATCATTTTGAACAGGGCCACAAATGGCTAAAATCAAGAAATTTACCAGATAAAAGCTTACTGTGCCTTCAAATTCTAATCAGAAATAATTAAAAATGCTTAAATCAATGTGTTTAAATATTGTGATAGTCAAAATAAAGATATACATGAATGTATCAATCAAAGATGGCTGCCACAACCTCTCTTATTACTGTTATCTTTAGAGCTACTATATATGTATTGTTAAAGTAATCGTCACATAATTTCAATGGTTTGATGAAATTTTATGAACAGCTCCTTCTGAAATCCCCACTATTATTGCTTTACATCCCACACAAATGTACTAAATTATAATCCCTCCATTGTTCTTTATCCTTTGTTGTTTTCAAAGGTATATTATTGCGGATTTTGCTAAATAAAAGCGCATTTGAGATGGTCCCTTCTTATTTGCGTTAAGGAATTCAGGTCTAAAAAATAATGTCAAGCGGAGATAAGTGTGTGTTCTAACTATGTGCCAAGTGTTATCTGTTTTTATGCTTGCATTGCCGAGATATACGCAAATGTATCGATCAACCCATTTTCAACATATTACATATCCAGCCAAATAATTGACAGATTTCAGTCAGTGTCTGAAACCTATTGTGTTTATGTTAATGACATTACATAACCAAAGGTATCTAACATTCCAAAAGTGTATTGTTTGAAAGACAAAGGTTCGTACTTTGTATTGATCACATTATCCCTCAATAGAATCACTCATGCATCCCATACCATGATCACTTTCATTATTTACTGAATGCCCCTCGTAAATGTGTGCGACTATAGTGCAACATTTCTGTTGCATGCGCGGTCATTGAAATCGACATAACTTTAAAAGTATCCATTCGATTTTGTTGAATGAGGTATCAAACTGCGGAGAAGAAATTTGTTAATTTAATGTTTATCTCAGATTTTTGGTACCGATTATATATTTTGAATTAGTCAACCTCAAAGCACCTGAGGAGGGACTTTATGTGCTAGGTGTACAACCTGAACTCTGGAATACCGGTACATTGCGGATGGAATATTTAAAGTTCTTCCAAATGTCAAGTCAGCACACAAAACTTTTGTAAAGGACAGGCTCGAGTCAGCAGAAGTGAAGTTTCATGACCCTTTTAAGCGCAACAAGCTCAATCTATTTTCAAATAGTGGTAAAAAGCTCAACTGAAGGCACATGGAAAAGTCAAAGTAATTGAAGCTAATCGAGATGTATTGGAAAGCTTCTTGCCACTTCAACAAAGCATGGCATAATTGTTTACTTCAAGAAAGCACTGGAGTATCCACTATCCCCTGCGGCCCTTCCATGGAAAAACAATCTATCTTGAAATTTGACGTTTTGAGAAAAAGGGCATTGAAGTTGCCTCATTTTCTTTTTTCTGTCTTTTAAATTTTGGGTAATGGCAATCATTTAAAATAAGAGGGCATTAAATAATATTTCTTTGGATGAAGTTTGATTATTTTTTAGCAAGTAGTTAATAAGTTATTGCCCTTTTTGTTGAGTTAGATTGTTTTTCCATAGAAGTTTAACTTAAAATTTACGTTTAATTTCTATGGAAAAACAATCTATTTAGAGATAGATGGTTTTTCCATAGAAGCTGAATTTAAATTTACGTTTAATTTCTATGGAAAAACAATCTATTTAGAGATAGATGGTTTTTCCATAGAAAAAATCACACCGCTTAAATACATGTTACTGAGTAATGTAAGTTTTCAATATACATTTCTCATACTTTCAAGCAACTTTTGAACGCATCACGTTATGGAAATTAAAATGGAGAGAATAATGTATTCATAATAACAAATTCCATCAAACTTTTATTAATTCAGCTTATTGACAATCTTAAGTAAGATCGTATATGTACACAATTGAATGACATTTCAAAATGTCTTTACAGTAATAATTCAATGACAATGATAAGAAGTGATCTGTGTGTGGGTTACAGATAGCAACGAAGAACTTCAGGATGTAACCCTTCTACTGGAAAAGCCAACGGCTCATCAAATGTTTTGTAAGATGTTGTTTCCAGCTGACATTAAGAATGGTTCAAGACCAAGAATACAGAGAATATATAATAATGCTTATTGTGACAAGGGCCTGTACAATTTAAAATTACATTACACTTACACATCCTGATAGCCGTGATGACAAGAAAGTATGGTACCTGAATGTTTGTGAGCTGGTGAAGTTTAGAAACTTTTTCGCATTTAAGTTAATAATCTTCCATGATTTCAAGATCGGCAACTGCATTATTTGTAGGCAACTGTTGGAAGAAAATACGTTTGTGTGCTGGTAGGCTGGTGCTCAACTTCAACAATCGCTCTTTCTTGATGCTTGGTATGCCACGTTCTGCTTCCATGGAAGGTAAGCACTCTACTGTGTTGTCATTCTTGTTCAACTTTGCTTGGATCTCTCTTGTTGTTGTCTTTTTGAGGAAATCCAGTTCACGATACTCCTCTTGATCAAATGCCTCCTTGTAGTACAACTTCAAAGAGCCTCTACTGAATTCAACAATCTTCATTGTTTTCAGGAGAACCGGCACTTTCTTACTGTCATGAGAAAACAACTTCATTGAAGTATAGTCTAGTTGAACACATGAAATATTCTTTCTTGATCCTTCAATCTGCTCAATGTAATCTACCATGTCTCCCAGATAGTTGCACTTGGTGAGTTTTGTTTGGATATTGGCATGGACACTATCTGCCGGCATAAAACTGTGTCCGGGTTCGAAATACTTGAAAGTGATACGATTTATGGCAGTACTTGGATCATTGACGATGCGAGGCATAGCAGAAAATAAAATCCAGCACTTGTTTTGTGAGCTACAGTTATCCCCGTAGAAAATGATTGTAGATGCTTCCCTATGTTTTCGACAGAACTGGTAGTAGGTGCTTGTGATGTTGAATGCCTTTCTTCCAGCACTGGCCTCATGCCAAAGAAAGCATGTGGTGGGAGCATTCTTTCCTGGACAAGCAAAAGTCTCATTGAAGAGGACAAGTTTTCTGCTGAAGTAGTAGTCTTTTACTGGTAATTTAGGCATTGATATAGCTTTCTGCATGTCCACACTAGTGACAATTGTAGAACCATCAGCGACTTCTTCCATCAGGGCAGTATCCCTGTGCAAAGCTTCTCTGGCTTGATTGTTGTTTTTCTTGTGGTCAGGATAACCCACACACAGATCACATTCACAATCTTCACACTTGTGCTCTTCAGATGCTGATACTGTAGTAGGCTTAGGGTGTGCCTTTTCATGATCATCGCATCTTTTGCACTTGTCATTACTGGGCGGTGAGAATGTGATATTTAATTTATGGAAGATGTTGTGGTAATATTGGTATGAACATTTCTGAGATTGATTTTGAATGAACTTTTCATGCATTTGTGCAATACTGAGCTCAGTTGGTAGGTAACGCCTGTTGGGAGCGTGTTCACGCCTATAGTGTGAGACTTGTGGCCGGTATGATTCTATGTGTGAGATAACTAAATCTCTATATCCTTCGGGAAATTTGTTTGGCGGCTGACACCTACCTCTACCATCAGGGGCTGTATCAAACACAATATTGTCAGTTTTTACTGTATTCTTTAGTGCAAAATCAACGCTTGTTGAATTTGAGAAACCCAATGTATTCAAAAAGAAAGTTTTGCATACTATATTCCCTCCTGAAGTCCAAATACGAGTATTTGACCTTCGTGACTTTCCTTTTGTTGTTTGGTACTGTTTTTCTTTTTCTTCAATGTTTGTAGCCAGCCATGTTCTCCTTCTGTTGTAATCCATTTGCCAAAATTTCTGCCAAATATCTCTTCTCTGATCTTCTGACATTTTTTCATGGCATTTCTTCCTACAATTGTTCCCCTCACAAGATTGCCGCATGGGGTGCTTCTTTCTATCCCTTTCGTTGCGCTCTTCGGAACTGTAACGCTTTTTCTTAGCTGAGAAAAAAAAAGATATATACAGAGTGTCTCAAAAATGTATCCAAAAATACTTGGATGTAACTTCTGTTGTTTATATGATACGAACTTCTTTTGTTTAATTAGGCTAAAATGAAAGCCGCAAAAATATGTAGGGCTGCATATCAATAATGCAAAACATCAGTAAAATTTTGTGAAACCAGTAAAATCACGTTTTGCTAACCTCTCTAGCTTTAAAGCCTTATATATTTTTGAAAAATCTCAGCTTTTATTTTAGCCTTAACTTGAAATGTGTACCACATTCATAAGAGTTGTAGTATTTTGTTGGTACTTTTTGAGACACCCTATAATAAAGGATTACCATTTTACGTGTACATGCCTAATTGACCAGTCAATATATGCAGAATAACTTTGTACAGAGATATTAAAGTAGTAGCGCATTTTGGATCTGTTGTTAGGTTCTAATTTATTTTCAAAATATATGTTATGATTTATCTGATTGTGCTTGCCGTGGGTAATTAGAACAAATAAACCGTGTTTAAAACTTACTATTTGAAAACTTTTTTTTTGAAATCTAATTCAATTGCACACAATTGTATTCTTTTGAAGTGAACCCATTAACTAGTATAGCCATGATTCTTGTACAAAATTTACCCTCTTGTCATACCTAATTTGCCATGCGGCAGATCCATAACGTTCATCTGAGTCTCGGTGCTGCAATTTTCATTATTCTCTACTTCTGGCTGGTCTCCGTTTTCTTGTTCTGATTATTATAAAAACAAAGTATTGTATCCATCTAAACACAACACCAAAAGTAAGTCCCCCCCCCTCAACAGTTCGTCATAACATCGTAAGGTAAAACATTTGAACAATAAAACATATTAAAGAAATAATCCTATGACTGTTTCCTAAGTGTTGTTTGAAAATGAAAAATGTCCATGAATTCATGGCTGAATGAGCTCAAATGGAAGACAAAAACTGCCCTCCTCAAATGTCACAAAGGTTATGAATGGTACTTTTTTCATTTTTTCAAGAAACCACAACAAATTTGGTACCATTGGACAGGGGATCAAAAAAAAAAAGCAATAGTGCCAAGATGAGCTCAATAGGTTATAGTGGAGTTATGATTTTTTTAAAGGTTACAGATTGCCGTTTTGTAAGAATTAATTAAGCCATTCATAACCTTTTGTGCCTTTTGAGAAGGGCAGTTTCTGTCTTCCATTTGAGCTCATTCAGCCATGAACTCATCGACATGTTCAGGACATGTTTCATTTTCAAACAAAACTTAGGAAACAGTCATAGGATTATTTCTTTAATATGTTTTATTGGTAAAATGTGTTACCTTACGATGTTATGATGAACTTTTGAGGGGGAACTTACTTTTGGTGTTGTGTTTATTAGTTATTACGTTTATCTGGTATGTTTATATTTAATTTGATCCCTTTACATCATAATGTCCCTAATAATTGAATTCTATGTTTATATGCTGTAAAGAAAGTAAAACTCGTTTGATAATGTACCTGTCTGTGCTTCATCCAACAATGAATAAATAGCAGAAAGTACATCATTACTTAACATCATGTCTTGAGGTCCACTGTCTTCTGTACATGTATTTGCATCTTGTAGCTTAGGATGATCCTTGTTTCCTGTAAGATCAATAGTAATTCCATCTGTTCATACATGTAAAGATAATAATGATAATGAAAACAACATACTATATCTTAGTTTTAGTGATTGATTTTATGAGTACTAAGATTGTTACTGCCTGTTTATATTGTTTGCTATTTTGATTTTTAAATATACTCACTTGTCACTGTGTTTTCAGTGCTTGTGTTCACAGACTCTTGAGTTGTGTTTGAATCCAGTTCTGACTCTTCTACTGATACATATTGATGTGCATGTCGGGGCCTAGGCACATCAGTGTAATTTTCAAGAGTCAAATATCTCTGTGCTGGTAGTTGTTGTCCGCCTTTTTCATCTGTTTGCTTGTGCTCCTGGTACCGGGAGCCTACACCAATACAAATGATGAATATTTATTGTTAAAATGTAAAATATTCATGAAATGAAAAATATTCATATATAATAGTTCTTGTTGTATTTGCAGTGTTAGTTATTATGGACAGGCCTACTCTGTAATAATCTTGGTGTGTAAATACTCACTTGTTATTGCATTTCCAGCACTTGTGGTCTTAGAATCTTGTTTTGTGTCTGTAGTCACATCCAACTCGGGATCCAACTCATCTTCAGATGATTCCAGGCTGTCAATATCCATAGGCACTTCAATATCATGTTTAGCTTTCTGCATTGATTGCTGATGCTCCATGTCATTGTTATCATCCAACATAGCAGCAGGCACTTTAGACTTTGGTACTTGAAGTCTGCTGTCTTTAATCCTATCTGCTTTCTGTCTTGACTGTAGATTTTTGCTTTCTTCAGTCCTTGCTGTCGCTCTCTGGTGAGGTAGTTGATTTCTGCTGTCTCCATTCCTCCAAGCTCCCTTCTTCTTCCCATTGCTGTCAATGCTCGCCGTAGCTACGCTCTTCTGGTTTTTTTTAGGATCGCCACTTTCTGTAAGATAAATGATAAATTCATAACACCTGAGTATTTGGTTGATTTTACTTGATTTTGTTTTTGTTTTGTTTTGTTAGGTGTGTTTTGTTGTTGTTGTTGTTGTTGTTGGTTTTTGGGGGAGGGGGAGGGGAGGGGGAGGGGAGGGGGAGGGGAGGGGAGGGGGGGGGGGGTAACCTGCGCAAACAAGTGGTGTTTTTTTCAAACTGTAAACGTGGGACATCACTTTTTTTTAATTTTAAATAAGGCTTATCATTTTATATCGACTTTAAATAATAATAAGACCCTCATTAAACGGTACTCATGGGAATAACGATTGAAGACCAAAGACGCGTTTAACTGCAGATGCGCGATCACAGACGCGCGCACTACGCTGTCACTGCGTCGTGACTTTAAGCGCCCGATGCGTAGGCCTATTAGTATTACGCATTACTCTGTAGGCCTACTTGAATCGACTCCACCTAGCGTTTAGACTTCTGTGCGTAAAAGTTGTGTTCTGCAAATAACGAGCATATTTTGTGAGACAGCCATAAGTCTAAGAACAATGGTATAATAGCGCAAATCATAGCCTATGGAAGCAACTGGGCGAGAGGCCTAGCCTAGCTAGGCCTATGCTAGGCCTAGCCTATATATTTTATGCATCTGATTGGTCATGTTGCATAAGTTTGTAGCTTTCGTTTACATTTCATGTTAGTACCTGCTACTGTAACGGTCTAAAAATAATATTAATCATAGGCCTTTACCTGAACTTAAAATATGCTACACACAACAACACATTTTTCATGTTAAGTTCAGGAAATAAGTAAGCTTACATGAACGCCCCGGCATGTCATTACAAAAATACTAGGACCCTAGTATAAGCTTATAAAATGAATGATTTACATGACATGCATCTAAATTTATTGCACATTTTCTTCTTCCTGTTTAGATACAAAATTACATCATTGTGGGCTTACCTTTTTTCTTTTTAAGAACTGTTTGTAGCATCAGATATCCTCTGCTAAATTGATTCATGACTGCAGCAGTTGAGTGGCAAGTGAGGAAGTTAGAGTCATATGTCGCCCCCTAGTGGCCAAGGATTTCCACTGTAAAACCATCTAACTTAAGATAGCTTTTCATGAAAAGCATTAAAATCTTTGTTAACACAATCTATCTTATAGATAGATTGTTTTTGCATAGAAAATCAGTCAGCAATTTTTGCGCGATTATTAAGAAGAAGAATGTAAGTAGAGTTAGTCTGTTTTTCCATGGAACAGTTGAACTAAAAAAGGTCTATATTAAATTAACTTGTTTTTCCATAGAAATTGGAGCAAAAATGTAAAATGTGCCCAAGATAGCTTGTGCTATCTTCGAAACCAAGCAATATCGTGAAAATTGAATATAACCATTGGAAAGAGCGCCCTCGATTTACCTGGGATATGAACTTATCTCAAAAACCTCCAATTGAAGTTAGATTGTTTTTCCATTGAGGGGAATGCCGATGGGAAAAGTGAAAAGTGTCCTGATGGATACTCTTGTTGAGAACAATTCAAGAGATACAATGGATCCTGAGAGTATTCTGCCAGCAAAAGAACATACTATTGCTTACCTGATGGCCCTCATCAGAACTTTCAAATCGTATCCTGATACATATGAAGGTCTCGCCAACAAATTTTTCGCCAGCATCCCCAAGACTGCTCAGAGAAACAAGAGAGGAATGGCACCCAAAGTTATTATAAGCTCAATACAACACAACCCAAGTTGCCACGTGACTTCAACAAATTCCTGGCTAACGGCGAGAACAAGACCAGACTGATTGAGCTAGATCGCAGTGTGTTGATAGAAAAAGAAGAAATCATACTAGCTGATCTGAAGTGTGACGGTGTCTACTTTTCATCGTATAGAGCAGTGGTTCTCAACCTTTTTGCCCCACAACCCCTTTTGACGAGAATACCGAAAGGCATTCAAGTTGAGTGACATCGACCTAACAGCAACACAGAAGTTATGTCTTGTTGGATTCCACGCCTTTACAGGTAACGAATACAACTCGGCCTTTTTTCGCAAGGGCAAACGTATGTGCTGGAAGCTGTTAGAGACAAAGCCAAGGTTTGTGGACACTTTATGTCATCTTGATGAATCAGACGTTCTTTCAGCGCATTTGTCTGAGGAGCTTGTAGAATATGTATCACTGGTGTACGCGGTGAAGACCAAACACCTTAATGAATCAAGGTATGCGATCTTCGACCGCAAGTTAACGAAGGAGCAAAAAGCAACAGATATATCATTATTACCACCATGTCATCAAACACTGCTTCATAAACTTTCATAGCTAGCTTTCAATGGCGTTCAGCAGGCATCAACAAGTGTGAAGGCACAGTACAGATGCTTGTGAAAATAGTTCGAATGAAGAAATGGAGCATAAGTGGATAGAGACAATGATGCCTGAAGATGTGCAGGGACTGTTTATTGACAATGAGTGCGATGACTTTTCAAAATGCAATGAGCTGACATTACAAGGACAATTCAGTAAACTCTTTTTATGCTTTTAGAATCTAAAAAACTGTTCTTCAATGTACATTTTAATTAGATTTTGGTGGCCAATTGAAAAGCGCCCTAATTTTGAACCTTTTAATAGAGTCTGTATAACCAACATGATCAAAGAAGGTTCTTTGTGAATAGCTCTAATCAATTCAAACGCAAAAAGAGGTCCAACATGCCTCGGGGATGCTTATTTAACCCATATACACACTTCATGTGGGATTCTGGTGGCCATTTTGAAAAGCGCCCTCATTTTGAACCTCTTAATATATTTTGTATTACCAACCTAGATTCTTTGTGAATACCTCTAATGAAAACGAATGCAAAAAGTGGTCAAACATGCCTCATGAATGCTTAATTAACCCATATACACACTTTATATGGGATTTTGGCGGCCATTTGAAAAGCGCCCTCAATTTGGACCTCGTTATAGATTATGTAATACAAAAGTAACTTCTTTATGAATAACTCTAATCAATACTAATGCAAAGAGTGGTCAAACATGCCTCATAGATACTTATTTAACCCAAATACACACTTTATATGGGATTTTGGCGGCCATTTTGAAAAGAACCCTCAATTTAGACCTCTTTATAGATTATGTAATACAAAAGTAGCTTCTTTATGAATAACTCTAATCAATACTAATGCAAAAAGTGGTCAAACATGCCTCATAGATACTTATTTAACCCAAATACACACTTTATATGGGATTTTGGCGGCCATTTTGAAAAAAACGCCCTCACAGAAAAGTTATCAGGATACAGCCTTTTTATCTCAGATATTCTTGTTTCCCATGAAAAACTGGTCTAGAAAAACCACATGAGAACTTCTCCTTCTCCAAGTGGCACCTCCCTCAATTTTAACCCGGACTAAATCAGTTAACTGACTGGACGCGTGGCAATAACTATTTGTTTTTTTTCGGCGGCAGCATTCCAAGGCCACGTACGCTAGGCTTAGCTTAGGCCGGGCTTAGGCTGTAGCCATGCCATCGCTCATGCTGAACATTATTTAAATGGTAAGTCTAGGCCTACTACAATTCTTCATGTTGATAACAATTTGTTGACAGAACAGGAACATAATGGTTGTGGACGATACAAATTAAGGTTACATCAGCGACAAATCTGACTAAGCTATGCTTTAAATTGAAAGGGCAAGGCATTAATTTAAGGCGTTTCATGGTTTTATAACGTTTCTGAATTAATAATGGTTCACTTGCTCTTGCTGTAGTTGTTGTACACGTTAATGCTCCCATACACGGTGCAGTTTGCCAGCATCCATTACCAAACACATTTTCTGATGTTGTAGGGCTAGGGCTAGGCTTAAAAGCTGTGCAACGCTCTGCTTCCAACAAAGGCCTAATCATGGTTGGATTATCACTATCAGTGCAGGCAACTGGACGTGCTGGAATATTGGCGGGCATAGAAGAGCTCATATCATTATCAGGGGTACAGGAAAGGATGTGTGCTAATGCGCCACTCATAGCCTCCTTTTGCTCCTCGGTGGCATCTGTGCAATATGAAGTGATGCTTGAAGTGTTGCGGTGTCCGCTTAATCACGAAATTGTAACGTTGTCAAAACCACTTTGCATTCACGATCTTGATCCATTGATGGATTATCGGTAGGCCTAGTCTCATCTAAAATATTCATGTCGAATGTGATTGAGTCGTCCATTGTAATGTTAAATTGTAGGCCTAAGTGCAGGCCTAAATTTACGATTTGTAATTCCCGGCTAGCCTCTACAAACTTATTTTAATATTTTATTTTCTTAAACAATATCTAATGTTTACTCCATAGCCATAGGCCCTACTTTTTTTTAACTCCCACACTTTGCAGAATGCTTTTATTTCTTACAAGAAGCAGACTTCGTAATTAACAGTTTTGTGTGAAAATGGTCCAGTTATTAATTTATGAATGATTAAGTCAGCTGTTAATGAAAATGTAAACAAATAAACGTAATTGACAGCGAGTCGAGCATGAAAGTAGTTCCGGCAACTCTGCTTGATGCCGTTGCTATGGACTGGCGCGATTACTTCAAGTCGGACGCACTGCTAAAGTTAGCCCCACCTCTCCGTGTTAAGTTGTCTCATCTAAATGTCGCCGATTTATCTGGGAACCAATGAGATTGCTAAAACTTTCTTAGCTGTTTAAGAATAATATTTAAAGATATATTACATACTTGCAATGTTTGTAAATAAATTGGACATCGCTTTTATTATTGCTGAGGAGCATATATTTGCGAAATATCTACTCGAACCAATTGAGGTTGGGTCTATCCTTGTTACTCAAACTGATACTGAGCAGGCTGTTTGCCCAACTTTTAAGCAACATGAATTTGATGTCGGTGACATTTTCCATATTCTAGAAGGTAAGACCTCGTAAGTATTACCCGCAAATTACACAATTAGGGTTTCAAAGGGCTATGAGTGCATCCAGCCTGAGAACAAGTGGGTTACTTACTTGGGAACTATTTGGACCTAGCTTATAAGCTTCAACTAATTTGCATCACGTTCATGATGTTTTTTTTCTGAAAAGTTTATGGCATCGCTTTATTGAAAAGATAAGTGTATGACTTTCGGGTAGAATTGTGAGGTCTTACATCAAGAATAGGGAAAATGTCCCTATGATATGAGCCTATGATATAAAGAGCTAGCCTAAGGCTATGCGAGATTGTATATGTACTGCAACCGGGGCGTAAGGGATAAAATATTGGTCAAAAGTACACACCAAATCGCACCAAAATGTTTTCGAAAATTGAAAACAAAGTCCAATTCTGATGGGGACACCCCCACCCCTCCCCCCCCCCCCCCCCCCCCCCCCCCGCTTAGATTCTCCCCTGTTCGAGCTTTCAAACCATGTATACTTAAATCAACAATATTTATATGCGTGGTGGTATGGGGAAGTCGGAAGTCGCAAGTGTTAATATTGAGATATCTGGGTCATACCAAAATATTCCTAACAATTTTCCAACTTTGGTCCAAAGATAGAGATTATACCTTGAACTTTAGTCTCCAGGAGTTTTGTATGCAAAGTTAATTTTAGTACTTTTCTGAACCTTGTTTTTCAAATGTTATGTGTAAAATGCTATGTTTACGTAAAATGACATTGTTACTTGTGAATTCCGACAATGCATTGTAAAGATTTTGAAAGTGAAGAACTTACAGTTGTTAATAATATCGCAAAAAAATTAGGTTCATATCATAACTCCTTTCTTTACATATGACAAGCTATTCTGTGTGTTTAAACTTGCCGACTTTAAAATACTATAACTGTAATTCTAGATGGAATTTCTGAAAAATATTAAACAGTCCTATACTGAGTAGAGTATGAAGCTCTCTGCCAAAGAAAAAACCAAGTTGCTAGAAAATGACCATACATTTTTGGTCAAAAGTATACACCAGATCGCACCAAATTAATTCGAAAATTGAACATTTTTATATATACTTCTGAGGGGGCCACCCCCCCCCCCCCCCCCCCCCCCTCTGGACACCCCCTGTCCGAGCATGCTCGGTTGGTGGTGCTGCGCACCGCTTAGACGGTACCATCTCAATTAGCCTTACAGTTTTCAACACAAATGGCCGCCCCGCTTGTTGGTACCTTGCTACTGTTCCAAACCTTTTATCTGACATGAGCGCTTGCGTTCATACAACTGTTTAATTCGATCTGGCTACATGGCCACGCACAAGCATTCCAAAAAAAAAAAACAGACACGCGAGGGAATAATTTGAAATGATCGACAATTATTTGTTTAGATTATATACGAGCAAATGGGCATGGGTAGCAAGTAGGGAACACTGCTTTGTAGTGGGGGTACCTAAAGCCCTTTCGAATACCATTGGTTCCGATTTAATAATGAATAATGCAAAAATCCAAATACTGTAAAACAACTTAATTTCACGGCAACTTAATTTATCGAATTAGCATTTAGTTATTTTTTTGGCGGCAATTTAATGTCACTAATTGGTATATCATCTTCCTGTATATAACCGCTATAAATAGTATAATTGGGAGAAATTTAATTTGGCGAATTGGATCTTCTAGTGAACTTAGGTTGTTTTACAGTAATACATAATGAAAGGTCACCGTCCCATTTTCGCATATTCCTAGGTTTTAGGGTGTGATAAACTCAATTATAATGGTTTAAAGCTTCCTAGACACTCATGTGCACTCTAAAACAACGATGGCGTCCAAAATGGCTGCCATTTTGGCAACATGTATTGTTTTCCTTGTTAAAAATCCAATACACACTCAAGATGGTCACAACCTTGTTGAATCTTCTGAGCAACACTACAGAGAAGATGCAGCTGTGTGAGTGTACAGGCAGTCCTCTACAGGGATAACACTGCCTGCTTTGGAAGGGGAAGCCCCTAGAAAAGGTTGGGTAAAGAAAGCTTGCTCAAATTAATAACCAGGATTGTTCACTGCGGCCAGCTGCGGGTCTTCATGACAGCGGTAAAATACAAACACAAGTAATACTACCTGTTGCCACGTGGAAAAAAAAGATAAACAAGGGTTACTTTAAAGGACCTAAACAAAGTGTATGACTTTTGATGAGCACTTTATATAGCATGTGAAGAGCTTTTCTCGGGGTATTAACTCAACACTTATACTATGGTCTACGTGGCTAGGATGTTGTGGGTTACTTTTACTCTACAGGAGGACTTGAAGACATGACAGACGATACTATAGCCTTATAGACATGACAGACGATAATACTATATACAATACTTGTAGACTAGAATACAGAACAGACAATACTTGAAGAAGACGAACATTACATTACAAGACTTGAGACGATACACACACAGGTCATTTCTGTAGTTTCTTAGTACTTCATTTTATTGATCGATAGCACTCAGAGAAAAGTATAACAAGATGAAATGATAGAGCGGAGCCCTGATTTTCCCATAAGCAAGGCCTAATATGTGATGCAAACTGTGAAAACCCGTCGGATGTCGCAAAATGTGAACTAGGGATTATGGGTAATTTATAAAAAAATAAAAAATAAAAAATAAAAAAAACTTTTTTTATTTTTTATAGATTTAAAAAAATAAAATAAAATTCCAATACTTTGTATCATCATCTTTCATAAAAGTTCACCTTCAAAAACTGACTTAAGTCAATTTTATTATTAACCTTATAATGTTATTATATTGAATTGTGTATCTTTTTTGGCCTGTTTTCATGATTTCTTGTTTTGTAGCTTTTGATGACATCACAATCATCATTCACTCATAACTTTTTTGTAGTGATAGTAGAAAAATGATCGAAACAGTTCTGTAATCAGCACAGTTCTAGCTTTCTTATGATATAAATATCTCCAATATGAAAAATGCCACCATGTGGCGGGTTTTCACAGATCGCATCACATATAGTGGACCCTGCCCCATCACGCCTACTCTCATTACCCAATCATATTTTAGATATTACGTAAACCTGCAATATGTGACCCTTCCCAACTGAACCTAGATGAGTAGGGGAATATGGGTGACGATCCATCTATACAGGGTTGCACAGAAGTTCAATACATCATATCAACATATAATAATGGCGGTAATATTACAATATCTACTAGCGATAGTTACATTATAACATACACTATTGACCTTCAACTACAATATTGATATCTGTGTACTGTTATATAGTGACATTCAATTACATTCCTACATATTAGTGAAATTAATGGTATTGTACGTCTCACACATATAAGTTAACAATTAAGAAAGCTAGAGCCATTGCTACGCCATTGCTATACACCCCTACCCCACACACACTCTGCTAAACTCCATGTATAAGGTATTGAACGCCAAATTGAATGCATGGTTAAATCCGTGAACTTGATATTCCTTCTACCTAATAGTCATGCAAATATAATAGAAAGTTGCCCAGCGATCTGTGCTACAGCCATTTTCATTTCTTCTAGGCCAACCATGACGGTTTAATCAGGAATTTAACGCGATTACCAGTTTTATGATTGGATTTAATTATTTGGTAAGTATCAAGATTATCATTCCTGTGTAGTAGTTACTTGCACGGCACGAATTGCGTTAAATCTTAGATTTGGCAATGGTTTTGGCTTTAATAAATCTCGTTTACAACATGATAATCATACAACATGATGACGTAGGAAAACTATAATATATGTATGTGAAGTCTACAAATAATAAGGGCTCTGAAACACTTCGAACGAAATACTGAAAATACACGCATGCAGTTCGTCTAATAATAGTATTATGATGTAACATGGGATTTTGATTGGTTACGATAATAATTGCATTAGATAACTTTCCGATGTGATAACTATACATGCCATGCTGTTAATCATTTATGTAGTAGTCATGGTAGTCGCTTAATAGTCCTTACAACTGAGACATATGGTAATTGCGCAATTGCAAAGTTGGACCATACCCAAAGAACGGACGCCCTCCATTTGCTCAAATGTGGGTTTTTTCACAGACACATTAAAATTGTTATTTGGTACTCACCTAGTTCTTAAAACATTCTGAGCAACGTTAGCCATCAACAGGGGTGAGTGTGACTAAAATGTGGAGGATTTTTGAGCTGTTTGAATTTTGAATTCTGAAATTAGTTCATGATTTTCTGAATTTTCCATGATATAATATTATATCCTCTTTTGTTGGGAAATTGATTCTAGTAAAGTAGTGATTCCTAATTATACGTATTGACTGTTGACAATGTTACATTCAATTTGTATAATATGTATCACACATATTTCATGAGAACATATAATAAGCAAAACAAAGACTGTGTTCTATTTATATCAAAATATCCCATAAAATATTACATGTCAATGAAGTTGTGTATATCGCCATATATTTGCTGACTAATTATTATTAATAATCGATTTATATTTCTAAATGTTTCAATCACTGACATGTAACATAAGATATTCCAATGAGTTCTGAAAAGTATTAACAGTTCAATAATTTGATTTGTCTATACTAAGTGATGCATGGCTATAGGTGCTTTGATACAAAAATGACATTTGAACCTTGAAATCAAAACATCTACAGACATAGGACTTTAGTGAATGCTGCATTATGAGTAGGAGAGGAACGAGGGGAAAATTAGTGTACTCAAGTCCAATGGCGTATCCAGGACTGTTTTGATGGGGGTGGGGGGGGGGGGGGGGGGGGGGGGGGAGGGGGCAACACAAACCTGAAGTCATCTTGTTGATCTTAAATATTGAACTTTATACGCGCAAAGCGCGCGAAAATTGTGATTTTAACACTAAAGAGGTACAGTATGACGTTATTAACGTCCCCCACATACTATTTAGAGTATTTGGTTTGGTTTGAGGGCCATTATAATATTTAAACCTCTAGGAGCGCGCATAATGTTGAGTGTTTGAACTAAAATGGTCATGAAACACTGTCCTGAAGCACTCTTGTTAAGCTTAAATAATGAAATATTGAAACTAAATTTCATTTCTAACAATAATGGTCCAGTATGATAATCACGTCCCCCACATAATATTTAACATTTTTGATGTGATTTGAGGGTCATACTAATGTTAAAACCTGTATTCGCGCGGAGCGGACAATTTTTTTGAGTTTTTGAACTAAAATTAGTAATGGGAAAACTGTCCTGAAGCCCCCTTGTTAAGCTTAGATAATCAAATATTGAAATTAATACGCGCAAAGCGCGCATAAATATGCATTTCTAACACTTAACTGGTCCAGTATGATGTTTTTAACGTCCCCCACATCATATTTAGAATATTCCATATGGTTTGAGGGCCATTATAATGTTAAAACCTGTGGAAAATATGCGCGCGGCGCAAAATTCTTGAGTTTTAACTAAAATGGACATTGAAAACTGTCCTGAAGCCACCTTGTTAAGCTTAATTAATGAAATACTAAAATTAATACGCGCGCAGAAAAAATGCATTTCCAACACTAATTGTCCACTATGATAATAACGTTCCCCACATAATATTTATAATTTTTTGTGTGGTTTTTGCATTAAAACTTTGGTCCAATATGATGTTTTTAACGTCCCTCATATATTTAGAATATTTGGTGGGTCTGAGGGCCAACATCATGTTAAAACCTGCATAAAATATTGGCGCGGAGAGCGCAACATTTTTCAGTTTTTGAACTATAATGGTCTTGGGAAACCGTTCTGCAATGTCATCTTGTTAAGCTTGATAATGAAACATTAAAACTAATGAGCGCGATGTACGCACAAATTGACATTTCTAACACTTAAATGGTCCAGTATAACGTTTTTAACGTCCCTACATAATATTTCGAATAATTATTTGGTGTGTTTTGGGACCCATTATAATGTTAAAATCTGTTGATAAGTGAGCGCGAATCGAGGTACAAAAAAACACAGTTTTTGAACTAAAATGGTCCAGAAAAAACGTTTCTGAAGCCCCCACTTGTTAAGCTTGAATATTGAAACATTGAAACCAATACAGGGAAAGCGCGCAAAAATTGGTATTTGTAACACTAAAAAGGTCTAGTATAACGTTTTTAACGTCCCTCACATTGAAATTATGGGACGTGACCCCGTACCCCCCCCCCCCCCCCATCTGCGCCGCATATGTCCCTACCCTTCTTCCTCCCCTACCTCCTTTTCTTCCTCCTTCTTATCCTCTTCCTCCTTCTTCTCTCCTTCTCCTCTTCCTCCTTTTTTAACTCTTTTCTCAATGGGGCAGGGGGAGCCCGTCCAATATCTCGATTTTTTAGCAAGACAGTAATGTTTCTTGAGAGTTTTACACCTATGTACAATTATAAGCTATAAGTAACGTTTGTAATGTTTACATTTGTTTATACAGGAACGACTACACGATGGCTGACAGTGACAGGTATGTATTACGGTATTAAGGAACCTCGTGAAATGTGTTGCTGCGCATAATCCCGTCGTATTTCTAATCCACAAATAGCGACCGGAAGTACCGACCCGTACAGTCAATAGTTAGGTCACCCAGGCCCAATATGAAAGCTATGAAGATTGTAAAACGGGGTCAGTCGTCACAAACATGCACAAACACAATAGCCAAACGACCTTGCTTTTGTCAACACTCCCTACACAGAGGACTGCAGTGCAAATCTCTACGATTTTCGCTATGTAATCTCTATGGCGGATTTCATTCCGTTGTATGAAGCTATGATGTTTGCGTGCTCCAAGCAGATAGAGCAATACGTACATGGACTTTTTTTGTAGACGAGGGTTCATTTCATGATTTGGTGAGGTTTAGAATGAGTTAGGATTCCTGTAATTTCGAAGACCACAGATTTTCAAAACGTGAATTTTCCAACATTTTACGCCATAAATTTGGTCACAAAACGTGTTTAATACTATACATTTTACCGTTCTGCAGATGCTAATGACCCTCCTCTAAAATTCTACATGATTTTTAACACGTTTCTCAGTTTTTGAGATGCCCAAATAGACCATTTTCCGAAGCTATTTCTAGCAAATATTGTAGTCACTGAGACTCCATTGTTTTCTTGCGTAAAACAAAATCTGACACGCAGCGTGACCTCCCTGCTGGCTGCGTAGCGATATGACTTCATTTGCCATGAAATTAAAGCCAAATTCACTTCACGTCATTTTGAAGAATCGGGCAACAATTTTATCCACGGTACTCTAATAGTCATAGTCTGTTGGAACTTTGAATGCGCTTACAAATATTGTGACGGTATATAGTCCGATCAAGCGAATTACGAGGGTTGGTCTTCAAGTACCTTTTCAGTGAGGCGTCACTCCTTAACACGATATAGACAAAAGGATCGCGCTTTCCCTGCTCTTTCCTCTACTTGTGCCTGGAGCCGTAAGTAATGAAAGTGATCGTGGTATGGGATGCATAATGACGAGCCTGCTAAAAAGTATGCCACGCACCAACACATGGCCGAAGGAGATATGGTCGTCCTTGCACAACATATCTGACATATATGCAACGCTTTCTAGGGGACAATGAAGGCATGCTTCAAGATCGTCGTGCATGGAAGAAACTTGTGGTCGCCTTCTCTGCCGCCGAAGGATGATGATGAAGGGATGTATGAGTGATTATATTGCGGGATAGTGTGATCAATACAAAGTATGAACCTTAGCCTTTAAACTAATTACCAGAGCTTATTCATATGAAACCTACTGAAAATGTGCACATGCGCAGACAGCAGATTATTTTGAACCGGGCCAAACATGGCTAAAATCATGAAATTTGCCAAATAAAAGCTTATTGTGCCTTCAAAATCTAGAAAAAATGCTTAAATCAATTTGTATATGTATTTTGATCATTAAAATGAAGATGTACGTTAAGGTGTCAATCAAATATGGTTGTCACAGCCTCTCTTATACTGCTATCGTCGCTACTAGATGTGTATTGTTAATATAATCGTCACATAATTCCAACGGTTTCAGGACATTTGATGATCAGCTCCTATTTAAATCCCCACTATTATTGCTTAATGTACCCAGGGCGGACACACTGCAATACTCAAATAAAACCCCTTCATTGTTCTTAAATCTTTGTTGGTTTTCAATGTCTTATCGTTGCGGATTTTCATTAATGAAACGTATTTGAGATGGTCCCTTCTTATGTGTATTAAGTAAATCAGATATTGTAAAAGAGTGTCAAACAGAGATCATCGAGTGCTCTTACTATTCACCAAATGCTATCTGTTTCTTTTCTTCCATTGTCGAGATATACGCAAATGTATCAATCAACCCATAATTCAGCCTATTTATATAATATCATTCCAATTGTATTAATAAACATTGAACAGTATACGTGCACATGTTTGCGCAACTTGTTGACCATGAAGTCTTAAGTGTAATATATGTTTATACACAAGAAAAGGGAAAACTCTCAGCTTTCAGATGCCGTTTATTGCATCTGATTTGAGTTTGTCAATCCTGAGATATACCAAGTTTATCAAAGCTACCCAAAATCGACGTTGTGCCACTTTTACAGAAATAATGATTATGAGGGTCAATCAAAACGATACTAACATTGGTCTATCCATGGGCATCAATCGTCTTGAAACATTGGGGGTGGGCATTTGACCAGAATTGTTTAGAAGAGGCTGAGGAACACAAGTGATGTCCTTGGAATAATTATGTGGTAAGGGATTTCTACGAGCAGTTATTTTGGGATCCCTCTGAAGTGCACGCGCACGTTATCAATTAATGTTATACTGTGTCCTGCCACTTTTCATATCTTAGTCTTCCAGTGTTCTTTATTCATATTGGTGCTTGTATCATCTACCTGGTATTTCCAACATGTCCAATACTCCTTTGTATTCCTAGATGGTATATGAGTGTTTGGGAAATGAATGGCAAACTCTCTGGTGACTTCTGCTGGACTTCTCGTTTCATGATATTTTAAGACCATGAACACCCTCTTCTAATGAAAATTGAGGCCGCACCCAGCCATATGGACGTCTGTCCTGATCCTGTTTTGAAAATCTTAGGCCCAATAAACATTTTTTTGAAACCTCGTCAAAATGACTGGTTCGAATCATGTAACAAACATCTTTATATTCAGTTCTGCTTGGATACACAGGCACTCATTCTATGATTTAAACCTATTCAATCTCTATACAACAATGTTATTTTGCATAACATTGGTAAAGGGCAATCGTACAAGTGGAAGTTGTATCTTAGGAGTAAACCTGTAAAATGACACAACATCGATTCTGGGTCACTCACTCACTCACTCCGTCGCCTTCTGTCGGGCATTAACGATGGCTCTCCAGACACGCCTTATCCTCCATGCAGGACTTTATCTCAGCAGGTGTTTGTCCAGTGTCCTGACATAGAATATCCACATAGCTTAACATCGGTCGTCCAGCATTTCTTTTGCCATGAACTAGTTTCCAAAGAACTAGGTCTGATATCACATCTCCAGAACGTCTGGCACAGTGTCCAGCAAACTGTAGTCGCCTCTTCTTGATTCGTTCACTTACTCTAGGAAGATCACCGTAGAGTTCTTTGTTGGTGATGTGTAACCTCCAACTAATATCAAGAGCTGATCTATGAAGCCTGGTGTAACATCCATTCAATAGCTTTCGAACTTTAGTTGTTACTGTCCATGTTTCTGAGCCATAGTATAATGTATTCATTATTTGACATTCACCAAACATATAGGTATGGTCAAAGTACACAAAGATAAGGAAACAAACAAACAAACAAACAAATTATAACAAACAAATGTACATAAGTATAAAATATAGATACATATATATCATATACAATTTAAACTCCTGAAGATGTACGCAACTCAAATGCAGAGTTTACAAAATTAATAACTGGACGAATGCAATCAAATTCGTTAACCCTCATTATAGTCAAGAAAATGTCATTGTCATCTAAGTTATCAAGATCATATATTTCACCAATTTCAGATATCATTTTAGTACGCATATCATTATAGAGCGGGCATTTCATAATGAAGTGAAATTCATCTTCGATGACATTTAGATTGCATGACATGCATATCCTTTCATTTGGGGGGATTATCGGGTATACATATCGCCCCTTTTCAATCATGAGTGAGTGAGCGCTAACTCTTAATTTACAAAATAGGGATCTACGAGACTGGTTAAAAAGAACAATGTTTCTGAGCAAATTTAATTGCGAAGACGCATGGAAGGTCAAACATGTCAATGAAAACAGATTTACATGACAAAGAAGTAATCCACCATGCAAATCTACATTAGACTATTTGTTTATTCCCACTTTAGTAAGAAACGATGTTCAGAACTGTTATATAAAACCTGCACCTCGTACAGATCATTTAGCTCTAATACTCAAACTTAAAATGAAAAACCTTGATAAAGGTAAAGGTACATGGAAGTTTAACAACAGTCTTTTGAAGGATGAACAGTATACAGAGGAACTTATACTTCTAATCAAAAATTTAAAAACAGAATATGGAGACTTACTTAATCATTGTATGTTGTGGGATTTATATAAAAATAAGATCAGAAGTTTTAGTATTATGTTTTGTATAAATAAAAATAAAGATAAACCAAAAATTGCAAGCTTGGAAGAAAGTCTGCAGCAGGCAGCTGATCAGCTGGAGAAAAACAATTCAGTTGAAACCCAACAGATGTATATTAAAGCTAAACAGAATTTAGAAATTGCTTGGGAAAGCTATACAGATGGTGTGAAAATCAGATCAAGAGAACAATGGTTACAAGAAGGTGAAAAGAGTACCAAATATTTCTTAAATCTTGAACGGAAAAATATTGTAAATAAATCAATAACCTCTCTTCAAAAAGACGATGGTATGGTCATAACAGATCCAGATCAGTTACTGGAACAACAAGTACTTTATTATAAGAAATTGTATTGCATAGATGAAAAAGTAAACGATGTTGATTTTGAAGATTTTGTTAAAAACGTAAATTGTAATACTTTGGATGAAAATGATCAAATGGTATGCGAAGGTGCACTTACTTTAGAGGAATGTAAAAAAGCACTTGACGATATGCAAACTAACAAAAGTCCGGGTTATGATGGATTGACCACAGAATTTTATAAACACTTTTGGAATGAAGTAGGTGTTTTAGTTATGAACTCATTAAATGAAGGTTATAAAAATGGCCAACTAGGTCGAAGTCAAAGGAAAGGTATAATAACATTAATACACAAAGGCAAAAACCAACCACGTGATTTACTGTCAAACTGGAGACCAATTACATTAACGAATGTCGATTATAAAATAGCTACGAAGGCTTTGGCAAATAGAATGCAAACTATCATATCCAAGATTGTCGATCCTGACCAGACAGGATATATTAAAGGGCGTTTTATAGGTGAAAATGCTAGACTAATTGAAGACGTTTTAAGGTATACACAAACAGCAAACATGCCTGGAGTTATTATGTTTTTAGATTTTAGTAAAGCATTTGATAGTATTGATAAGCAGTATATGATGGCAACTCTGAAATTATTAAATTTTGGTCCTAGTTTCATCAAATGGGTAGAAACTCTGTATAATGATATAAGTAGCTGTATAACCCATAATGGACATGTTTCTGAATTTTTCCCTATAAACAAAGGGGTAAGGCAAGGATGTCCTTTATCTGCATTATTATTTGTATTATGTATTGAGGTATTAGCATGTAAAGTAAGGCAAGACGAAAATATTGAAGGTATTAAACTGCCTTTCATAAATTACCAGAAAAAGGATGCAAAAATATCACTGTATGCTGATGATATAACAATGTTTTTAAGAAATGAAGATCAAATTAATAAGGTCATAGCAGTCTTGGACAAGTTTAAGTCTATATCAGGTCTCTCTCTCAATAAAAATAAAACAGAGGCAATATGGATTGGATCAAATAGCCTAAGAAGAGATACGTTTGGTAAATTAAAATGGAATGTATATCCAAATAATAATGTTAAAACCTTAGGTATTACTTTCAGTAGTACTACAAGTGCTAGCAATATAAATGAAAATTGGGAAAAAAAAGTGAATTCTATCAAATTAATTATAGAAGCACGGAAATATAGACAACTGTCAATGGTTGGCAAAATATTAATAGTTAAATGCTTAATGGCATCTCAATTAACATACGTAAGTTCAGTCATTGTCTTACCGGAACATGTCATTACACAATTAAACAGTATATTTCACAAATTTGTATGGAGGAAAGGAGAAAGAGTCAAACGTAAAACACTGATGTTAAATTATGACCAAGGTGGATTAAGAATGGTAGATTTGAAGTCATTCTTATACTCACTACAAATGTCATGGGTAAAAAAAATGCTAAACAATGACATATCCGCTTGGAAAAATATCGCTTTCTTTCACATTGGAAAATTTGATATAGGTATGGATATATTCAATTGTAATTGTTCTCTAACAACTTTAAGTAAACAATGTATCGATATTTTAAACAAACTGCCGTCGTTTTATAAAATGTTGATACAAATATGGTTCAAATGCAATACGGTTAAACAAATAAAGAGTATAGAAAATCATAACAACCAAGTAATTTGGAACAATGAACACATTAGATACAATGGAAAGACGATTCACTTTAAGCTCTGGATAAAATCAGGAATCATTAAGATCAATCAATTATTTGGTAAAGATGGGAAAATGTTAGATGTAGTAAAGTTAAGAAATAAAATGCCACACAATGGTAGGCTATTGATGGAATATTTAGCTCTTATCAATGCAATTCCTAAAGATTGGAAATGTGTCAAACACCCTCATACAGAAGATAAGTGTATTTATTTAAGATGTACTGATAGAGATGTTAACATTGATAAGACAACAGTAAAAACCTTTAAAAAAGAACTGATGAAAAAAGTGTCTGTGATTCCAATATGCCAACATTTCTGGCAGAGAAAATATCCAAACTTCTCTTTTAATTGGAATAAAATATGGAATAATATTCCATCTACAACAAGAGAGGGCAGATTGATATCACTTAATTGGAAAATCACTAGTAATATTTACCCCACAAAAATTCTTCTGCATAAAATGAAAATAGAAAATAATGATGTATGTGATATATGTAATGAAAAGGATTATGTAGAACACTTCTTCTTTTTCTGTAAGAAGATACAACCAATATGGTTAGAAGCAAATGACATTATATCTTTAAAAGTATCAAAACATGTAGTTCTAACACATTTTTATGTACTCTTTGGGTTTCAGCAATGTACAGAAAAAACACAGAGAGATTTCATTACTAGTATAATTATGATAGCGAAATTGTCAATTAGTAAATTTAGATATGGGAATCATCCCAATCTGTTATTTCTTTTCAAATCAGAATTGAGGTTCAGAAAATTGATTGACATTTAAATAGCATCAATTTACATTGATCAGATGACTGTGCGTAACAATGAGATGTGTAACTTGAAACTATATCATATTTTGAAGCTACATATCATAGAAGATACATGGAATAGTAAAAATATGTAATAGGTTTGTAATTTAAACTGAACATGTTTGATTTGATATACATGTATGTATGTGATTGTGATAGAAAAGAGTGGCGATTTGTAATCATGAAGTATTTGTAACTGAAGAAAGAACGATTAATAAACTTAAAAGATAAAAAAAAAAAAAAGAACAATGTAATTTTCCAAATCAAAAGAATCTTTGAACGTGCAGTAACATCGAAGTTTAGACTGGAAGTTGTTAATAACATTAGACCAGTGATCACTGTATATGGATTCAAGATTACCTATAATTAGGTTACGAAAATTACCAGAAGTGATTGTGTTAGGTTTGTGCCAAATGTCGATATTATGAATCATGGTTAAAATCTTCTTAATGCCCGAAGACCAAGTAAATGCTCCGGAATCTGACATCTTTCTGTTATCGATTAAAGCATCGATTACTAAAGATGTGCATCCATTCATACATTTTTTGTTCAAATTCCACCAATATTTTACCGATAAACTCAGCATTATAATGAGCAATGGGAAACTACCTAGTTCGCTTCTTACTGCATTATTGGTTGTTCTTTTGTTTACTCCTAAAATAAGTTTACAAACCTTAATATGCAAGGTTTCGCTTGAGAGTTTATCACATACAGTAAGGAAATTTGAATTATTAAGGCTTTTCAGTAAATACGGGGCCCATACTTCACAACCATAATTTAAGATTGGTTGAATAAGTGTACTGAATAATTTCAGACTACATTTGTATGATGAATTGTATAAATTTTCCCTTATCTTGAAATATGCTTTCAGTGCCTTATCTTTGAGACGTAAGATAGCTTTTGTAAATGAGCCAGACGGTATAAAAACAATGCCCAAATAACAATATTCATTAGTAATCTTAAGACTAACATTACCATAACTAAATTCAAACTTATCTAGAATATGACCTCTTTTATTAAAGATCATAATGTTTGATTTATCAATATTTACAATGAGTTTCCACTTAATACAATAGTCATGTAATCGGTTAAGAGCACACTGTAAGCCATTAGGGCTTTTTGAGATGAGGATTAAATCATCAGCATACATAAGACAATTATTATCATGGTTATTAAGCGTAACTGGGTCACAATTGGAGTTAAAGATGTTTGGAAGGTCATTGAGAAATATATTGAAGAACATAGGACTAAGAACACATCCTTGTTTCACCCCAACTGTAGTGCTAAAAGAGTCAGTTAGTTTACCATCACATTTAACAGTGAAACAGACTGATGAGTACATGTCTTGAATTGTTTTAAGAAATTTACCTCCGATACCAATTTTAGTTAATTTGTATATAAGAGCGTCACGCCATATAGTATCAAATGCAGCGGAGAAATCAATAAAACACACATACAAATGGGCTTTACCCGCCCGATTAATATACTTATCGATAACAGATTTTAGGACTAGAATGTGGTCACTTGTCCTGGAGCCTTTCCTAAAACCTATTTGATTTGGAGGGATGATATTGTTTTTATCCACAAACATACTAAGGCGATCATATAGGACAAGACAAAATAATTTACATAATATACTTGATACAGCAATACCTCTATACTTTTTTGGAGTATTTTTGTCTCCTTTTTTGTGGATAACTGTGAGAGTACTGAGCCTCCAAGCTGAAGGAAAATGACCGTTTTTTATAAATAAGTTAAATAAACTAGTTAATGGTTGAGCGAGAACCGATATACCATCCTTCAGCATTTCCGATCTGATACCATCTAAACCAGGTGATTTGCCCTTTTTAAGTCTGCGTGCCGCGTTTATTACTTCGGAAACTGTAATGGAATGATCAAGATCATTTGCATCAAACCTATTCAAGTCCTGAACAAAGCCATTAACGAACTTATCAAAATTAACATCGGCATGTGGACTATTTCTGTTCATTAAAGTCATAAAGTGTTCCCACCATTGTTTTGGTGAGAACAATGCTTTCTACTGTAGCTTGGAATAGCTTAATTTTTGTTGATCTTGGTAGGTTGAATCTCCATATCTTGTTCAGCTTATTACACGCCTTCCATGCTAGTGCCTTCCCTGTTTTGATATCTTGCATGCTGCTCGATGTCCAGGATCCCAGATACATAACCCTAACACTACCATATACCCCAAAATACCACGACTGGGCACGTTGGTACCACCCGGCGTGGAAGTTTTTTGATGAAAAAATGGACCCAATACATACAGTCTGGGCAATACACTGCCCAGAACTGTGTTTGACAGCCGTGGTGAAGTGTGGAATCCCTCGCCTGTGGTGCGAGAGGTCCCTGGATCAAATCCCGGGGGAATCGGGGGGGGGGGGGATATTTTGGTCGATTTTCCGCGTTGAAGAAAAAATTCTGAAAAAAAGTGGGGGGAAGTGTTAGGATTAAAGTCTTTGACTAATTACAGACTGATTCCATCAGTAGTTTTAATGGTTACTTGATCCTGTTGGTTAAACACCATGTATTTTGTTTTCTTGGCGTTCATGTGGAGGCCAACACTTAGAGCAGGGCAGTTCCAAGCCAAACAGGACATTTCAAAATAATTGAAAAAAGGCTGTAAATTTACAATTTAAAGTGCTACCATCACATATTTAGTATCAAATGAAAGATATTTTCAAGTTCTTTCAAATGAGCTATTTTTCTTTTTAATTGATATACATTAAGTATGATTTTTTTGGAAAAAACCTGATTTTTGGTAAAAAAATGCCCATTTGTAGCACCTTTCTCTGACCCCTTCATATGCTTTTATATAAGTTTTGCTGGTTTAAGTTGCTAACTTACCGCTTATTGACATGATTTTGTTTTTTGTTATGTATTTTATTATGAATTTTGCATTGTGGACAAAACGTCATTCCGTAACGGTCATTCCGTAACGCTCTCATTTGTCGGTCTTTACGTCATATTTAAAAAAAAAAATTAACCAATTTTAACCAGGAAGTTGTCATATTGTAGGTAAAGGTATACAGAATCACCCAAAAGTCAATAAAACGTGATACATTTCTAAATATCACAAAGTGTTATCAATGTCTAAATGACTAGAAAAATCATGTCCGTTTTGTGTCATTCCGTAACGGCAATAATAAAAATCAATATTTCATTAATTAAAAATCTGATGGTCAAATTCTGTACCATATCTGAAAGTGTTTAGTAGTTACTATTAAAATATATTATTAGTTTGGTGAGAAGTAATAAACTTTTCAAGATATTATGATTTCAAACATAAAAATGCTTTGTGAATGTCATTCCGTAACGCTTGGAACTGCCCAGCTGCCATTTCTACTCTTTCCACGAGTTTTTGCGCCTAGCCAGCAGTGTCCGAAACTAGTGCTATGTCATCAGCGAAATCCAAATGTGGTACCATCAGTGGTCCAACTCTGCGGCTGCGCCTGGGGTTGACTGTAAAACCTAGGACTTCCTCTCTGCCTTCTATGGCAGTTCGCATGCAGTAATCCAGCACTATTATGAAAAGGTACGGAGCAAGAGTATCACCTTGGAGAACGCCTGCCAACATATCAAATTCATCAGTGTCCCCATCAGGAGTTGTTACTTTTGCCTTTGTGTTGTGGTAAGTATCCTCAATAGCATTGACTATGAAGTTCGGGATTCCATATCCTTTCAAAATTTTGATCATCTTGCCTCTATGGATCGTATCGAATGCTGTCTTGAAGTCTATGAATGTCATTATTGCTGGGAGGTTTTTGTCATGTATCCCTTCAATTATTCTGCGGAGTGCAAGAATCTGGCTCACTGTGGATCTGTTTTCTCTAAAGCCACATTGATTTGGTCTCAGTTTGCTATCTATTTGCGGTCTTATCCTGTTAAGCAACATACGATTATATGTTTTTGCAACTATGGAACTCAAACTGATGCCTCTGTAGTTTGCAGTGTTGCTAAGGTCGCCACTTTAGGGAACAGGTATAAGATTTAAAACAGACCACTGCTCAGGTTTCTTGTTTTTGAGGAGAGCCTCATTGCAGAAGTCAAGAATTATCTGATCAATATCACACCGTTTCAATACTTCAGGAGGAACTCCATCTTCACCAAAACGTTTCCCTTCTTTTAAAGACTTTTTAGCTTTCTGGTATTCCTCAGCATCAAAAGGATCAGTTCGAATTGGTAGTTGATCAAAAACCTTTGATATTTCCTCATCTTCATCAGTTACTACCGGAGGATTACCAAGAAGCTGCTGAAAATGGTCGTGCCAACTTTGCAATCTTTCTTCCTTAGTGGCTCCCTTTCGTCTACTACTTTTTGACTTCTTCCTACCACTGATCTCATTAACGATGTCCCAAGCCATTTTGTGCTGCCGTTGTTTGTTAGCTTCCCCGTATTCATTGAGTTTCACTTCTAGGTATCGCTTGTTTGCAGCTTCATATGCTTCATCAAGAGCCCTTTTGCTTTCCTCAAATGTCTCACAGCTATCATTGGTGTTCACTGTGATGGCGCGATACAAAAAATAACTTACATTACAACATACATTTTTAAAGTACAACTTAATCTACAATAATTTGTCTAAATACAACTTAATAGTATAATAATTATGTCAATAATAATATCATAATGTGTGAATACATGTAATACTACTAATAAAGGGTTCAACAAAAGAAAGTATACAACTTTGTTTATGTCATTTTGAGTAACATTCAATTGTTTTTTGACCAAACAGGCTAAATAGGCATTTATATGAATCTTTTAGGCATAATTTGATACCAAATTTGTTCCCTAACAACAAAGATAAACCATGATCAGCACCATTTAAAGAAAATTGGTTACTTTTCAAAAGTCACATTTTCAACGCACGCAAGCCGTGAGAAAATGCTGTGCATGGCACCTTGAGTGGCCAGGAATGAAATGGATATTGATCACGCAGTGGGGATTCGTTCGGTTGTGCCTGAGCGAGCGGGCTATTTGATTATGAACAGGTAACATGTGGTCTTTTCTTCCCGCGTAGTGTATTGAAAATGTGACTTTTGAAAAGTGACTAATTTACTTTAAATGGTGCTAATCATGGTTTATCTTTGTTGTTAGGGGGAAAATTTGGTATCCAATTATGCCTAAAAGATTCATCAAAATGCCTATCTAGCCTGTTTGGTCAAAACAAATCGAATGTTACTCAAAATGAAATAAACAAAGGTGTATACTTTCTTTTGTTGAACCCTAAATTTATATGAAATTTAAAGAAATATAGCCTATTTATATGAAACCGAAAAAACACCATTTTAATAAAAAAGCATCCTTTGTCAGATGGGTTTTTAAAGAGGTCTTGAACTGTGCCAGGGATGTGCATGATCTAACATGAATGGGTAAGGCGTTCCAGAGACGTGGCGCTGCAATTGAAAAAGCTCTGTCCCCTCCAAGAGTGTTTGGAACGAGGTTCACAAAGAAGTGACTTGTCGCTGGAACGGAGTGTACGAGTAGGTATGTATGGTTTAAGAAGACATGTGATATACTGCGGTGCCATGTCATTTAAAGCCTTAACAACAATGAGCAACAATTTGTATACAATTCTGTAACCAACCGGCAGCCAATGCAACTTCTTTAAAACGGGAGTGATGTGATATCTTTTCCTAGTTAGAGTGACCAAGCGCGCAGCGTTGTTCTGAATACGCTGAAGACGTGCAATCTGATCTTGCGGAAGGCCAAACAAGAGGGAGTTACCCATATCAAGCCGGGAGGTTACAAAACTTTGAACAATTTGTTCAGTGGCATGAGGATTTAAGTACTTTCTTATTCTACTAATGTTTCTGATATGAAATGAAGCAGAACGAACAATATTAGAAATATGAGCATTAAGAGACATTGATGAATCAAAAATAGCACCTAGATTACGAGCCTTTGTTGCAGGTGTGATGTCCGCATCACCAATTGTAATATGTGGGACATGAACCTTTGACATTTGTTGTCTAGAACCAATCAAAACAAATTCGGTCTTCTCATCATTCAACTTGATGACGGCTATGTCGGCTATGCGCTTTCTTCAACTGATGCCTAGCTTTCTCAACATTCACATCATAGCAGAAAGCCTTCTGATGTTTCTTTTGGACATGTGGTAGCAATTCAGCAGCTGTCTCCTTATTGTCTCGAGTCAAGTAGCTGTACTTTGTGGTTTGGTCAATATCATTGTCAGCCTCACATAACGCAGTAAATCTGTTTTTCACATCCACCGTGTACTTTTCCTGCAGGTCGGGATCTGTTGCAAGCTTGCCCCAATTGTACTTAATCTTCTTTGGAGGGGATTTACCATTTGCTCTAAGGCTGAGTCTAATTTTAGCTGTGATGATTCGGTGGTGTGATCCTACACTGGCGAATGAGTTATAGGCCTCTGAGTTGGTCACACTATTTTTTCCATTTCTTCCTGACCAGGATATAATCCAGTTGAACTCTATAACCACATGTACACATGTCCACAGCATTGTCATCTTCTTTTGGAAGGTAGTGTTAGTTATAGCAAGGTTGTTCTCAAGAGTATAGTCCAATAGCTGCTCACCATTACTGTTGGTTCTGGGTAGCTCTAGTTAATTGTCCATATCTCAGGATTTACAAATCCGAATGAGATGAAATAAGCATCATCTGAAAGCCAGGTATTTAATATTTTAATATGTATAAACATCTTACACTAACTGTTAGAACTTCAAGGTCAACAAGTTGGGTAAACACGTGCACCCTTTTTTTAGGGACACCCGGTATAAAGCCAGACTAGAGTATGGATTAGGCAATGGGCCTTTAACCATCATCTGCACGCATTGCACAAAATACATAACAATCAGACACATACAAATGATAACGGACATAGCTGGAAATGAATACTAATTTAAAAATGTGGGATAAAAGGACCAATATCAGGAAAGCCTGCTTTCTATAATAGAAGTATTGCACTAAAAAAAATGTGCCCAGAAAACACTATGAGGTGGATTGCACCGAGTGAGCAAGATATATTTAGTTGATGCTCGATGACCATTATTTGTCATACTTAGAATAAAAAATAGAATATTGATTTGTTGACGCCCGCTTTTTTTTCTGATGGAAATAAGGGGAAATGGATTGGAGGGAACTCTTATTTGATTTTGAAATGAGGCCTCTGGAACAAATTTCAACACATATGAGCTTGATGTCATAACCCTGTTCTCGCTGGTCACTTGCAAGGCCGGTGTATCTACTGAGTTTGCGATCATGAGCAGAATTATTGTTACGCTCGAACGGAAAAGTGAGTTCAAAAATAATGATCGACTTTGAGCCTTGATCGATGAGGACAAAATCCGGTCTTTGTTAAGTAGGGAGAATTTCGGGCGGAATTGTAGTCTCGGCAATTTCTGTAGCTACTTGAAAGTCACAGAAAAAATTCCATAAGGGATCACTGCCATCACTAACCTGCGTATCCAGGACTCTTTTGATGGGGGGGGGGGGGGGGGGGGGCAAATGTGAATCCTTGTGAGCGGAGTGAGCAAACAGAGTGGAGCTTTCAGTGGGTGGTGTCCAGCTCATGGGTTTTCGGCATTTTTAAGGCAAATATTTAGCATTCTGAAGCAGTAATGTTGGCAGCCCTTTACAGGGATAGCACAGCCTGCATCGGAAGGGGAAACCCCTACACAACTGTGGGTAAAGAAAGCTTGCTCAGATCAATTGCCAGGATATCCAGCTGCGGGTCTTCATGACAGCGGTAAAAATACAAACAAAAGTAAAACTAACTGTTGCCACGTGGAATGTGCTAACAATGCTAGATAATGACTCGAGACCAGAAAGATGAACTGCTTGATAACCAAGGAGTTGACAAGATACAATATTGATATTGCCGCTTTACATGAGACAAGGATAGAAGGACAAGGCCAGATTCAAGAAAGCTACTGGATTTGGGAAGTCCAATGGAAGAAGGGATGCAGGTGTAGCATTTGCCATCTTTAATGAAAGTGCTTACAATACCAACACTTCCCACAGGAATATCCGAACGTCTCATACAATTACGTGCTCCCGTTGGGAATGACCGTTTATTAAGTATTATCAATGTGTATGCACACACCATGCCATATGCAGATGTAGAAAAGGAGTCCTTTTACCAAGAGCAGGCTAAAGTAGTTGATGATGTAGCCAGGGCGGACAAACTGGTTATTCTGGGGGACTTTAATGCAAGGATTGGCAAGGATCATACCTATGAAGCTGTGATTGATAAATTTGGCAAAGGAAGAAAGAACACTTATCATGCTAATGTTGACACTTCTGTTGACTCTCTGCACGTAAAGAAACTTGTGTGTATACCAATACTTTCTTTTTTTAACCTAAGATTTTCTTTTTTCACTTTAATGCACCCTCGGTCAAGGCATTATCATTTACTTGATTACATTGTGACTCGTAGGACAGATCTTGCAGATGTCCTATTAACAAAAGCAATGAGGGGAGCAGAATGCTCAACTGACCACTACGTGGTATGTTCCCAAATCAGACTCCATTTCTTACTGCCAAGGCAAAAAAAACTCCTATCAATGCACCCAAGAAATTATATGTCAACAATTTGAAAGATGAAGAACACAAAATGAAACTAGAAACAGCAATGACCAAATCTCTTCAAGGCAACAAAATCCACTCAGATCCAAATAATGTTGAAGAACAGTGGAAACACCTTAGAGAATCCATCTTCTCAACCGCTAGCGAAGTACTTGGTCATCCTAAAAGAACACATCCTGACACGTTCCAAGAACAAGACGACGGATTTCAAGCATTGTTGGATCATTTAAATAGCATGTAATAACATAAAATCGAAAGTTCAAAAGGAGATCGGAGCTTTGAAGGACAAACGGTGCAATAAAATACAGCTGAGCTTGAAGTAATGTCGAGCAGAAATGACACTCATGGGCTCTTATCAGGTCTAAAAATTATCTGAGGACCATGCAACAAGTAAATTAGTGGCCCCAGTGAAAACAGTAGATGGGAGCAGGCTGTGCACTAATTTGAATGATATCACTGAGCGTTGGAGGGAACAATACTGTATTCTACTAAACCAACAAGGTGCAGCTGACCACAAAACTTGTCAAGGGCTCACTAACTAACAAAAAGATGAGCTATGTAAACCTATCACTATGGATGAACTTGATAATAAGGCTGTGAATGACACCAGAAGTGGTAAAACGCCAAGGAAGATGGCATACCAACAGATGTACTAAAGACTGAATTTTTAGACCTATTCAAGGCTTGCTGGCAAAGCGCATGTCTCCCTCAGGACTTTAAAGACGCAATTATTGTTACCATTTACAAAAACAAGTTACAAATGTGTCTGTGGAAATAAGAGAGGAATTTCCCTCCTGTCCATAACTGGCAAAATCATGGCAACAATAATCCACAACCGGCTTCAGTTTATCGCAGAAGAGGTACTTCCTAAGAGGCAGTGTGGCTTAGCTTTTAGGGCTGATAGAGCAACCGATGACATGATTTTCACTTTGTTACCACTTCAGAAGAAGGCGGTAGAACAGCAGCAACCATTGTACATTAGTATTTGTTGATTTCTCCAAATCGATTGATACGGTGGACCGAAACTCTCTGGGTGGTGTTCAAAGTATACGAATATCCAGATAGACAATGATCAAGTTGTTCCATGAGGACATATTCGGAAAGATGTCCACTGGAGGAAATTCTAGTGAAGTTATCACAATCAATCACGACTTTCCATCTGAACGAGTCCTGATGTGCACTACCTTTTCTAGGTTTGTAGCCATTATTTCCAAAACTGCAGCAAGGTACAGAGTAAACAAAGTTGGAGCAAGAACGTATTACCTCACCATTTGTGCCGCCTATGCCCCTACCCTTCCTCCTCCCCTACCTCCCCCGCTTCCTCCTTCTTCTCCTCTTTCTTCTTCTTCTCCTCTTCCACCTTCTCCTCTTCGCCATTCTTTCCCTCTTCCTCCTTCTTCTCCTCTTCCTCATTCTTCTCGTCTTCTTCCTTCGCCACTGCATGTAATGTTGGTTCTTTTACCGCAGCGGCTCAGATTGTTTTTGGTAGGGAGTGAATCCAGAAAAGAGTTCAGCATACATTTCATAATACCTTTTGGAAGATTAAAAATATCAAAGAGGAAATTATTTCCAGAGGTGTTCAGATTTGTCCAGAAAAGCAATGCGAAGCATGTCCCCTTAGGTTTTTGATGTGACTAATCAATAATCAAGGTGTCAGAATTTCCTCTTTGATAGATTTGGACAAGATGGATTTCGTTTTGGTTTCTTTAAAGGTAAAGCTGGGTCATCAAGCTTTTTTTGAGAATAAACTGTGACAGAGAACTTGTTGGACCAGCCCTTTTCTCTGTCGAGGCATTGATCAAGAGCATTGTTCTGAATCTAAATCTAAATCAATACTCAATAAAATTGCTTAAAGCAAAATCGAATTGAGAAAAACAAAATGGCGAATGATGAGACAGACCTAATGAACTTAATCTACGTTACATGCTTAATTACACCGGTTTTGAAACTTTCAATGGTTTTTGAATCTAAGACGGATGAAGGGAGACTGATATGGTATTAGCGAAAAAGCTGTATTTATACACATTTTTGGATGCTTTGATTAGTCGGAATTTCTTTGGGTGATATTGTCTAGTAGTCGTTGTAGTTCGATGTTGGATATGTTCTGGAATTGGGATGGCTAATATCATTGGCATGAATTGTATACATGATTGATAGACGGATGTTCTTTTTAACATTGTTAACATACCCAGCCAAATATTAACATATTTCAGGCAGTGTACAAATGATACTTACTTTAAGCTAATGCTATATCGTTATACTTATATACCTATAAATCCCAAACTGTATCGTTTGAAAGACAAAGGTTCATACTTTGTATTGATCACCCTATCAGTATCATATAATCACTCATGCATCCCATACCATATGCAGTTTCATTATGTATTGACCGACCCTCGTATTAAAATATAGCCGCCAGAATCAAGTCCACAGGCTGTTTATATGATTATAATCATGATCGCGGAAGAGACATATACAGGGTGCATCAAACAAATTAGGACTCTGTTTCATAACGGTTTCATTACTGTTATAATCATTGGACCATGACCGATAAATATGAGATAGATCCGATGAAAACTAGCATATTTTTCGTAAACAGTGTCATTTATTGGTTTGTACAATGGCATTACGGTTCTGTTCCCTCTACATACTGAGCTTTTTTTGACCACGGATATGCCATGGTATCCGTGGTTGTAAATTATGATTCCTTTCCCCAACTCTTTGAGTTATTGCACACCAGCTGTTAGTGCCTACAGCGCTTTTGGTACCTGCTCTGGCCCTTTGGACAACCCGGTTTTCACTAGGGTGTTTTGTAGCAAGCCCAAAGTGTTAAGTTTAACATTTGTTATGTTATAAAAATTATAATTTAAACTTCAATTTGTTATAAAATTAGTGCTGATTCAGATTTTGTGAAATAAAATGTTCAAAATTCGAGAAAAATCATGATTATACTATTGCTTGAGCAGGTTTTAGTTTTATAAATGAGCCCAAAAATTAGGACATTGAACAACCCTCGTGTGGCAACACTCTAATGCCTTGGTCAAGGGAGGAAGCCAGCAAGCAATTACCTCAGCATGTGGGATCGTCCGTGGACGGTGCAATGTATGTCTGCCAATTCCTGGTTAAAATGACACACAGCGCCTAAATTGTATGTTCTGAGCATGTTTTAGCGAGGTTGTATAACGAATTTCTAGCTTTGAACTTCAATTTGTTATAAAGATTAGTGCTTAGTATTTCAGAGTTTATAAAATAAAATGTTCAAATTCTAGATTAGACTTTATTTTCAAGTATTAGCCCAATTGGGCTACATTAAACATGTAAAATACTAAATAAAACGCGTCAAGGATGTATGCCTGTATTGGCTAGACTAAGTCAGGGTTCATGTTCACGGAGCAATTTTGGCCTGTCATTATAGTCAAAAAACTAAATTCCAAAGTGACTCAAATTATAAAGGCGATGGAACCGTAATGGGATCTATATCATTAAATACCATGGTTTACGTTTCAACACGTTACAATAATTATAAACATAGTAAATCTATCAGACCCTTCCTGTCAGTCTTCATCAGATTGATCTCATATTTACAGGATTTTATAATAATTACTTGGGCTTTACATTGAGACTAAATTGGTATTAAAAGTATCACACCGTAATAAAACAGAGTCCTATTTTGTTTGATGCACCCTGTATAAGGGGCCCAGCGTTTGAAATGAGAAAAATAAATGGGTTATCCAACAATATCCGCATTTGTTCAGTTGGTCACTGGCAAATCTCAAAGATCATATTTTAAGCGATTCTGCCGCCGAAGAAAGTATGGATTGATGTTTGTTTCGCTCCTTTGCAAACCCGGAAGTGAAATATCACCATTTACGAGGACGAAGTTCTAAGCATCGAATACTGAAATTAACTTAATCGCGGTTTCAAGCGAACTCGGTAGGTGAGGCGTCCACTGTATTCTCGATTACAGTTCGGCTCGTAAAGCGGGGGGGGGGGGGGGGGGGGGGGGGGGGGGGGGGGGGGGGGGGGGGGGGGGGGGGTAGCGTCGAGACTCGTAGCCACAACATGTGACTTCGGAATTAGATTTACTGTTTACAAATTTAAACGGAAGTGTACATTTAGGAAATATGGCATTTTGAGCTCGAATAATTATCCGTCAGTTAATCGGCAATGAAAAACTGGTTATCCGTCGGTAAATGTGGTCATTTCGGATGACCAGACAACCGTTATTTCGACCATAGGTAAACCAAACACACGCAATTAACTGTTTCCAAACAACTTGGCAAATTCAGTTCGTAACGTCGATTTGTTGTTACTGATTGCGCGTGCCGCGCTTTCAGACAGGGTCGTGCGTGATCGGTACAAGTTTATTATTTAGATTTTGTATATTTTGCATTATTTCTTGTTATATTAATCAATAATTGTCATTTCATCGTTCCAAAATAATTGAACAACTTTCTACAGTATTATGTACATACTGGGGTACATGATACATCACCTCAGTTTGATGGTGACAGCGCAACTCCACAAGGTGTTAGTGTGGGTAATAACTGGTGCTGTGACTATCCCTTTTACTTGTTTCTTCTTCCACCGATCATAAAATAAGATTATACGTGGCATTTGAGGTGCAAGAGGAAGGATCTGACCGCCCACCTCGTTGTATGTATTTCCATCAGTAAACGCCCATAAAACCCTTACAAATAACCTATTACTTGACTCAGAGGGAAAAGGAACGGGCAGCCAATCCAACTCTTGTCGTGTGATGACGCACGGAAGTGAACCGACGTAGAGGACTATGGGGAAAGAGTTGAGTTAAGAAAGGTCATACGATTTGACACATGTAATGTGAGAACTCTATCACAGCCTGGCACTCTGGAACATATAACTAAACAAATGGACAGATGTAGAGTGAACATACTAGGAATTGTTGAATTACGCTGGTCAGGGTAACGCCATTTCTCCACGGATGACCACACCATAATACTACTCGGGAAATGAAAAAAGGAGGGAGCGAAGGTGTAGCTTTCATCACCAGCAAGATGATCTCCAAACATGTCTTGGGCTACAACCAAGTAGGTGGCAGGATGCCAAAGTATGCAGAAAAAATGTCATGCATACGAACTGTGATTCCCCCTCGTGGTCTGGTAGATGGTAATATCTGGAACATTTACGTTCCTTGTCACTTGATGGGATCAACACTTTCCTCTTTGGATCACGCACGTCTATGTTTGAATGAATCCATGCCCTTCTTTCGTTGTAGTCCATTTTCCAAAACTGCTGATGTATGACTTCGCGCCGTTCTTGATTTAATTTTGCGCTGCACTTCCTCTTGCAGGATGGTGAACATGGTGGTAAGATTTTGTATTTGTCTGTGTCTCTTCTTAGCTTGTCCTCTTTAGTACGGGCGGGTTTACGTTTGACTTTGAAGAGCCTGCGTCGCAAGGACCTGTAATTAAGGATGAAAATAGGCAGAGTTTGTAATACATTTCAAAGTTTTATACAGGGTTATTCAACATGATCTAACATGACAACTTTGTATTACGGGCCATGTAGACCCAGTGATTTTTGGTAACTAAGGTATTTGGGTTTTCTTCAATATGGCATACGTAAAAATGTATGCTATCATATTTTTAGTCAGAAAAAAACACATGGTCTAACTGAGGGGAATTTCGCGTACTTGCGCGCTGCAAAAAACAGCAATCCCTGTGTCGCGCAATGCGTATTATTGCGTGATCATGCATTCAGTTTGGCGCGGGCGCACAAGGGAGAAAATAGCGCATTCAGAAAGTAAACAAAGACCAAGAAAACATTGGATAATCTTTTCTATTTTGTTTTACATGTTAAAGAAAATGTCAAAAGATTTCGGATTTAATAGTTGATAAAGGTATTTGTTTAACATAACACAATATATACTTAAACCACCCTGTAAACAAAGGTGTTTACGAAAATGGTAGGATTTAATGGTAAATTATATCTCAAATCTGTTCCTATTGATTAAACAATCAAAAACGTATTTTCTAATGGAAGCACAGCTGAATTTATGCAGGTATGTTTAGTGAGTTTTGTTTGCTTTTTAGTTGATTTTTCATGCACGGAAAATGCCACTTTATAGCTTTCTTCAAAAAGTTGTTTTAATCTTGTGTTTTACTCCATAATTTAAAATCATTTTATTTATTCCTTATAAATAACTAGGGTGGATTAAAAGAAATGAATGCCTCTGTTTTCCCTAAAAATGAAACTAATGTTTTATAAATAATATCTACCTGTTCACGTTTCCACTGTCCCGCCTTGGAGCTTGGGTGTTTTGCCTCTTTCTCACTTGTTCTTGATCCCGCCTTGGAGCTTGGGTGTTTTGCCTCTTTCTTTGTTCTTGTTCTTGATCCCGCCTTGGAGCTTGGGTGTTTTGCCTCTTTCTCACTTGTTCTTGATCCCGCCTTGGAGCTTGGGCCTTCCGTTTTGGGATTCTGTAAAATGAAGAATATTTAATTGTGAATGTCAATCATTTCCAAAATCATGGAAAGAATAAATAGCATTTACCATGAAAGATTACAACATTCTGAAGAAGGCAGAATGCATGAAACTTAGTTGTGCATATTTTATATTTTAACTCTCATGGAACTAAATTGTTCTAACTAAATCAAACCTACTTATAATGAAATTCTGTTCGAATTGAAGACAATTGTAAAACCTATGCACACGGGAGGCTGAGGCAAACCTTTTTTCTTTGAAAGGAAAACAGATTAATGTACAAAAACAGAATACATGACTTTGTATAAAGATGGTTTTAGAAAAGAAAAAAATCAAACTAATTATTATGAAATTCTATTCATTTTTAAAAGGAAAAAAAAGACAATTGTAAAACTTATGCACGCTGAAGAAAGGACGCAGAGGAGAACTTTTTTTCTTGGAAAGGAACACTGATTCATGTGTACAAACACAAAATGTATGACTTTGTATGAAGCTGGTTTTAAAGGAAATAAATCAGTTATATAAAATATCATAGACCTTACCTTCTGTTTTCACAATCTGATTCATTAGAACTTGAACTTGAAATATCTTCATCCATTGCTTCAACCTCCACCGATTCTTGACCAGCGTTTGGAAGCCATAAGCTGGGTCCGGGGCCGAGTTCTTCATGAAGGCTACTTGAAGTATCTTCAACCTCCACCGGTTCTTGACCAGCGTTTGGAAGCCATAAGCTGGGTCCGTGGCCGAGTGGTTCTTGACGGTTGCTATCTCCCATAGGTCTACCAACACTTTCTTGCTTCTTATCGTTTATTGCTCCACTGAAACATTAAATCAAATGCAGGTAATCTTTTAGTAGAATAAGAACACGCTATGTAATTGTGAGCGTGTACACACAAATGCAATGCGTCACGCAGCGCACCATGATCATACACGCAGGCATACACGCTACCAAAATACGCATTCAGAAACTCTTTAAATTACCAAAATCTTTGTTTGGTTTATTTTTTCAATTTTAAAGTAGGCCTACTAAAGGACGTCTATATTACATTTCGTCAATAAAATTTAACACATTTTGCTTTGTCTTTTTTGTCTTCCCAAGTTACCTTCCTTATTTAACCTGACCTTTTTCATAATAATGATATCATTATTATCATTATGATTATCAATTATTATTATTATTAAATAAATTAAAATATCTTTGTTAATATTTTATGAACGCTCATGGGATTGTGAAATTGTTCCAAGTAAATAAAACTTAATTATTATTATAAAATTCTATTCTTTTTTAGTATTCAAATAGCAATTGAAGATAATTAAATAAATTGAAGATAATATATATTGTGAAAATTAACTATTCAAAATGTTAAAATGTTACTTTATATATAAGTTGTACATTGTTTGCTAGTACATTTCTACAAATATTATGCTCCCGTAATTAAACAATATTGCAGTTAATGTTAAAATATAATAACATGAAAATCAAAGTACTTACGAGGTTCTCAGTAACTTGAATATATTACAGAATGTTGGTGCTTTCCCTGCCATGTTGTGCTTTAGTTTTAAACGCCACGATACAGTGTAAAATATTTAGAGAATCATTCCATCTTCTTAAATCATCTTTAAAACAGCATAGTCTTATGAACTTGCAGTTGTGCTGTTTTGTTGTGGAGATTGTTGTCAAGAAAGCATCCTGCTTGCTCCCAAATACAGTGATGCTTGAGTGCATTCAAGCACAAGCTATCATCTGATTGGATGCCTTTGTTTCCAGCCATGCTGCAGTGCACAGCTCATCAATGAACTGTGCTTGGTGTCAATTATACTCTTTTGTCATGGAATTCCTGCTAAATTCATTGCGTTAAGCTGTTTTGACATGCTAATATATAGACAATGGAACATTTTAAACACTATTTTTTTAGTTAAACATGTGTAACTTGATGTTCTGAGTCACCCACACTAAAAAAATCAATTTTGCAAAAAAGGTCAGTTATGCTGTTTTGTCATGGAAGGGCAGTATAAACCTCTCAGTGGGCATGCATGGTTTGGGAAGTAAACATGAAAGAGGTAGTACACTCGTGTATTTCTGTGTAGCAACAGACTTACTATCATAAAAAACAACCACACCCGAGACGGAAGTACACTTGGATATCTCCAAACGGTCTCACAAGAGCAGCAGGTGAAAGTCTTCCATAAAGATAGATAAAACCCTGCCAGGGGCAGATAATAGGTAGCAAACATCACTTTTTGATAGCTGATTCTCAAATCAAGTTGAATATGACAGAAGTGCTCCCAAACCCTGCATATTTGATTTTCAACATCTTGCAGATAAATACAGAGTGGAGACTAGACATCTGTTTCAAGAACTGATAGTTAGAGGCGAGAAAAGAACTCCTGATGAAAACTCTGACTGGACATAAACAACTCTATTCTCAGCGCAGCCAGAAACCTTGTTCCTAAAAATCGTAAGAGAAAGATCACATCATGGATCACAGGAAATTATCAACTTAGAAGATGAAAGACGTCAATTGAAGGCAGCGTAGCCAGAAAACCTGTTCCTAAAAAGCGAAAGACCACATCATGGATCACAGGAAACCATCAACTTGAAAGACGTCAATTGAAGGAAGCTGGTCTGCAGGGTATTAATTTATACAGAAGACTATCAAGTGAGGTTTTTTATCTCAAAAATCACATTTTTGGCACTTTGTGGTCAATATTTTCAAAACTAAAAATGTTTAAGCCAAAAAACTTCCTAGATAATTGACTTAAGATGATTTTGGTGAAATTTTGAAATTTTGAATCAAAAACTGATTTTGTTAGGTTGCCTGAAAATTGTTGGCCCCAAAAAAGTGATTTTTGGGCAAAAATGTAGAAATCACTATTTTGGGGGAAATTTAATACCAAAAATGAATTCTCCGACTCATTTAATTTGAAAAATTGTATACTTTTATGTACATTACATTATTAGTTTAAAAGTTACAGTGCTTAATAAATTTCATATAGGGCCGCCATTGTAAATTTTAAAAATGTGTAAACATTGGTTTCTGGTATCAGTGGTCTTTAAACATTAATTAGATTCAAAAATTAGCATCTCAGCACCAAAATCCAACGATATGACATAGTGGCCCTGACTAAAATGTGAAAAGCCCCCTACTACTTAAATTTAATGGAAATGTAAAGAATCTTTAAATAAGTTCAGCTGGATTGTTTGTATACATAATATTGAGATTTCTTTGTGTACAAATCCAAGGAAAGTGAAAGAGGTTGCTCAATGTTTAATGACGTTTGACTACCACGCTGGTAGCTTCATCAGACTAGCAACTCTGAATCCTGCTCACTGGCTTGTTATAGCTACTGGAACACGTCGTAGAGGGCGTGGGCAAAATGAATTGATCATAGAAAAAGAAATACGATTTTTTTAAATCCATTTTGACATGAGAGTCTTTTGTCCCTTTTCCTTGACATTTAGAACACGCATGGTTAACAACTTTTGAGTTGAGTTGGGAGCCGGTCTCATACTACGACTGGCGATCAACTGAACAAATACTCCTGAACGCACATAGATTACGTTCTTATTATTTTACTATAAATATACGCACTGCCCTCACTAGTCGAGAAATGGTAATAATTTTGCCGTAGATTGCCACATCCGGGTAATTGGGAAAACATACAATATCTTGGTGGCATTTTTATGAAAAAATGCCGGACATTTCATCCATAAAATGCATAACACTTTGAAGATTGGGACTAAGGCTACCGGCTGGCATACTTTGGGGATAGCATACCTTTTAAAAGGCCAGTCAGTACGGTGGGGAACACCGATGTCATGCGAAATATGTGAAACTTCGTACTTGCAGATGGCTAGTTTTAATCACAGAATAAGTCCTTGTAGCTGATACAATGTGTTTCAAGCTTTCCATTTATATCAAATATGTGGTATTTACCAGCCAAATAATGTGTTAAAAAAGCACACCAAGGTATACCTTTAGATTTGACCTTTAGTAGGAGATGTACAGCAATGTACAGCTATGCACAGTCTCACGGTAAACTATAGGGGCATGTACATTCCTATGCACTCCATTATGTATTTGTAGTTGGCGAGCATATTTAGCCTGCTAAGCAGCAGGATTGAATAGCGCGTGCAAGGGTCCCATTGTCATATCGATTGGCTGATATTTACAATAGCATCTGAGACTAATATACCTAAAGAGATAAGAAGCTATTCATCGCTGCTATTCATCGCTGTACACAAGGTCCGATGCGGATATTGTTTAGTAAATCGCCAATCGATTATCATCATTCAGTTTAATTTGTAGCACGACCTTATTATTTGAGTAAGCGCGCTATTTGAATCCAGTATTATCCACACGTTCATTACACTTTTTAAATAACCTGAACGCACTTTAGCATGGAATGGCTACCGACATACAGAATTTCTAAAATGAATATACATTTATATCGCTATATTTTTGGCATTTCAGAAGAGATATGACAATTAAAACCTATTGGGTACATTCATGGGCATATACACAAGGTATTATGATAACAAAGTTCATGGTAATGTGTTTATATTTAACATGAATTGAGAAACATATGTTACTAGAATTCGCGGTTCGTGGGTTGGGCGGTTCTCGGGTTGGGGGTTTATGGGATGTGTATACTCTTAAAATTCAGTTATCACAGGTGCCCTTAATATTCCAAATCCCCATAATACAGGAACCTCATGTGCCCTTAAATCCAGGTAGGCTATACCCCATGTCCATATCCATGTAATTCAGTATATTAGGCCTAGGGTTAGGGTTTTATATTGGGGTCTTAGTTCAGAGGTCTTTTAGTTTTGGAGTCAGCGAGAGGAGGGGTCTATCGTCATGATCATCTGTGCCCAGTCTTGAGAACTGTGTGTCGACATTGAGTATTCCTCCGTAGGCATGCCTAAACATATACGTATTTAAATCACGCATGTTTGCGCACACAGATATCCATGTAACTTTCCCATTTATATAACAGACATCCCATGATTGGCCTAGGGCCTATCCAAATTGCTATAATGTTAAACTACAACACTGTACACACTTGCACGCTCAAGGTCTGGGTTTGATTCCTGGCGTATGCAGACTGAAACTACAACACTGTACACACTTGCACACAGATATCCATGTAACTTTCCCATTTATATAACAGACATCCCATGATTGGCCTAGGGCCTATCCAAATTGCTATAATGTTAAACTACAACACTGTACACACTTGCACGCTCAAGGTCTGGGTTTGATTCCTGGCGTATGCAGACTGAACCCCCCCCCCCCCCCCCCCACATCATTTGACTCTTTTCATCCTGATCATGCATGCATAGTTTAACTCATAAAAACCGGGACAAAAACACGCCCGAGAGTTAAAGATATAATTGGAGCTAAATGTTTGCTCACACCGTCCCTTTATATTTATACATGTCCCTGTAACATTCCCATTTATACAAAAGAAAAACCCATGATAGGCATGATGACGGCCAGTTGTGGCCTGCGCGCATAGATGGGTCCGCGATGGGATGTTGAGGCACTGAAATCATACCACCGCAATTCGCAATCACTTTAACAATAACATGAACACATAACGTGTTCCTGGATGAAGTTCTACAGTTTACGCTCCTAGTTCCTTTATTAATCCTAACCCGCCATCTGATCCTTTTTACCTCCTGATCATATGCATATGTAGTTTAACTCATACATACGATTATTTTTTTCGTACATCAGTTTAACCAAATTTATTTATTCCGTTTTAATACGAAATAAATCAAAATTCACTGAATAAAATGATTTTTTTACATTTTTAAACAAATGAACTGATTTTAGTTAAATAAGTGTTGTACGAAAAATAATCGCGGACGGCTTCCTTTTACCCGCCCCATGAAAAGACCCAGTTTGCGCCCGAACGCGTTGTTAGCCACCGGATGGCTTTCTGGCCATAAAATAATTACCCAGTTTGCGCCACGAACGCGTACGCACCTTACGGTCTACGTCATTACGCGTGCGCCGGCAATCGCGTGCGCCATGTTAGTGTTTTGTTTATACGCGAGTGCGTAGAAACAGTTTGTTGTCTACGTGGGGCAAAGATCCATGTGCATAGCGATTACATGGGCAGATGGGCAGGAATCTGCACCCGAAGGCATTGAACGGACAGACAGACTCGCCACAAATAGTATTTAGATACTTTAATTCATAAACAAGTTCTCCAGGCCCGTAATCAGGTGGGGCGGGGCGGGAGGGGGGGGGGGGGTGGGGGGGGGGGGCGGGTGGGGGGGGGGCATGTACCTTTTTTTGTACCAAAGTACTTTTTTTGGTACGCCCCCCTAAACAAATCCTGCTTTACGGGCCTGAGTTCTTCAAAACATGTTATGAGGATCCCGTAGATTCTCGTAGTTCATTCTGTTACATTAGATGCTCGATCATTCGGAGATTCGAAATATATACATGATATAGGTGTGCTGACGTTAGTGAATGATGATCGAAATGATAGAACCCAGAACGCTTGACTTAATAGTTATCTACCTCTAGCCCATCTTACTGTATATAGGGCAAAGGTTTCAACAGTGTTTACAGGTTTAGACAATATTAATTTGATTGTTAGCTGTCAGTGTATGTGTTATTTTTATTTCAAATAACATATGAGTCCCCAAAATTCCCCCAAATAACTCATTTTTGGTCGAATAAATCGATAGTACACCACTTGCTCATTATCTATTGAACACGACGGTCGTTTCAATGAGTAGTCATGGCCGAGCGGTTAAGGCTATATACTATAAATCTATTGGATTCTCCCGCGCCGGTTCGAATCCTGCCTGACGAAATGTTGTTACAATAAGCGATTTGTTCTGTGTATTGGAAAATGGCGTATATTTTTACTCCGCACATTTTTCATTCATGGATGTAATCGTCTACCTCCAGAGTATATTACTGCATTATTTCCAAGATGTTTCACATTTTGATGTCAGGAACCTTATAACCTTTGACGAGTTTACATTTTACAAATGTGTTATTTTTTCTTTGGGAGAAATTTGCTATCAAACACGATGATAATATGTGGTAATTGTGCCGGTTTATCGAAAGGCAGGAAATACTCTTATTATAATTATAAGACATATACTGTTATATCCATTATCCTTTTTATTACCTGGAGTTCTTGGGTTTTTCTAAACCACAGTTCAAATGTTAGCCCATTAGACAATACCATGACGAAATGAGAAGGGTTTGAAATAAGCCGCTCCTAAACTAATTAGTATGCACAGCCAATCGGAGTGCGTATCTTCAGCATATTTAATTTCACAGTGAACGCTTTTTGTGTGTGCTAACGACTGACGGATGAATCTAAATACAAACTATGATATTTGGTTATCACAATACATTGTTATGTTCAAGAATGTACCCAATATGTTTTAATTGGCATATCAAGGTCTGTGAGTCCGTCACCATCCCGTACTAAAAGGAAATTAAGAATAGTGTAATACACGTGTGGAAAACACTGGATCAAAAATAGCGCGCTGCTACTCAAAGGATGCGTACGTAATACAGATTAAACTGAATGATGATTAAATCGATGGGCCATCAACTATAACAATGTCGCATCGGACCATGGATAGCTGCACATGGCAGGTATCAATGGGCGCTTCTTATCTCTTCAGATAGAATATGTACACAATCTTACAGACTCAATACCTCCGTGAGCAACCAATTAACATAGAGGTTAACCGTTGGTGACACGCTTGTATGTTGTTGGCAAGTGGTTATATAACCTTGGTGTCAATCAAGTATGTTGGAGACTTTCAATAACTGTTTAAGGGCGATAGAGGGCAGGGGGCACAATTTATACTTCTAATCTATGTGCGGACTAAAGAAACAAATGCCTGAATTTCCTCTGACTTAGACATTTCAGACCAATGTTAAGCTACATTTATCCACATTTTAAATTGTTTGGGGACAAAATAGAGTTGGGTTGTGTTAATGGGGGGGGGGGGGGGGGTAGTACATAGCGTGACTGGGGGGGGGGGGGCACCCCCACCCCCACCCCCTTCATTACCACCGATACCTACAAAGGCCGCTATTTACGATTAACTTCTACCTGGCAGGCATTGATCCTCCACAGACAGAGATTTTATTTTAAAGATTGTATCGCTATTTTTAGAATTTTCTTTTGATGCGATGAAACCTGCTGATTATCTAGGCTATACAGTCAAGGCAGCAACAACTATTGCAGTAGTTGATATATTCATATCAAAATTAATCATCCATCCCAAACTAACATACATGTAGGGCCTAACATCGTTTTAATGTGTATGTTGAGAAATTGATTTTGTTTAAGGTATATTATGTGACTTTTTCGTCTGTTTTCGAGGATTGAGGGCGTCCCTTGGAAAAGATCACTATACCTTTAAATCCTTTTAACGTATTGCACTATTTGATTGTGTAAGCTATGATACATTATCACAATAACAAGTGTCGTAAGCTGAAAATCAGACTCGTTTCTCTCATCAAAGAATAGTCGGGCATCACAGTTTTTGGTATGAAAGTGAAGCTTACACTTCCGACGAAAATGAAGCAAAGTCACACAAGTTGTTATATTCAAAAATGGTGATAGGAACAAACTTGGTCAAATTCGGTACCATATATTTAGAAAATTACGAACAATCTACCTAAATTGCCATCATGGCTACCAAATAAGCATACCTTAATGTATTTAGGGAAAACAAACTTCTCGTAAGGTTAACATACGTTTTAGCGCAAGGTTGACATCCTGACATTTATTTTTGTGTGAGTTAGACATCGACAAATACGATAATGTTTATCAAACAACTGCAACACACTTATCTTCCGATTATTGTTCACTCAATAAATAACCTCAGGATTGATAACAACGAAATCCAAGTACCGCTCTAGGGAATTACAAGTACGCTTACTTGGTGAGATGTGAGCATTCACTTTTATGGGAACTTCTTGTTAATTGACTGCTTGTTACAGTGGCTGTAATTCCACTTCCGGGTCAGGTCGAACGGAAGCTTGTTGTCCAATCACAAAGCAGCAGGTGATGGGTTTCCCGGGAAGTGCTCAAAAGGAAGAGCAGGCGTGCAAGTACGCTTACGTACACATATGTAGGATGATAACTTGGTGAGATATGAGCGTTCACTTTTATGGGAACTTCTTGTTAACTGCTTGTTACATCGGCTGTGATTCCACTTCCGGGTCGGGTCAATCACGCAGGTGGCGGGTTTCCAGGGAAGTGCTCAAAAGGAAAAGCAGGCGTGCAAACGATCTCTTTCGTTCTTGAGAGGTGGTTCAGTTGACATCGTTATCGTCATGTCACAGTCAGCATTTCTTCATTTTCAATGTTATTTGTATATCGGCCGGTATCGTCTTATGTTCTACTCAATAAATAATTAGAACTATAATTTAGAGAGCTGTGTCTTCTTGTCTACGTTTCAAGTTTTATTATAAACATTTTCAAGTCTGCTGGACGCCATGTTATTGTTAACTTAAACAAGTGGCTGTAAAACAATGGGGTGTGACGCTCATGTAAGTTGTGCAATAATACACGACATTACTACCACGTTATACGTAGTTTTTACCGACCATGTTTATCATGTTTATTATAATTATGTATTTCATACAGATTATACGAAGAGCTTCGACAAGCTGTCGTGAGAATTGATGCCGAAAGTATTCATGATATTTTAAACAGTTACAAAAAAGTAAGTTGACTTTTGCTATGTCTTTAAGATGCCGACCCGGCTATGAATGATGTTAAAAAGAGAGTGTATAAATTATCCTCTTTTATATCATTTTAGATTCAAAAGTGCTTCAATATAAATAATTACTAAAATATCCCATATTATTAATTAAATCACCATACGATAAGGGTGCTGGTTCCTGAGTGCTCAGCTGTTGTTACAAGAAGGGTATCAGGCGTGTTCAAAAATCACGTAATTATAAGGTAGTCGGGGATGTTACGTACGTAACGCTAATAGGGTATTAAAACCCGCGACATAAGAAAAATACTTTATTTTTTACATACAATGGTCTTAAGTATTAGGTCATTATTTGTTCCGTGAGGATTATAAATAGCCATTATATACGGGCGGGATACGCAATTTATTTCTATATTTGTATCGGTCGCATGATCTGATCTAGCGTGATCTCATTGTGTAACCAATATTTTGAAAAGTAAGGGTGTTGGTTAGGCGAAAGTGGAATATGTTGTGTATTAGATTCATACCTTCTGCATGGGTTTACTTTTTTGATCAAAAATATTAAAAAGTAGGCATTGCTAAGGTGTGTTGGGGCCCGTAACAACGGCACGTTTCTGATTCACATTACGTCTCACGCTAATAATAATAATAATAATAATAATAATTAATAATAAATAACATTTATACCGCGCCTTTGCCTAGGGATTCAAAGCGCAAAAACATGAAAATACAACAGCAAAAAAGAAATACCAAGGAGAATTAAGGAAATAGATGATTTTTGTGTTTGGACTGAAAACATTGTACACTAGTGGCATTTCTAACAGCTACAGGTAATTTATTCCACATACGTGGAGCCACTACTGAGAAGGCTCTATCACCAGCAGATTTCTTGGTGACAGGAACGACAACATATATAATGTCAGCAGAGCGGGTTCTCATAGTGCTTTGAGATTGTTTCTTAACAAGACAGTCTTGAATATACTGGGGACAGAGCCCTTCCATGGATTTGTACACATACAGCATTGTCTTATACAGGGTGTATCAAAAAAATTAGGACACTTTTTCTTGACGGTGTAATACTTTTTATAATCATTGGACCATGACCAATTTAGTCTCAATGTAAAGCCCAATTAATTATTATGATATCCTGAAAATATGAGATCAATCCGATGAAAAATAAGAAAACTAGCATAATTTGCGTAAACCATGTCATTTACTGGTTTGTACAATGGGATTTACATTGTATAGACCAGTAAATAACATGGTTTACGTTTCAATACGTTACAATAATTATAAACATAGAAAATAATATATCAGTCAATAGCAAAGATTAGTTTGGTAATCCATTTAATTCTGGCACAAATCAATACTGGCTAAATAATCCACACATCAGATGCATGCATATTCTGTGCAAATTAAAAAAGTTTTCGAACCCACTGTAGATGGTTCATTACCATGATATTGGCATAAATAGTGTGCGCGTTCATGGTACTCTACTGTTACTGTGTGAATGGCCATTGTACATACTACAAAATAGATTGCCTTGCCTAATAGTAGGCATAGCACAATGCACACACACAGAGTCTGCCACTGGGAGTATAACACCAGTGAACAACAACATATGAAAAGCTGTGTTGCATAAAGCCCTACATCCACTTTTACCTGTTACTCATTTTGCATTATTGAATGAATGGCTATTCACAATGTGGAATGTTGTTTGTATTGTTGCCTCAATCGGCGTGCATGGATGAACTAATCCAAGTCATGAAGACAGCCATGGAATATTTGGATTAATTAATCATGCAAAATTAGTAACATGTAGGAGTGGTCTGTAAACCCTTATTCAAAACAATCTTTTCATATAATGTATGCAGCTCCACTTTGAAAAACACCCCTATATAAAATTAATTATCCTCACAGTAGGCACTCCTGTAGGGCAGTGAACTTGCCATATATGGATAGTCATGACCTTGGACTATATAACCTTGATCCAGGTATAAATACTTATCATCCGTTTTTTTAGTTATGACTGTTTTTACCAATTTTCGAAATTTGCTTTGAACTTGAATATATTGGGCCAATTTAAATAAACCTAACCTGAGATATTGTACTAAACACTTCAATCCATTTAGTGATAACAATATGCTCAGATTTTGCATCCTTTGAGTGCCTACTGTGAGGAAAAGACTGAGAATTTAAATATGGGTATTTAAGAAATGGAAAAGCTTGTTTAATTTCTAGATCCATCAATATTTGTCAATCAAATTGGGTATACATGTTATATATCTATTACCGATCACTCTTATGATGGGAAAAAAATTGTCGGACATTGCTCATTTGCATATTAATGACTTGAATAGATAATTAGCTAATTTGCATATTTAATGAGCTTATGAAACTAAATTATAGTTTAAAAGATTGGGTATCGTACAGTTAGCCATAATACCAAGTTTGATTACAATACACCATTCACATCTGGATTTATAACATTTACGCATATTAATCAGCTGGACTTAGTCACTTTTTTGATTGCGGTCAGTAAAACTGGTCAAAATGACCAATTTCACTAGCTTATTTTAGCTTAATGCAATATAATTTTACCATATTTTTTAATTTAACATGGTATATAGATATTCAATTGTTAAAGAAATATATATAAATCGTGTTTTGAATGTTACATTATAAACAAATTGAGCTCTCTAAATCCTGATAAATTATATTTGTGGGCATTATTACTGTTTTTGGCAGGTTTTCGGCCATTTTCCGAGTATCTCAAAACACCGTACCACAAGAATGCATTGACCGATTGCCATAATTCTTTTTGGAAAATAAATCTTTCATTGCAATCTTTCATTTGAATCCAATTTTGTACATGTCTCAATCATTTGAATGTTATGTGTGCTATGCCTACTAATAGGTCACAATATCCTTAATTAATGATGGATTTTTCTCATCTCTTCAGGATTTTATCTTTATCGGTTGTACTTTACATTGAAATAAAACTTGGTCATGCTTCAGTGATTTAACAAGGATTTATACACCTATCAGTGTCATTTCTACACTACTGTAAGGTTATTTGCCTACGTTGATGAATGCGGATAGTGTACTGTTAATCAAGTTATAATTCAAGGAAATCGCGCGATTGGCCGATTGAGTTCATTTGTTATACAAATAGTTTTGTAAAAGTTGAGTGGACAAACACTATTTTGCAGTACCGAGAGCCACCTATCCAAACAGTACTGAGGAACGCTGCCTTTATCGCCTTGTGGTCTACTGAGTTGGATGATTTCATTGCTGTTAAATTTCATTTGTTTGTGTATTTAATACGTTGAATGTTTGCATCCACAAAGAGCAAGAGCAAGAGCATTCACAGATATGCGCAGGGCACCCTTTGTTTAAAATTTGGTAGCAAAAATATGTTGAAAACGGCATGTTTTCCTCTTTGAAATCCAGAGGAGTCGTAAGCATCGGGTTGGGATGTGTTCACTGTCGTCTAAATACCACTCATAGGCAACTGTATATCATGTAAGTATAGCAAATTTAAGCTAAAATGGTTTAACATTTCGACGACTTGACCATTTGTTATTAATTCGAGGCAAAATACTTTTGGTTATAACTTTGTGGTTATTCAGCCTGCAGACATGATTGAACCAGAGAGTTGTTATTTGACACCTCCCTGGCTGAAACATCATTTTGGTTATAGTAAAGTACTAAGTATCTCTTTGAAATCGAATACATGGAGTATTCCATTTTCAAAGAGATACTTTTTTTCAATAAAAATGTTATGATGATATAAACAAATAATAATACAATATGTAGGAGAGGCTAGGAACCACAGTGGAAACCCTGATAGACGGGCTTATATAATGGCGACCCTTAACACAAAAAAGAATGATAGCAAATGCAGTATTTAAATGACGGGACAACAGAAAAACTCGAAACAAGATCATACCTACAGAACGAAAACAATACACATGACAAAGACATATAAACAACAAAAAGAGAACAAGACAAAACACATGTCATGTACATGACAAGAGACAAAAGTTGCCAAGTTTAAAGTAAGTCATAATTATGTTCTTCAAGAGGAAGAAGAGAGGCAGAAATAAAAATAGAGGAAGATGAGAAGAAAAAAGAGGAGCGAACAAAGTTTATGTTTTACTTAGAGAAAGATTGGTGTGTGTGGTGTGTCATAGGTAGAAATGTAGCATTTTTGAGCTGCCTTTTAAGGGGTAAGGGGGAATTAGAGGTTGAGAGGTTTTATATTATGGATTTTTTTTGTCTAGGCTTTGAATCACAGCCCAGAGAATTAGCTTTCATTTGCTTTAAAAATGAACAAAATCGGATACTCCTTTGCAAAGTTATGATACATTTTACGAGTCCAAGTTCATTGCGAAGTCGAAAATTGCATATACGAGGGGCGGTCAGTAAATAATGAAAGTGATCATGGTATGGGATGCATGAGTGATTATATTGAGGCGATAATGTGATCAATACAAAGTATGAACCTTTGTCTTTCAAACAATACACTTTTGGATTGTTAGATACCTTTGGTTATGTAACGTCATTAACATAAACACAATAGGTTTCAGACACTGACTGAAATCTGTCAATTATTTGGCTGGATATGTAATATATTGAATATGGGTTGATTGATACATTTGCGTATATCTCGGCAATGCAAGCATAGATCTGAATGCCTTAATACGAACAAGAAGGGACCATCTCAAATACGCTTTTATTTAGCAAAATCCGCAATAATATACCTTAGAAAACAACAAAGGATAAAGAACAATGGAGGGATTATAATTTAATAAATTGTTGTGGGATGTAAAGCAATAATAGTGGGGATTTCAAAAGGAGCTGTTCATAAAATGTCCTCAAACCATTGAAATTATATGACGATTACTTACACAATACATGTCTAGTAGCTCTAAAGATAACAGTAATAAGAGAGGTTGTGACAGACATCTTTGATTGATGCATTCCTGTATATCTTCATTTTGACTATCACAATATGTTTACACATTGATTTAAACATTTTTCATTATTTCTGATTAGAATTTGAAGGCACAGTAAGCTTTTATCTGGTAAATTTCATGCCATTTTGGGCCCGTTTCAAAATTATCTGCCGTCTGCGCATGCGCATTTTTTCTGCAGGTTTCATGCGAATAAATTCGTTTAAATGGTTAACTATCATGGAATCTTCCAAACTGGTTAATTACTTGAATTTTTCTTAAATTGTTTGATTTTCCGCAATGTTAGTGATTCACTGACTGGGCATTTTTTAATGAAAATTAGCTATTTGAAATACTGATATTTGTATTCAATTGCTTCTCCTTACTTTTTCCTCTTATACTACACATTCCAAATTACACAGGGATTGAAGTTATTGTCTTTTGTATCATATTTATGCGAACAAAATCGGGATTTACCTGCTTCTGATGTCATGTTATGCAATCTTCTTACCACGTGTTTCATAAAAACAATTCAAATTTCCCGCCAAATAACAGATTTAGCAGTGTCCCAAGTGAACTTACTTTGAGAACATGCTATGACGTCATAGTTCACAATTAAAAATCCAAAACTGTATTGTTTGAAAGACAAAGGTTCATACTTTGTATTGATCACATTATCCCCTCAATAGAATCACTCATGCATCCCATACCTTGATCACTTTCATTATTTATTGACTGCCCCTTGTATTAACGCATGTATTTAATTCTTATGTATTCTATTGTTTTAAGTATCTCATTTCTGGCAAAAAATGCCATATTTTATTTGATTACTCAAATAATTAATGCATTCAGTGTTCTAAGATGCCTTATATTAAATAAGTGAAAACTTCATTTTTAAATCAAATTTAGTTAATTTGATACAATGAAATAGTGTTTGAGATATCTTGCGCGCAAGGTATCCTCGTAGTAAAAAAATATGATCCACGATGGCCGCTGTTTCCATGGCAACGGGTCACATGACCGACCAAGTAGCGATATGTGTTTAACCTACAACACTTAGGACCGTATTCTCGTACGTAGTTAAACACGGTTTTAAGCTAAACACGCGTCTAACTTTGACTTTAGACACACCGTTTAACTAAACGCCATTCTCATTTGTTTTAATTAAACACACGTCTAACTCGCCGAAATTTGTCTAATCTTAAACATGGGTACGGGGGTAGTTTAATGCTTGTTTAACTAAACTCGCTCACCAACTGTATGCCTTGAATGATCACTCATCCGTGCCTGGTTCAAGCTGACGTGCGGATCGCGTAGTCTTTAAAAGTACCGTGTATTTAAGGCATTCGGACAATATTTATTGTACTCCGTTAGGGCAACAATGGATTAAATACCTGCATTCAATCAACGCAGGACCACTCTGGGAACGAGATTTGCAGAGTTTATAATCGTGTTTTGTTAAACACGTCGTTTAAAGGATAAACTCACGTTTAAGTTAGACACGCGTTTAGTTAAACACGGTTTTAAGCTAAAACCGTGTTTAGTACGAGAATACGGCCCTTAAGGTTTACAGAATATACCCAAATTAACGTTAACAGTACCTTTACTATTGGAGAAAAAAAAGTAAAAATAGTAAAATGTGCTCTTAACTCTAAGTCCCCCTTAAATGTATGTGTGTTTGTGATAATTGTGAGTGTGTTGGGAAGAGCGTTCTAGAGCTTAGCACCATTATAGAGTATCTGATGTTTTTCAGCTATGGAATTTTGTGTGCTTGCCTTGTGTGGTGTGCGTGGATCTGACGGTTTGTGGTGAAATAGTTTGCGAAATTGGGAGGAAGGTTATTATAGTAGTGGTCGTGCATATAGTGCCGTTTGTAGCTGGTTGATATCGTTGATTTTTAATGTATTGAGTTGGTGAAAGAGAGGTAAAGTGTGTGTCATGCGTCGTAAATTGGTTATTGTGCGAATGGCCCATTTTGTGTGATGTTTAAGCTGGCAAGTCTAGATTGATAGTTTGAAGCCCAAATAATGTTGCAGAAGCTGAGGTGTGGAAGAACCAGCGTATTATAAAGTGATTTAAGAATGTGCCGTGGAAAATGATCCCTCCCTTACCCTGTAAATGGTACCGATGGCATGAGATGCCTTAGTGGGTATAGTATTAAGGTGGTGGTTCTAAGTGAGTTTATCATCAACGGTGATGCCAAGGAATTTTGTGGTGTGAACTTGTGAGATGTCATGACTGTCAATTGTAGGGAAGAGTTTTAGATGAGAAAAGCATGTAGTTAGTTTTAGAGACATTTAATGAAAGATTGTTTTTCCTGAACCAATCAGTGATGTGGGTTAGTTCAGTGTTCATGTTATGGTAAAGTGAATCAAGGTTTCATTTAGTAAGAAATATGTTTTTGTCGTCTGCATAGAGGATGAATGTTAGCATATTAGTTGTGTTAGTAATGTCGTTCATGTAAATAATGACAAAGAGGGGTCCTGAGATGGATCCCTGCGGAACTCCAACAGTGATTTCCAGAGTGATTGATGTGTGAATTAGTGCATGAACAGATTGAGTGCGGTGGGTGAGATATTTTTCAAACCATTACAGGGTGATGATCCTAGTACCACAATGGTGCAGTTTGACAAAGAGAATGCTATGGTCTATCGTGTCGAATGCCTTGGACAGGTCTAGGAAAATACCCATGGTGTGGTCTTTCTTTTTGATTGCATGTGTGAGGTTAGTAGTGAGTTCAAGAATTGCCATGTAGGTTGAGCGTTTTAACCGGAATCCGTATTGTTCATTGACAAGAGTATTGTTTCTTCCAGGAAATTGTATAATCTGGTGTGGACTATTTTCTCCAGAATCTTGGAGAAGGGTGGCAATACGGAAATAGGTTTGTAGTTAGTAATGCTGTGCTGGTCTTTGCTTTTGAAGACAGGAATGACTTCTGCAGATTTGAGTGTATGTGGTACAATACCCGTGAGTAGCGATTGGTTTAAAATGTGCAGAAGAGTGTTGTGATGTGATCAAATTATTTGTTAGCAATCCCGGGATCGATGTTGTCAGTGCCCGTGCTCTTACCAGAAAGACCTGAATTGTAACCAATTTTTCATTATTTGATACAATATCCCATTTTGAGCTATGTATAAGGTCGGTGTAACGAACCGATTAAACCACAACAAATTTGACGGACAAATAACAATTGTGGCTAAATATGACGGAGACCTTAAAACTTGACCCGATTTGGTTTTTTGATACAATTTGAGCTACGTATAAGGTCGGTGTAACGAACCGTTCAAACTGCAATACATGTGACGGAAAAAAGTGACGTTTGCATTGAAATCGCAAAGAAAAAAGATCGCTGCCAATTTAGCCTAAAGAATTCACACCACCAAATGGTTTCCCTATGCGTTTACATGTAAAATGGTGGTTACAAAAAGCCAATTTTTGCTTATAAAACGACTGGAATTTTCAATTTGACATTTTCCTTAAATTTCACGATATCTTTGATCATTTAATCAAAACAAATATATATATGGTATCCCCGAAAGTTCTGGGAAATAAGCCCCCGAAGTTGGACAATTGGTGTAGCGCCCTCATTTATCAGAAAAAGTTGAGAAATGTTGCCAGATCATTTACAATCAAAATACATCCACAAAACCTACAAAATGGATTGAAAATATTTCTTTATTAGGTAATAGTTCTAAAATCAGGATTCAACTACAACTTTATTCATTTGGGAGCAATAATTTCTGATTAATTCTATAATTAATAAAAACAGTTTTGATTGTCGTCTACAAGGACTGAAATTATTTACTGGCGTGGAATCTAAAGAACCCGGATACCCTATAATGTGTCCCGATTTGATGGTTTTGATATGATATCACAATTTGAGACACGTATAAGGTCGGTGTAACGAACCGGTAAAATAAAGTTTGCATTGAAATCACAAGGATTGTTTGTTCGCTGCTGATCAGCTGATTTGCTAAAATCGGTTGTAGAAGTTCAATGGATGTAAATAACAAACCACGCTAAATTATTAAAATGACCCCACTAAACAATGGGCATTTGCTTTCAGCAGTGAGTCACATATTTACCCAAAATAATTGACAAAATAACCGATACTCAAGGAATGAATGAATGAATCGAACGTGATTAGTTATTAAAGCTCATTTCCAAAAGCACAATCAAAGGAGGAAGAGGTGACCTTACATTTATGCCAATTTCCTGGATTACCCCTTCCAAAGTGAAACATACTTATAATTCTGCCCTCCTTACCTATGACCACCCTTCCTTAAACACCTGCTACACTGTTATAATATAATGTGTTACCACAACAATGTTACAACTCTTTTGTAGTAAACGAGATACATCAACTTTGAATAAATAATTACCATCGTACTATCCATGATAAAAAAATAAATATAGCTAACACTGGGGTAAATATGCAAATACACGAAACACATCGCACGGCTGTTTGACTGCACGTAAATCGTCCGTTTTATAAGTGCCTCTGAAACAACAGAGGGCAGCACAGATTGATTACCAATTATCGATTATCGATTATCGGTAAATCCCCCGTGCTGCTGCGTAACCAAGGATTCTAAATAAAACGGATGTGCACCAGTTGTAGGACGGGGGGGGGGGGGGGGGGGGGGGGACTGTTTGAAACATTTACATCACTACTATATAGATTATTATGTTCATTGTTCATTTACTCTGTGTTCAGCATTTTATCTGTGACGGTGGTCATTCATACACGACTGATTTTTCTACAAAATGGTTCTAATTATTTGTTTATGCCAAAATGGCTACAATCCATAATTGTGAACATATCATTTATATTTGGATGCGATATCAGATGTCGTGTTACGTATACCATTATTATGACTAACCAGTAAAATCGTAACATATTTGACGACTAAAAACTCTCTCGCAATGAAATGGTAGGGAAGAACGATATTACAGCAGGCCAAATTGGCTACAAATTTTATTTTTATTTGGATGCGATATCAGATTTTGAGATACGTAAAATGTGAAATTATCAAATCATTATGGTTCCGTGCCCTGTATAAAGTCCAACTTTCTTGACCACGTCTTTGATGACATATCCATGGTAATAAATCATCCCCTCCCACACCATTTATCTGATTTATTTTACACCAACTGTGTCTTACCAGCATGCGTGCTATCATTTCCACCGCTATCCTAAGCATAGCTCAAGGCTCTTTAGTGTTGGTGTAACTAGAAACTCTATAATACTACTTTTGAAAATGTTCTTGTGATAACAAATTTGAACTTTTAATTTCAATTTGTCATAAAAACTAGTGCTATATCATATTTTATAAAAACAAATGTTCACATTGCTGGAAAAATCACATTATATTATTCAAAGAGCAGATTTTAGTTTTAAAACTAGTCCAAATCGGAAAAACACCACGTGTGGAAAGTCATGTGGCAATACTGCAGCTCCTCAGGCTTGTTTCTAGTTCCCCCGCTGCAACACTCAAGGTTCCCCAGCATGTGGTCACTGGTGTTGGATGGAAGATATTATTGGGTGGAACTTACTAATACTAGCGTCATGGCCAGTTCAACCTATCAAACTTGGGCTCAAACCTTACAGGCAACTGGAATGTAAAGTGTTTGAGGCACCGATACGAAAATGCAAGAATATTATGCATTAGACATTTTTATATATATAGTGTATGAATAATAAGGTTTTCATCTGGCCCAACGTTAACTAAAGAGAGAAGCAAAATGAAAAAAAATAACAATCAGTGTGAATGGTGCTTTATTGTACGCTGTTGACTGTAATGTAGGTCGCGTTGAGACAATGTATTTCGTAAGCAAACTTGAAAACGATATGCCAAATAATGTTAACATACAAACCAAATGTTAGAGGCCTAGATACGAAAATGCAAGCATATTATGCACAAGCATTTTTGTATTTAGTGTATGAATAATAATATTTCCCGCTTGCCCAACGTTCAATAAGAGAGAAGCAAAATGAAACTGTTTATGTTTGTTATTTAAAGTCCTACATAGTGCATGTTTGGATATGATGATGGTTATGACCATACCAGAGGAATGCCTGAGATTTATTGTCCGAAATTCATCTCGTTTGCATAATAATGGCGGCAATCTTGGACTTCATCGGCTATTTTATCCCGCGTTATCCTTGGAGTACGCAAACATGTGAGCCCTTGATTTTATTTTAACACATAAATGTTGTGTAATAACATAGCCCTTTTTTCAAATTGGTATTCCAAATTTGCATGAAAAGCTATGCTTTCCCTAGTAGAACTAATTATAATAGTTGAATTCAAAATTACAGCTTCATGCATGCTTTCGTTTTAGTTGTGTTTAATTATCATGAACATTATGTACAGCATTTACATTTTTTAAATCATAATTGAATATACTACTTGAATTATCATAATTTGTGATGGTATTTTCATGGAAAGAATCTCCTTTATTGTTAAAGTTATGGACTTTATGAGAAACAGAACGCTAAATATCACTGGTTGAAAAACAAGGAAATACATAAGATATTTAACAAACTATTTACGAGAAATGCGTTGGAATTTCGACTTTGATTTGACGTCGGAACCGCTTCTCCGATTTAGTGAAATAAAAAGTAATACAAAGTAAAACATTAGCTGCTATAAGCATAACATCTTAATCCTAACACTCCTGAATGCTAAACAATGCCAATCCTAAGTCCCTCTCCAAGCGCCTGTGCCGATGATTTTCGATGACGTAGTCAACCAAGCCTATATATTGAGCGAGTAGCTAAGGGCCGTGGCTTAGTGGGTGGGACATAGGACTAGAGCCTGGAGGGTCCCGGATCGAATCCCGGCAGGTTCCGGTTTAGTTGGTGTTTTTCCTCGGAAAGTGTGATCCCGGTCAAAAACCCTAAACCGGAGTTAAGGTTAAAATCCCCTTTTTAGTCACTGCATGGAAGTACATTGCGCAGAACATATTGTTTGTACAATTTTGATTGTGCCATCATTTTACAGCAGATATCGTCGCTATTCTTTCAAAACCTCGTATCTCCAACTTACCTCGAAATTGATTTTTTGTGTTTATCATGATGTCAGAGACATTATGCAAATGATGGTAATGTTTTTATTTGTCACAGCCAATCATAAGGCAGACAAATTTGGCTTTTTCAGCACCTGTGTTTCCAAACCTCGTATGTATACGAGGTTTTGAAACACAAGTGCTGACCATATGCTGAGGGGAAACTTCCAACTTTCTTGATATTTCGCAGCAAATGTGTGAACTACAGGTGAGATTTTATTGCAAATCGCTTGAATTGATATACGGACTGGTTTATGGCAGTTTTTTCGTTTCTATTCTTTCAAAACCTCGTATCTCCAACTTTCTTTTTTTCATCCTAATTCAAAATAATTTATTTTGGAGATACGAGGTTTTGAAAGAATAGCGACGATATGTCGAAAACAGTTGCTCCCAATTGCTTTTTCATAGTTCACACTATTTGTCTGTTATGTACAGATGTTAATTTCACTCCTTCGTTAATAACTGCGGGGGTTCATCATGCTTTATCAATTATTATGAGTGGTCCAACCAATAAAACAAATAAAAACACATGAATTGTACACTCACTGTTAACCCAAACCAAGAAATGCGGTTAAAGCGTTTCCTCAGCGCTGCGGAAAGATATACCAAATTATACTTATATAACTTGGGAGACCGTGACTATTATTGCAAACAAATATGAATATCCAAAATATGTTCCTGAATTTGATAAAGATACTTTTTATGTTGGCAGTAGTTTAAATATTGCGGAAAAAAAACGATTTACAGCTGGATGATTCTACGGCCGGGTACCGGCACATTCTAGGACTTGATATATTTCAACAAGATGTGCTACTGTGGAATCAATTGTGAAAGACTTGGTCTCTTCCTTTCAAAGTAACAATTGAGGAAAAATGAGATATTTCCAAACTGTTTCCAATTGTAACTGCTATATCATATTATTCAAAGTAATTTCTTTCTATAAACTGATAAATAGTATTGATGACAACAAGTGCCATTTTTAATAAAAGAAAATATTGAATAAATGTTTTGGATATGCCCAATTATAACGACTCCTATTGAACACATTTATCATATCGACACCTTTTTCTGTTGGTGTAATCATAACAGAACGATTGATTCCATCTAGGTTTTCGTTCCATTTCCATGTATGCGACTAACTTCAAGTGGATATTAAAAGAACCCCGAATGATAACAGGTGATCTAAACGCTAACATAGAGAATGACTATTCCAAATATTACATTACAGAATGGGTATACTCCTCTGTGGAAAGCGTCTAGTAATGGTCATATTGAAGTGTGCAAAGTTCTGATTACTGATGGCAATGCAGATGTCAACAAAGCAAACGGAGTAAGTAAATGATAACATAACCACATAACATATTTTGTTTTTTAGAGATACATAATTGTACAACAACTGTCTTGTGTGTGTCTGTTACATTGCAGTATAAGAATACTCCTCTGTGGGCAGCGTCTAGTAATGGTCATACTGAAGTGTGCAAAGTTCTGATTACTGATGGCAATGCAGATGCCAACAAAGCAAACAAAGTAAGTAAATGAAAACAAAACCACATAAAATATTTCTATATATTTAAATTTGAAATAACCAAACCTATTTTGTTTTTTAGAGATACATAATTGTACAACAACTGTATTGTGTGTATCTGTTACATTACAGTATAATAGCAAACGGAGTAAGTAAATGATAACAAAACCACATAAAATATTTCTATTTAAATTTGAAATAACCAAACCTATTTTGTTTTTCAGAGATAAATAATTGTACAACAACTCCCTTGTGTGTATCTGTTACATTCCAGGTTGGGCATACTCCTCTGTGGGCAGCGTCTAGTGTTGGTCATACTGAAGTGTGCAAAGTACTGATTATTGATGGCAATGCAGATGTCAACAAAGCAAACAAAGTAAGTAAATGAAAACAAAACCACATAAAATATCTCTATTTAAATTTGAAATAACCAAACCTATTTTGTTTTTTAGAGATACATAATTGTACAACAACTCCCTTGTGTGTATCTGTTACATTCCAGGATGAGAAAACTCCTCTGTGGGCAGCGTCTAGTAATGGTCATACTGAAGTGTGTAAAGTACTGATTACTGATGGCAATGCAGATGTCAACAAAGCAAACGAAGTAAGTAAATTATAACAAAACCACATAAAATATTTCTATTTAAATTTGAAATAACCAAACCTATTTTGTTTTTTAGAGATGCATAATTGTACAACAACTGTCTTGTGTGTATCTGTTACATTACAGAATGAGGATACTCCTCTGTGGGCAGCGTCTAGTAATGGTCATACTGAAGTGTGCAAAGTACTGATTACTGATGGCAATGCAGATGTCAACATAGCAGGCGGCTACGTAAGTAAATGATAACAAAACCACATAAAATATGTTTTAGAGATACATAATTGTACAACAACTGTCTTGTGTGTATCTGTTACATTACAGTATGGGAATACTCCTCTGTGGGCAGCGTCTAGTAATGGTCATATTGAAGTGTGCAAAGTTCTGATTACTGATGGCAATGCAGATGTTAACAAAGCAAACAAAGTAAGTAAATGAAAACAAAACCACATAAAATATTTCTACAATAACGTAAATCCAGAACATTTGGAACAGAGTGCTCAATACCAAAATAAGTAGAGCAATATATATTATTATAAAATCAACTTGATTACAATTCCATGATTATACTACAGCACTGTTTCATACAGCCAGCATTGGCTGCACTCATCAGGTATAATGAATTCATGTACTAAGAACACTAGCATATAGTCCAACATAGATTGACCCAAGTCAAGTATGCATGGTCACAGACAATAGAAAGTATAGTAAAACGTATGAGGTGTGAAGAGCAATCAATAATCAATAAACTATCCACTTTTAGAACATGTCACTGTAGTAAATGGCTGCTAGCCAACAATAATAATAATAAATGACAGAGTTAGGTTGAGTTGCACAATAAAAATTTCTTTCTATGCCTGCATGTGGTGATTAGCTCATTCCTTTTGTTTAATGAGCTCAAGTCCGGTCTGAAGATAATTATAAATTTCTCATGAAGGCATAGATTACATCGTTTACTGGCATTCGAGTACGGTTTGCTTTTGGCCAAAATCTTCCAAGCTATAGAGTGTGGTATTTTAGAGTCCTTGAGCTTCCATATGTGTTGACTGAGGGTTGTGCTGTGCTTGTGTTCTACATTTCTGAAGGAACTAGTGTGACCATTATATCTCGATTTGAATGTATTACCTGATAGTCCGACATAGGTTTCTTCAGTTTTGTTGATGTTGTTAGTTACTGTTGCTTGGTAGACAATGCCTGCAGTTAAGTGACATTGTCCCTAAAAATCAAGTTTTTGTTGGCAGACATGAAAATATGAATTTCCATTATACTTTGGTCATTGATAGACCTTTGGTCAATAAACACTAAAATGGAACTTTTTTTTTTTGTTTGCCTTCGTTGCCATGACAACGACACATATTAGAATTTTCATGGTTTTTAACAAAATTTTCAATTTTTCAGAAATTAAAAACTGCTAATTTACACATATCAGTTTGAACAAACAATACAACCAGGATTTTATTTTCATTCAGAAATATAACCATACATGTCTCAACTTTCATTCCATGCAACAAAAAAACTTGTGCAAATTGTATTATGGGATATACCATTATTTGAAAAAGGGGTGTTTTTCATAATAAATCGTATGAAAAAAATACACCTTCGTAAATTAATCACAACTAGCAAAGTGGTGTTTTTTTGCATTCACCTTCTACAAATGAAAGCTTGAGGGATGTCTGAATAATAATATATAAAAATATCCATGGGTAATTCATACCTGTTGGAACAGTGTTGCCAGAAAGTGTTGACTTTTTCCAAAAAAAAATCGGTATTACATTGTATGAAAATACACGTTTAATTTCAGCAAATTATTTAATAAATCATTAGTCCTTGGGCCAAGTGGACTCATCGGTACCACATGTAGGGGCAAAGCATGTGTGGTATCAAATTGTTCCTACATACCAACTGTATATGATTTTATTTGCTAGACTTTTCAAAAATTCAGCTTTAGCCTTCTAATTTGCATAAACAAAATGGCCGCCATCAACATTTATGCAAAAGCTGGTTTTAGCCATAAACTGCCTTATAGATGAAATATTTGAGCAGAAAAACTTGCTAAACTAAGGTTATAGACAGTGCAGAGGCAACTGAATCCATTGCTGTCAATATCTCATTCAACCTCATTTGCATAAATCCAAAATGGCCGCCATTTTACATCATTTTCATAAATTTCGGACAAAATTTGGCTTTTTCAAGCTAGTGGAGGCTGAGGCATAATATGATGTAAATTGTATAGTTTACAGGTTATAATCACAAAGTTACATTAGCTAAAAACATTTCTGAATATTAGACTCCAAAGGGAATACATACAAGACCCTAAGAATGACTAAATATTTGCATAAACAAAATGACTGCCATTTATTTTTGGAAACCTAACGTGGCTATATGCTGCAATACAGATATGTTAGTCAATAATTCCTAAAATGAGGTGATGATTACAAACAACCAGATCAAGCAATTACCATTCAATTTAAATTCGTTATCAAATTTGCATAAACCCACCCCACTATGGCCGCCAAATTACAGAGCTGCCATGGATTCAGGACAAATTATTACACAATATAGAGATCAACATATGTAGCTTAAACTTATGTAGCTTAATTAATGTTATAGTATAAAATGGCTGTCAGTCAAATTCATTTAAAACTTCGAACTTTAAATAACTCATATGGCAGCCATTTTGCATAATTTTGGTTATTATAGTTAACCTTCTGCTGCGATATAGTTATGCTGTGTATTTAACTGATTATAATTACACTATATTGGATAGTAAACAGAATCGTGATGCATGTGCTTACCCATGTAGAATGCTATAGGTTAACAGATCTGCATGAATTCAATATGGCTGTCACATGGATATGGATTATTATGTTAGTTGATGCACCATGAATATGCGTAATATAAATCACATGATCTGAAGTAAACAAGTTAGATGATGGGCATGATAGTCCTGGTCCTGGCTCGAACCTGGTCTACACCGAATCCCACAGAGATTTTGACTCTTGATTTGACTCGAGGGACCCTTTACCTTCAAAAATCACGGAGGCGCTTAATTCAAACCGGCTGCGAATTCGAAAAAGAAAGAAAAAATCTCAATTTTGAGCAATTCACCATAGAGGTATGTGTAACACATCATTTTAGGGTGTTTTGGGTGTGGGGAATCCATTTCTGACATCATTTTAATGATTCGAGGTCAGTATTACATGGTGAGGTTCAATTTGAGTTTGAAAATCCAAAATGGCAATGGTCATCGTACAAAAAATATATAAATTTTGACCTACTAACCATAAAAGTATGTGTAATACCTCATTTTATAGGTTTGTGTGTGTGAGGAATCCATTTCTGACATTACTTTTATTATATGAGGTCAAGAATATATGTTATGGTCAAGGTAAAGAATCCCTCAAAAGGCTAAAATCACAATTTCACACACATTGAGAATCAAGGCTATCAAAATTGGAAGAGGGATACAGTTGACTGTAAGAATATGAGTATGCCATGGACATGTTTAATCTGTAAAACTTCTTGTTTGGTATTAAATGACGTATATAGTTCAGGAATTCTCAACTTGTGGTGCATGTGCCTATTGTGGCGCGATGATTCTGTACCAGGTGACGCATAGCCTAAGTCAGAACAAATCCACCACTTCATTTATCATGATCAATTTAAATATAAATGTATGTCAGGACTCAGGACTTACCCATATTAACGACATGGACAGGTGCTTGGTGGTTTGATATCTTACCAAATATAGTTGAGAAAGCCTGCGGTGGGCACACGTAATTACATTATTAATTGGTAGATCGCACATTCTCAAAATTAAATCAATCAAACTAGTTACATAATAGTACCTGCACATTCTCAGTCTGCACAAAAGTGGTAAATTGCTGAAATTCCCAAATTAGAGTTAAGATGATGGCTTAGCATTTGCCTATTTGTTAACACAGATGGGTTCATTAACTTTTTTATGGCAGTAGATCACACACATAACATCTGCCGCCTTGCACGAACAACGCCTTGAGTTTATACACTGTCCACTACAGATACACAGGGTCAGAAGCTTAGCAGGAATCGGCTTCAGAGACTGAAGGGGTATGAAGATACCGTCTTGATTGATCCAGCCATAATGAATGTGCTGCGGGATCTCAAGCTACAATCTTGTTCAAAACCTGTTGGGACACTATACACGTGCGCATCAAATATCTTTCAAAATTAGTAAAAAGCTGTCAATTGAAAGTATGATAGTCAAAACTAGTATGTAAAGCTGCCATCCCTCTCAACCCCCCCCCCCCCCCCCCCCAAACCAATGTTGGGGCTGATATATATAACACAGCCCGTTGCTGGACGATGCTTTTATATGGACCAACATTGAGTTTAGGGGGAGGGACCACCGTTTCACAGGACATGCAGGAAGTGTCCCAACAGTTTTGAACATGATTGTATTAAGGGAGTGGAAAAATGAGCTATAAAAAATACAAAAATCGCTATATCTCGAAAACGGTAGCTTCGATTTTAACCATTCTTTTTAAGAAATGAAGAACATTGCTTCTGTAACATTTCGAGTTGAACTTCATAGTCTAATTACGTATACACATTTAATGAAATACATAAATAACGTGTATTTTGATAAAGTGTCATAGTTTCAAAGTATCTAATTTACAGCGGCGAGTGTTTCAAACGATTGCATCAAGTGGCGGTGCGTCAAGGCGACGAAAAATAAACATGTTGTACAAACCTGATCAACTCATTGATTTCAAATCTTAATTGTTTAAACATTTGAAGTAAAAATTAAAATGTAACTAAACTGCCGCGCTGAGATTCGAACCCATGGACAGAGTCTGCGGTGTCAGTCGAAACCACTACACTAGTAGGGCAATACGTTGTACTAGTATAAGAAGATAAGGTATAACAATTTATCTTGTTAAACTAATATTCTTCTTGAGATGATTTAGTGTGGAAATACACTTATTATTATCGGTCTACCACGGTTAACATTATATACACTTTCATACTGTTCAAAATAATAATCATTTTTGCGAATTCAACACGATTAACCACGGTCTACCAATAATATCTTAAAAGATGATCAATACTTCCTTTCTATTCATTCTGGTAGACCGTACATAGGGTTCTATTGAAATTGATGGTTGACCGTGGTTGATCAATACAGTGCTAGAGTTAATAAACAAAATGCATCTTCAAAAAGCTGACTCCCCAGTTAGCTCAGTGGTATGTTTCCTGTCTTAGAATAAGTAGATTGCTGGTTCGAATCTCGATAGGTTCTTGTTTTTATGGTTTTGTTTTCGTTTGTTTAGTTTTGTATTTCATTTTGGAAATGTTTGTAACTTTTCATTCTAAAGTTGATTTCATTTTTCCGGACCTTACGAATTGGTATAATATGTTTAATAATAACATGCGATTTATAGGTGATGTATTACGTTGTCAAATGGATATTTTGTGTTTGTTGACATCTACCTCTATACGAATACGAATCTTAATTATTATGGCGTCTCAATTAACATGCTTCAATTAATTAAGAGTATATGAATCTGAAATAAACGGTCACCCCCACCCTACCACAATAACACAATCATTAGTTTATTTAATGACATTATTTGTTTTACCTATTATCTTATGAAATAAGTCTTTATTAAAAAGTACCATTTAGGTGCGTAATTCAGACAATGCCCCTTTAAATTGAAGACATTACTAACCCATTATTTTCTTAAATAAACGATACTAATGGCACATTATCGCTCTCTAATATTGCCAAATATAAGATAATTTGGAACTTATTTAATGCAGTTACAAGGACTTATATGAATTTAGTACATTATTTTTACAATGCTTTAATACAATCTTGTTCAAAACCTGTTGGGACACTATACACGTGCGCATCAAATATCTTTCAAAATTAGTAAAAAGCTGTCAATTGAAAGTATGATAGTCAAAACTAGTATGTAAAGCTGCCATCCCTCTCAACCCCCCCCCCCCCCAAACCAATGTTGGGGCTGATATATATAACACAGCCCGTTGCTGGACGATGCTTTTATATGGACCAACATTGAGTTTAGGGGGAGGGACCACCGTTTCACAGGACATGCAGGAAGTGTCCCAACAGTTTTGAACATGATTGTATTAAGGGAGTGGAAAAATGAGCTATAAAAAATACAAAAATCGCTATATCTCGAAAACGGTAGCTTCGATTTTAACCATTCTTTTTAAGAAATGAAGAACATTGCTTCTGTAACATTTCGAGTTGAACTTCATAGTCTAATTACGTATACACATTTAATGAAATACATAAATAACGTGTATTTTGATAAAGTGTCATAGTTTCAAAGTATCTAATTTACAGCGGCGAGTGTTTCAAACGATTGCATCAAGTGGCGGTGCGTCAAGGCGACGAAAAATAAACATGTTGTACAAACCTGATCAACTCATTGATTTCAAATCTTAATTGTTTAAACATTTGAAGTAAAAATTAAAATGTAACTAAACTGCCGCGCTGAGATTCGAACCCATGGACAGAGTCTGCGGTGTCAGTCGAAACCACTACACTAGTAGGGCAATACGTTGTACTAGTATAAGAAGATAAGGTATAACAATTTATCTTGTTAAACTAATATTCTTCTTGAGATGATTTAGTGTGGAAATACACTTATTATTATCGGTCTACCACGGTTAACATTATATACACTTTCATACTGTTCAAAATAATAATCATTTTTGCGAATTCAACACGATTAACCACGGTCTACCAATAATATCTTAAAAGATGATCAATACTTCCTTTCTATTCATTCTGGTAGACCGTACATAGGGTTCTATTGAAATTGATGGTTGACCGTGGTTGATCAATACAGTGCTAGAGTTAATAAACAAAATGCATCTTCAAAAAGCTGACTCCCCAGTTAGCTCAGTGGTATGTTTCCTGTCTTAGAATAAGTAGATTGCTGGTTCGAATCTCGATAGGTTCTTGTTTTTATGGTTTTGTTTTCGTTTGTTTAGTTTTGTATTTCATTTTGGAAATGTTTGTAACTTTTCATTCTAAAGTTGATTTCATTTTTCCGGACCTTACGAATTGGTATAATATGTTTAATAATAACATGCGATTTATAGGTGATGTATTACGTTGTCAAATGGATATTTTGTGTTTGTTGACATCTACCTCTATACGAATACGAATCTTAATTATTATGGCGTCTCAATTAACATGCTTCAATTAATTAAGAGTATATGAATCTGAAATAAACGGTCACCCCCACCCTACCACAATAACACAATCATTAGTTTATTTAATGACATTATTTGTTTTACCTATTATCTTATGAAATAAGTCTTTATTAAAAAGTACCATTTAGGTGCGTAATTCAGACAATGCCCCTTTAAATTGAAGACATTACTAACCCATTATTTTCTTAAATAAACGATACTAATGGCACATTATCGCTCTCTAATATTGCCAAATATAAGATAATTTGGAACTTATTTAATGCAGTTACAAGGACTTATATGAATTTAGTACATTATTTTTACAATGCTTTAATACAATCTTGTTCAAAACCTGTTGGGACACTATACACGTGCGCATCAAATATCTTTCAAAATTAGTAAAAAGCTGTCAATTGAAAGTATGATAGTCAAAACTAGTATGTAAAGCTGCCATCCCTCTCAACCCCCCCCCCCCCCCCCCAAACCAATGTTGGGGCTGATATATATAACACAGCCCGTTGCTGGACGATGCTTTTATATGGACCAACATTGAGTTTAGGGGGAGGGACCACCGTTTCACAGGACATGCAGGAAGTGTCCCAACAGTTTTGAACATGATTGTATTAAGGGAGTGGAAAAATGAGCTATAAAAAATACAAAAATCGCTATATCTCGAAAACGGTAGCTTCGATTTTAACCATTCTTTTTAAGAAATGAAGAACATTGCTTCTGTAACATTTCGAGTTGAACTTCATAGTCTAATTACGTATACACATTTAATGAAATACATAAATAACGTGTATTTTGATAAAGTGTCATAGTTTCAAAGTATCTAATTTACAGCGGCGAGTGTTTCAAACGATTGCATCAAGTGGCGGTGCGTCAAGGCGACGAAAAATAAACATGTTGTACAAACCTGATCAACTCATTGATTTCAAATCTTAATTGTTTAAACATTTGAAGTAAAAATTAAAATGTAACTAAACTGCCGCGCTGAGATTCGAACCCATGGACAGAGTCTGCGGTGTCAGTCGAAACCACTACACTAGTAGGGCAATACGTTGTACTAGTATAAGAAGATAAGGTATAACAATTTATCTTGTTAAACTAATATTCTTCTTGAGATGATTTAGTGTGGAAATACACTTATTATTATCGGTCTACCACGGTTAACATTATATACACTTTCATACTGTTCAAAATAATAATCATTTTTGCGAATTCAACACGATTAACCACGGTCTACCAATAATATCTTAAAAGATGATCAATACTTCCTTTCTATTCATTCTGGTAGACCGTACATAGGGTTCTATTGAAATTGATGGTTGACCGTGGTTGATCAATACAGTGCTAGAGTTAATAAACAAAATGCATCTTCAAAAAGCTGACTCCCCAGTTAGCTCAGTGGTATGTTTCCTGTCTTAGAATAAGTAGATTGCTGGTTCGAATCTCGATAGGTTCTTGTTTTTATGGTTTTGTTTTCGTTTGTTTAGTTTTGTATTTCATTTTGGAAATGTTTGTAACTTTTCATTCTAAAGTTGATTTCATTTTTCCGGACCTTACGAATTCGTATAATATGTTTAATAATAACATGCGATTTATAGGTGATGTATTACGTTGTCAAATGGATATTTTGTGTTTGTTGACATCTACCTCTATACGAATACGAATCTTAATTATTATGGCGTCTCAATTAACATGCTTCAATTAATTAAGAGTATATGAATCTGAAATAAACGGTCACCCCCACCCTACCACAATAACACAATCATTAGTTTATTTAATGACATTATTTGTTTTACCTATTATCTTATGAAATAAGTCTTTATTAAAAAGTACCATTTAGGTGCGTAATTCAGACAATGCCCCTTTAAATTGAAGACATTACTAACCCATTATTTTCTTAAATAAACGATACTAATGGCACATTATCGCTCTCTAATATTGCCAAATATAAGATAATTTGGAACTTATTTAATGCAGTTACAAGGACTTATATGAATTTAGTACATTATTTTTACAATGCTTTAATACAATCTTGTTCAAAACCTGTTGGGACACTATACACGTGCGCATCAAATATCTTTCAAAATTAGTAAAAAGCTGTCAATTGAAAGTATGATAGTCAAAACTAGTATGTAAAGCTGCCATCCCTCTCAACCCCCCCCCCCCCCCCCCAAACCAATGTTGGGGCTGATATATATAACACAGCCCGTTGCTGGACGATGCTTTTATATGGACCAACATTGAGTTTAGGGGGAGGGACCACCGTTTCACAGGACATGCAGGAAGTGTCCCAACAGTTTTGAACATGATTGTATTAAGGGAGTGGAAAAATGAGCTATAAAAAATACAAAAATCGCTATATCTCGAAAACGGTAGCTTCGATTTTAACCATTCTTTTTAAGAAATGAAGAACATTGCTTCTGTAACATTTCGAGTTGAACTTCATAGTCTAATTACGTATACACATTTAATGAAATACATAAATAACGTGTATTTTGATAAAGTGTCATAGTTTCAAAGTATCTAATTTACAGCGGCGAGTGTTTCAAACGATTGCATCAAGTGGCGGTGCGTCAAGGCGACGAAAAATAAACATGTTGTACAAACCTGATCAACTCATTGATTTCAAATCTTAATTGTTTAAACATTTGAAGTAAAAATTAAAATGTAACTAAACTGCCGCGCTGAGATTCGAACCCATGGACAGAGTCTGCGGTGTCAGTCGAAACCACTACACTAGTAGGGCAATACGTTGTACTAGTATAAGAAGATAAGGTATAACAATTTATCTTGTTAAACTAATATTCTTCTTGAGATGATTTAGTGTTGAAATACACTTATTATTATCGGTCTACCACGGTTAACATTATATACACTTTCATACTGTTCAAAATAATAATCATTTTTGCGAATTCAACACGATTAACCACGGTCTACCAATAATATCTTAAAAGATGATCAATACTTCCTTTCTATTCATTCTGGTAGACCGTACATAGGGTTCTATTGAAATTGATGGTTGACCGTGGTTGATCAATACAGTGCTAGAGTTAATAAACAAAATGCATCTTCAAAAAGCTGACTCCCCAGTTAGCTCAGTGGTATGTTTCCTGTCTTAGAATAAGTAGATTGCTGGTTCGAATCTCGATAGGTTCTTGTTTTTATGGTTTTGTTTTCGTTTGTTTAGTTTTGTATTTCATTTTGGAAATGTTTGTAACTTTTCATTCTAAAGTTGATTTCATTTTTCCGGACCTTACGAATTGGTATAATATGTTTAATAATAACATGCGATTTATAGGTGATGTATTACGTTGTCAAATGGATATTTTGTGTTTGTTGACATCTACCTCTATACGAATACGAATCTTAATTATTATGGCGTCTCAATTAACATGCTTCAATTAATTAAGAGTATATGAATCTGAAATAAACGGTCACCCCCACCCTACCACAATAACACAATCATTAGTTTATTTAATGACATTATTTGTTTTACCTATTATCTTATGAAATAAGTCTTTATTAAAAAGTACCATTTAGGTGCGTAATTCAGACAATGCCCCTTTAAATTGAAGACATTACTAACCCATTATTTTCTTAAATAAACGATACTAATGGCACATTATCGCTCTCTAATATTGCCAAATATAAGATAATTTGGAACTTATTTAATGCAGTTACAAGGACTTATATGAATTTAGTACATTATTTTTACAATGCTTTAATACAATCTTGTTCAAAACCTGTTGGGACACTATACACGTGCGCATCAAATATCTTTCAAAATTAGTAAAAAGCTGTCAATTGAAAGTATGATAGTCAAAACTAGTATGTAAAGCTGCCATCCCTCTCAACCCCCCCCCCCCCCCCCCCCCCCAAACCAATGTTGGGGCTGATATATATAACACAGCCCGTTGCTGGACGATGCTTTTATATGGACCAACATTGAGTTTAGGGGGAGGGACCACCGTTTCACAGGACATGCAGGAAGTGTCCCAACAGTTTTGAACATGATTGTATTAAGGGAGTGGAAAAATGAGCTATAAAAAATACAAAAATCGCTATATCTCGAAAACGGTAGCTTCGATTTTAACCATTCTTTTTAAGAAATGAAGAACATTGCTTCTGTAACATTTCGAGTTGAACTTCATAGTCTAATTACGTATACACATTTAATGAAATACATAAATAACGTGTATTTTGATAAAGTGTCATAGTTTCAAAGTATCTAATTTACAGCGGCGAGTGTTTCAAACGATTGCATCAAGTGGCGGTGCGTCAAGGCGACGAAAAATAAACATGTTGTACAAACCTGATCAACTCATTGATTTCAAATCTTAATTGTTTAAACATTTGAAGTAAAAATTAAAATGTAACTAAACTGCCGCGCTGAGATTCGAACCCATGGACAGAGTCTGCGGTGTCAGTCGAAACCACTACACTAGTAGGGCAATACGTTGTACTAGTATAAGAAGATAAGGTATAACAATTTATCTTGTTAAACTAATATTCTTCTTGAGATGATTTAGTGTGGAAATACACTTATTATTATCGGTCTACCACGGTTAACATTATATACACTTTCATACTGTTCAAAATAATAATCATTTTTGCGAATTCAACACGATTAACCACGGTCTACCAATAATATCTTAAAAGATGATCAATACTTCCTTTCTATTCATTCTGGTAGACCGTACATAGGGTTCTATTGAAATTGATGGTTGACCGTGCTAGAGTTAATAAACAAAATGCATCTTCAAAAAGCTGACTCCCCAGTTAGCTCAGTGGTATGTTTCCTGTCTTAGAATAAGTAGATTGCTGGTTCGAATCTCGATAGGTTCTTGTTTTTATGGTTTTGTTTTCGTTTGTTTAGTTTTGTATTTCATTTTGGAAATGTTTGTAACTTTTCATTCTAAAGTTGATTTCATTTTTCCGGACCTTACGAATTCGTATAATATGTTTAATAATAACATGCGATTTATAGGTGATGTATTACGTTGTCAAATGGATATTTTGTGTTTGTTGACATCTACCTCTATACGAATACGAATCTTAATTATTATGGCGTCTCAATTAACATGCTTCAATTAATTAAGAGTATATGAATCTGAAATAAACGGTCACCCCCACCCTACCACAATAACACAATCATTAGTTTATTTAATGACATTATTTGTTTTACCTATTATCTTATGAAATAAGTCTTTATTAAAAAGTACCATTTAGGTGCGTAATTCAGACAATGCCCCTTTAAATTGAAGACATTACTAACCCATTATTTTCTTAAATAAACGATACTAATGGCACATTATCGCTCTCTAATATTGCCAAATATAAGATAATTTGGAACTTATTTAATGCAGTTACAAGGACTTATATGAATTTAGTACATTATTTTTACAATGCTTTAATACAATCTTGTTCAAAACCTGTTGGGACACTATACACGTGCGCATCAAATATCTTTCAAAATTAGTAAAAAGCTGTCAATTGAAAGTATGATAGTCAAAACTAGTATGTAAAGCTGCCATCCCTCTCAACCCCCCCCCCCCCCCCCCCCCCCCCAAACCAATGTTGGGGCTGATATATATAACACAGCCCGTTGCTGGACGATGCTTTTATATGGACCAACATTGAGTTTAGGGGGAGGGACCACCGTTTCACAGGACATGCAGGAAGTGTCCCAACAGTTTTGAACATGATTGTATTAAGGGAGTGGAAAAATGAGCTATAAAAAATACAAAAATCGCTATATCTCGAAAACGGTAGCTTCGATTTTAACCATTCTTTTTAAGAAATGAAGAACATTGCTTCTGTAACATTTCGAGTTGAACTTCATAGTCTAATTACGTATACACATTTAATGAAATACATAAATAACGTGTATTTTGATAAAGTGTCATAGTTTCAAAGTATCTAATTTACAGCGGCGAGTGTTTCAAACGATTGCATCAAGTGGCGGTGCGTCAAGGCGACGAAAAATAAACATGTTGTACAAACCTGATCAACTCATTGATTTCAAATCTTAATTGTTTAAACATTTGAAGTAAAAATTAAAATGTAACTAAACTGCCGCGCTGAGATTCGAACCCATGGACAGAGTCTGCGGTGTCAGTCGAAACCACTACACTAGTAGGGCAATACGTTGTACTAGTATAAGAAGATAAGGTATAACAATTTATCTTGTTAAACTAATATTCTTCTTGAGATGATTTAGTGTGGAAATACACTTATTATTATCGGTCTACCACGGTTAACATTATATACACTTTCATACTGTTCAAAATAATAATCATTTTTGCGAATTCAACACGATTAACCACGGTCTACCAATAATATCTTAAAAGATGATCAATACTTCCTTTCTATTCATTCTGGTAGACCGTACATAGGGTTCTATTGAAATTGATGGTTGACCGTGGTTGATCAATACAGTGCTAGAGTTAATAAACAAAATGCATCTTCAAAAAGCTGACTCCCCAGTTAGCTCAGTGGTATGTTTCCTGTCTTAGAATAAGTAGATTGCTGGTTCGAATCTCGATAGGTTCTTGTTTTTATGGTTTTGTTTTCGTTTGTTTAGTTTTGTATTTCATTTTGGAAATGTTTGTAACTTTTCATTCTAAAGTTGATTTCATTTTTCCGGACCTTACGAATTCGTATAATATGTTTAATAATAACATGCGATTTATAGGTGATGTATTACGTTGTCAAATGGATATTTTGTGTTTGTTGACATCTACCTCTATACGAATACGAATCTTAATTATTATGGCGTCTCAATTAACATGCTTCAATTAATTAAGAGTATATGAATCTGAAATAAACGGTCACCCCCACCCTACCACAATAACACAATCATTAGTTTATTTAATGACATTATTTGTTTTACCTATTATCTTATGAAATAAGTCTTTATTAAAAAGTACCATTTAGGTGCGTAATTCAGACAATGCCCCTTTAAATTGAAGACATTACTAACCCATTATTTTCTTAAATAAACGATACTAATGGCACATTATCGCTCTCTAATATTGCCAAATATAAGATAATTTGGAACTTATTTAATGCAGTTACAAGGACTTATATGAATTTAGTACATTATTTTTACAATGCTTTAATACAATCTTGTTCAAAACCTGTTGGGACACTATACACGTGCGCATCAAATATCTTTCAAAATTAGTAAAAAGCTGTCAATTGAAAGTATGATAGTCAAAACTAGTATGTAAAGCTGCCATCCCTCTCAACCCCCCCCCCCCCCCAAACCAATGTTGGGGCTGATATATATAACACAGCCCGTTGCTGGACGATGCTTTTATATGGACCAACATTGAGTTTAGGGGGAGGGACCACCGTTTCACAGGACATGCAGGAAGTGTCCCAACAGTTTTGAACATGATTGTATTAAGGGAGTGGAAAAATGAGCTATAAAAAATACAAAAATCGCTATATCTCGAAAACGGTAGCTTCGATTTTAACCATTCTTTTTAAGAAATGAAGAACATTGCTTCTGTAACATTTCGAGTTGAACTTCATAGTCTAATTACGTATACACATTTAATGAAATACATAAATAACGTGTATTTTGATAAAGTGTCATAGTTTCAAAGTATCTAATTTACAGCGGCGAGTGTTTCAAACGATTGCATCAAGTGGCGGTGCGTCAAGGCGACGAAAAATAAACATGTTGTACAAACCTGATCAACTCATTGATTTCAAATCTTAATTGTTTAAACATTTGAAGTAAAAATTAAAATGTAACTAAACTGCCGCGCTGAGATTCGAACCCATGGACAGAGTCTGCGGTGTCAGTCGAAACCACTACACTAGTAGGGCAATACGTTGTACTAGTATAAGAAGATAAGGTATAACAATTTATCTTGTTAAACTAATATTCTTCTTGAGATGATTTAGTGTGGAAATACACTTATTATTATCGGTCTACCACGGTTAACATTATATACACTTTCATACTGTTCAAAATAATAATCATTTTTGCGAATTCAACACGATTAACCACGGTCTACCAATAATATCTTAAAAGATGATCAATACTTCCTTTCTATTCATTCTGGTAGACCGTACATAGGGTTCTATTGAAATTGATGGTTGACCGTGGTTGATCAATACAGTGCTAGAGTTAATAAACAAAATGCATCTTCAAAAAGCTGACTCCCCAGTTAGCTCAGTGGTATGTTTCCTGTCTTAGAATAAGTAGATTGCTGGTTCGAATCTCGATAGGTTCTTGTTTTTATGGTTTTGTTTTCGTTTGTTTAGTTTTGTATTTCATTTTGGAAATGTTTGTAACTTTTCATTCTAAAGTTGATTTCATTTTTCCGGACCTTACGAATTCGTATAATATGTTTAATAATAACATGCGATTTATAGGTGATGTATTACGTTGTCAAATGGATATTTTGTGTTTGTTGACATCTACCTCTATACGAATACGAATCTTAATTATTATGGCGTCTCAATTAACATGCTTCAATTAATTAAGAGTATATGAATCTGAAATAAACGGTCACCCCCACCCTACCACAATAACACAATCATTAGTTTATTTAATGACATTATTTGTTTTACCTATTATCTTATGAAATAAGTCTTTATTAAAAAGTACCATTTAGGTGCGTAATTCAGACAATGCCCCTTTAAATTGAAGACATTACTAACCCATTATTTTCTTAAATAAACGATACTAATGGCACATTATCGCTCTCTAATATTGCCAAATATAAGATAATTTGGAACTTATTTAATGCAGTTACAAGGACTTATATGAATTTAGTACATTATTTTTACAATGCTTTAATACAATCTTGTTCAAAACCTGTTGGGACACTATACACGTGCGCATCAAATATCTTTCAAAATTAGTAAAAAGCTGTCAATTGAAAGTATGATAGTCAAAACTAGTATGTAAAGCTGCCATCCCTCTCAACCCCCCCCCCCCCCCCCCCCAAACCAATGTTGGGGCTGATATATATAACACAGCCCGTTGCTGGACGATGCTTTTATATGGACCAACATTGAGTTTAGGGGGAGGGACCACCGTTTCACAGGACATGCAGGAAGTGTCCCAACAGTTTTGAACATGATTGTATTAAGGGAGTGGAAAAATGAGCTATAAAAAATACAAAAATCGCTATATCTCGAAAACGGTAGCTTCGATTTTAACCATTCTTTTTAAGAAATGAAGAACATTGCTTCTGTAACATTTCGAGTTGAACTTCATAGTCTAATTACGTATACACATTTAATGAAATACATAAATAACGTGTATTTTGATAAAGTGTCATAGTTTCAAAGTATCTAATTTACAGCGGCGAGTGTTTCAAACGATTGCATCAAGTGGCGGTGCGTCAAGGCGACGAAAAATAAACATGTTGTACAAACCTGATCAACTCATTGATTTCAAATCTTAATTGTTTAAACATTTGAAGTAAAAATTAAAATGTAACTAAACTGCCGCGCTGAGATTCGAACCCATGGACAGAGTCTGCGGTGTCAGTCGAAACCACTACACTAGTAGGGCAATACGTTGTACTAGTATAAGAAGATAAGGTATAACAATTTATCTTGTTAAACTAATATTCTTCTTGAGATGATTTAGTGTGGAAATACACTTATTATTATCGGTCTACCACGGTTAACATTATATACACTTTCATACTGTTCAAAATAATAATCATTTTTGCGAATTCAACACGATTAACCACGGTCTACCAATAATATCTTAAAAGATGATCAATACTTCCTTTCTATTCATTCTGGTAGACCGTACATAGGGTTCTATTGAAATTGATGGTTGACCGTGGTTGATCAATACAGTGCTAGAGTTAATAAACAAAATGCATCTTCAAAAAGCTGACTCCCCAGTTAGCTCAGTGGTATGTTTCCTGTCTTAGAATAAGTAGATTGCTGGTTCGAATCTCGATAGGTTCTTGTTTTTATGGTTTTGTTTTCGTTTGTTTAGTTTTGTATTTCATTTTGGAAATGTTTGTAACTTTTCATTCTAAAGTTGATTTCATTTTTCCGGACCTTACGAATTCGTATAATATGTTTAATAATAACATGCGATTTATAGGTGATGTATTACGTTGTCAAATGGATATTTTGTGTTTGTTGACATCTACCTCTATACGAATACGAATCTTAATTATTATGGCGTCTCAATTAACATGCTTCAATTAATTAAGAGTATATGAATCTGAAATAAACGGTCACCCCCACCCTACCACAATAACACAATCATTAGTTTATTTAATGACATTATTTGTTTTACCTATTATCTTATGAAATAAGTCTTTATTAAAAAGTACCATTTAGGTGCGTAATTCAGACAATGCCCCTTTAAATTGAAGACATTACTAACCCATTATTTTCTTAAATAAACGATACTAATGGCACATTATCGCTCTCTAATATTGCCAAATATAAGATAATTTGGAACTTATTTAATGCAGTTACAAGGACTTATATGAATTTAGTACATTATTTTTACAATGCTTTAATACAATCTTGTTCAAAACCTGTTGGGACACTATACACGTGCGCATCAAATATCTTTCAAAATTAGTAAAAAGCTGTCAATTGAAAGTATGATAGTCAAAACTAGTATGTAAAGCTGCCATCCCTCTCAACCCCCCCCCCCCCCCCCCAAACCAATGTTGGGGCTGATATATATAACACAGCCCGTTGCTGGACGATGCTTTTATATGGACCAACATTGAGTTTAGGGGGAGGGACCACCGTTTCACAGGACATGCAGGAAGTGTCCCAACAGTTTTGAACATGATTGTATTAAGGGAGTGGAAAAATGAGCAATGAGCTATAAAAAATACAAAAATCGCTATATCTCGAAAACGGTAGCTTCGATTTTAACCATTCTTTTTAAGAAATGAAGAACATTGCTTCTGTAACATTTCGAGTTGAACTTCATAGTCTAATTACGTATACACATTTAATGAAATACATAAATAACGTGTATTTTGATAAAGTGTCATAGTTTCAAAGTATCTAATTTACAGCGGCGAGTGTTTCAAACGATTGCATCAAGTGGCGGTGCGTCAAGGCGACGAAAAATAAACATGTTGTACAAACCTGATCAACTCATTGATTTCAAATCTTAATTGTTTAAACATTTGAAGTAAAAATTAAAATGTAACTAAACTGCCGCGCTGAGATTCGAACCCATGGACAGAGTCTGCGGTGTCAGTCGAAACCACTACACTAGTAGGGCAATACGTTGTACTAGTATAAGAAGATAAGGTATAACAATTTATCTTGTTAAACTAATATTCTTCTTGAGATGATTTAGTGTGGAAATACACTTATTATTATCGGTCTACCACGGTTAACATTATATACACTTTCATACTGTTCAAAATAATAATCATTTTTGCGAATTCAACACGATTAACCACGGTCTACCAATAATATCTTAAAAGATGATCAATACTTCCTTTCTATTCATTCTGGTAGACCGTACATAGGGTTCTATTGAAATTGATGGTTGACCGTGGTTGATCAATACAGTGCTAGAGTTAATAAACAAAATGCATCTTCAAAAAGCTGACTCCCCAGTTAGCTCAGTGGTATGTTTCCTGTCTTAGAATAAGTAGATTGCTGGTTCGAATCTCGATAGGTTCTTGTTTTTATGGTTTTGTTTTCGTTTGTTTAGTTTTGTATTTCATTTTGGAAATGTTTGTAACTTTTCATTCTAAAGTTGATTTCATTTTTCCGGACCTTACGAATTCGTATAATATGTTTAATAATAACATGCGATTTATAGGTGATGTATTACGTTGTCAAATGGATATTTTGTGTTTGTTGACATCTACCTCTATACGAATACGAATCTTAATTATTATGGCGTCTCAATTAACATGCTTCAATTAATTAAGAGTATATGAATCTGAAATAAACGGTCACCCCCACCCTACCACAATAACACAATCATTAGTTTATTTAATGACATTATTTGTTTTACCTATTATCTTATGAAATAAGTCTTTATTAAAAAGTACCATTTAGGTGCGTAATTCAGACAATGCCCCTTTAAATTGAAGACATTACTAACCCATTATTTTCTTAAATAAACGATACTAATGGCACATTATCGCTCTCTAATATTGCCAAATATAAGATAATTTGGAACTTATTTAATGCAGTTACAAGGACTTATATGAATTTAGTACATTATTTTTACAATGCTTTAATACAATCTTGTTCAAAACCTGTTGGGACACTATACACGTGCGCATCAAATATCTTTCAAAATTAGTAAAAAGCTGTCAATTGAAAGTATGATAGTCAAAACTAGTATGTAAAGCTGCCATCCCTCTCAACCCCCCCCCCCCCCCCCCCCCCCCCAAACCAATGTTGGGGCTGATATATATAACACAGCCCGTTGCTGGACGATGCTTTTATATGGACCAACATTGAGTTTAGGGGGAGGGACCACCGTTTCACAGGACATGCAGGAAGTGTCCCAACAGTTTTGAACATGATTGTATTAAGGGAGTGGAAAAATGAGCTATAAAAAATACAAAAATCGCTATATCTCGAAAACGGTAGCTTCGATTTTAACCATTCTTTTTAAGAAATGAAGAACATTGCTTCTGTAACATTTCGAGTTGAACTTCATAGTCTAATTACGTATACACATTTAATGAAATACATAAATAACGTGTATTTTGATAAAGTGTCATAGTTTCAAAGTATCTAATTTACAGCGGCGAGTGTTTCAAACGATTGCATCAAGTGGCGGTGCGTCAAGGCGACGAAAAATAAACATGTTGTACAAACCTGATCAACTCATTGATTTCAAATCTTAATTGTTTAAACATTTGAAGTAAAAATTAAAATGTAACTAAACTGCCGCGCTGAGATTCGAACCCATGGACAGAGTCTGCGGTGTCAGTCGAAACCACTACACTAGTAGGGCAATACGTTGTACTAGTATAAGAAGATAAGGTATAACAATTTATCTTGTTAAACTAATATTCTTCTTGAGATGATTTAGTGTGGAAATACACTTATTATTATCGGTCTACCACGGTTAACATTATATACACTTTCATACTGTTCAAAATAATAATCATTTTTGCGAATTCAACACGATTAACCACGGTCTACCAATAATATCTTAAAAGATGATCAATACTTCCTTTCTATTCATTCTGGTAGACCGTACATAGGGTTCTATTGAAATTGATGGTTGACCGTGGTTGATCAATACAGTGCTAGAGTTAATAAACAAAATGCATCTTCAAAAAGCTGACTCCCCAGTTAGCTCAGTGGTATGTTTCCTGTCTTAGAATAAGTAGATTGCTGGTTCGAATCTCGATAGGTTCTTGTTTTTATGGTTTTGTTTTCGTTTGTTTAGTTTTGTATTTCATTTTGGAAATGTTTGTAACTTTTCATTCTAAAGTTGATTTCATTTTTCCGGACCTTACGAATTCGTATAATATGTTTAATAATAACATGCGATTTATAGGTGATGTATTACGTTGTCAAATGGATATTTTGTGTTTGTTGACATCTACCTCTATACGAATACGAATCTTAATTATTATGGCGTCTCAATTAACATGCTTCAATTAATTAAGAGTATATGAATCTGAAATAAACGGTCACCCCCACCCTACCACAATAACACAATCATTAGTTTATTTAATGACATTATTTGTTTTACCTATTATCTTATGAAATAAGTCTTTATTAAAAAGTACCATTTAGGTGCGTAATTCAGACAATGCCCCTTTAAATTGAAGACATTACTAACCCATTATTTTCTTAAATAAACGATACTAATGGCACATTATCGCTCTCTAATATTGCCAAATATAAGATAATTTGGAACTTATTTAATGCAGTTACAAGGACTTATATGAATTTAGTACATTATTTTTACAATGCTTTAATACAATCTTGTTCAAAACCTGTTGGGACACTATACACGTGCGCATCAAATATCTTTCAAAATTAGTAAAAAGCTGTCAATTGAAAGTATGATAGTCAAAACTAGTATGTAAAGCTGCCATCCCTCTCAACCCCCCCCCCCCCCCCCCAAACCAATGTTGGGGCTGATATATATAACACAGCCCGTTGCTGGACGATGCTTTTATATGGACCAACATTGAGTTTAGGGGGAGGGACCACCGTTTCACAGGACATGCAGGAAGTGTCCCAACAGTTTTGAACATGATTGTAGGAGACGAACTAACTTCCATCATCAAGCTAGGAGACGAGCTGACTTCCATCATCATCAAGAAGGTAAAGGCGTTTCTGATAACATAGAATGCTCTTCTCAAATGTCCCAGGATGACACTAGATGTTGGTGGTATAGTTCGTCAAGTCTAAATTGGTCAAATGAACTTGCAGTGGTTTTGCTTCTTGCACCAGCCCAGCCCCATACATGCACCAGCACCAGCCCCATACATGGACGATGTATTGTTCTGCTTGATGTAGGTCTGCTTCAGAGAGAACAGGAAAATCACCAAAGCTGGAGAGGAACCTTGTAGGATGGCATACAAACGCGGCATGTTTTGTGCCTACCTGGCTGAGTGCATCGTCCCCAGTTAGGACACGCGCCTTGATGAGTACACGACATAGTTCGTCTCCTAGCTTGAGATCCCGCAGCACATGAAGCGGAATCATACGTCGCTTCTCACCTGTCCTGAACTGAACCCAAAGCTCCTGCAAGCCGACCTCTTTAAACAAACCAATGTAGTGTAGAAGAAGGATGACAGTATCGGTGTCATTAGACATCACAACCATTCTTTCACATCCTTGTGCTGCCCAATGCACATGAGCTATTACTCGGTAGTCCGCCTCCTCTTGCCATGTGCTAGGAAGTGACAGATCAGTTGCAGGAGAGTCAGCGAGTTTCAGGCGTGCAGACAGTAGCTCTTCATTTACCACCATCCCACTTAGAACCACGTCTTGCAAATCTCGTTCCCCTACATCCCTCGCCAGCAGTTAAAGGTTCTGTTTGTTGACACTTGATGCCCAAAACTAGTCCATCTGGAGTGGAATTGGCACGGACTCATCCACAACGGCCAAGTCAACAGCGCTAATCTCCCCAGATTCGTTCACCCTCCTTGATACTCAACTCATTGTAGCTGTCGAACACTATCAAGTGAGTCATTGTCGGTGATGGACAAATGCGATAGGCACTCTGGAAAACCTCCTGAACGACTCCACCAGAGTTGGCAAACATAGAACGAAAATTGGGGAATTGACGTAGTTTCGACATAAAGTCAATCACAACGTTTGTTGTTGGGGTATTATCCCAGTTGAATTTGTAGTCATCTGGGGTATTATCCCGGTTGAATTTGTAGTCATATTTCCAGCTCAGCAACCAATTGGGACTTGTCGGGCTTTGTAGTGAATTTCCCGGCAAATAGTGGACTGGACTGTAACAGGTCATGTGAATAAAAATCCTGTAATAAAAATCCACGTAATGTAGCAATCTCGGCCTCCCTCTGTGTAGATGCGATATCCTTGTTGGAGACAGTACTCTTGGTTGCTTCTGTGCTGGTCTTCTTTATGTCACCCGGTGATGAATTGAAGGCTGGAAGTTTCACCTTTGATATTGTAAAGCTCAGCTTATTGGACCTGACTACAAATCGCTCGTTAAGAAATGCCTGGTACGCTGCATCACCATTCTCTATCGCCTTCAGGAGTCTTGCCTTGACGATGTCGTTGACGATTTGCTTTGTTACAAAGTTGTACAGTTTCACTTTGGGTCCATTATGATGAAGGGGTTTTCTCGCGTCTTTACGAAGTCCAGCTAAGCGAAGCAACGCTATCACATTTCGGTCCAATATCAGACCTTTGCGTCCAACAAGCTCATGCTGTATTGATGTTTCAAGGTGATCAATGAGGCGGGCATTGGTGAGTGACTGGAGAAGATTACTAATCGCAAGTATTTCTTGAAAAAGCAGACCAAACTCGGCGACAACAACAGCATCTCCAGCACTTCCGACAATCACATGTCCGCCTAGACCCTGTGAGAACCTGTTTTGTGATTGTTCTAGCTTCAAGTCCCCGGCCCCCGCAGCGAAAACTGCACCAGCTCGATCTTTCACAACAAAGTGTCCCATACAAAACCGGCGAAAAAGTGAAGGGTAGGTCACCTCCAGAACCTGAATCCTTTCCAAGTACCATGACCCATACCGGAAATAGTTGATGGCATCCAGCTCTCGAAAGATACCAATGGATGCCACTGTTCCGATATGCAATGGCATCACGGTCTGTTACAATAAGCTGCTTAATGATATACACAATCTTGCAAAAGTTCATGAAGTACCTGCACAATTCTGACTTCTCCTGGCACTCTTGAGCAAATGTATCAAATTGTTGACGGAGATCCACAGCATCAGCAGATGCCTGTTCAAACTGTGGGACACACTCCATTCGTCTTTTGTTCTTCAAGGTGTTCTTAAGCTCAATGGCTGAGTGGACAAAGGGAACAGATGTGTGATCATTAGAGTGCCATAAGGCACTCCACATAAGAGAATCAAGGACCTCTACAATAAGCATCCCTTCAATGACCTGACGTAGTGGCCACTAGAGAGCACCGTCGAAACTGTTTTTGGCCCAAACACCTCACTATTAATAAGAGCATCTCCCATACCACTGCCAGTTAGATACCTTCCCCAGTGGGGCCATATTTAACAATTCAGTGTGTAAATCTAAAGACCTTTCAATTAATAGTAACAAAAGTTAACATCGATATTAATTCAGTTTGTAGCCTTTGAACTGACACTGAACATTTGAATTTGTCAAAAATAAAAAAAATATTGGGAAATAAAGTAACATTTCTTGATGTATGTAATCTGCACTTTTGGCCAATTTGGTTGGTTTATGACCTTTATTTTGACCTCAGTAGATAAATATGACCTCTTATCACTAAAGTAAGTGTCAGCAATGGATTCATCACACCCAACAACATATACAATGAGGTAATACACATACTTCAATAGTTAGTGGCTCAAAATTATGGTGCATTTTATGGTATGCGGCAGCAATCTTGAATTTTCAATCTCAAATTTTACCTTATCAAGTAGTACTGACTTCTAATCATTAAACTGATGTCAGAAATGAATTCCCCACCCCTCAAAACCCCTAAAATGATGTGTTACACATACCTCTATGGTGAATTGCTCAAAATTGAGATTTTCAAAATGGCCGCCGGCGGCCATTTTGTTTATGCAAATTAGAAGGCTAAAGCTGAATTTTTGAAAAGTCTAGCAAATAAAATCATATACAGTTGGTATGTAGGAACAATTTGATACCACTCATGCTTTGCCCCTACACGTGGTACCGATTGACCATATTTTGGCACTTGGCCCAAGCACTACATCCTGTTATGTCTAAAATAGAGAACAACTATTTTTGGATCAGGGATAATGTTGCTCATGTTTCAAAGTGCATATTCAAAAAAAAAGTGTTGCCAGGTAGGTTGAGTTTTAACTTTATTCATGGCAGAACAGACTCGTATTAAATAAACAGAATTCTTCTTAAATCTGCTTTTGACAGCTACATCCATTTACTGTATCACTATAAGTGATGTTCGTTTACATTCATGTGTGAATAACAAAAGGATTTTGGAAAGGTATTAACCTCTAGTTTCAGAATATGGCTGATAGCAAATTCAAAGCGGTAGCTTTATATGAGTTTTCAGCCATTTTCAAAATGGCCGCCAAAATACCAACATAAAGCACACTAATAAACTTATGATGAATTTTGGAAACTCTGTCGGATGTAAATAACGCAGTCTTGTATGTATTAGACCACTAGACACTCATATCCAGAATCTTTGCTTTGTTAACACATCAAAATCCAAGATGGCCGCCAAAATGGCCGCCAGAAATGGTAAAATTCCATTATTGGCATATATAAACCAACACGTATGATCAGAGTATAGTTCTAACAATGGGATGCATATGTTAGACCATTAGAAACTCATAACTCGTATTTTTGCATTGTTAACATACTTTAAAACCAAAATGGCCGCCAAATTGATGGCCAAAAATGATCAAAAATTGTCAAAATTCCATAAAATAGCATAATATCAACCATAATGCATGATAAAAATATAATTTTAATGATGGGATGTATGTATTGGACTACTAGTAACGCATATACAGTATTCTTGCTTTATTAACTTAGTACAAAATCCAAAATGGCTGCCAAAATGGCCCCCAAAGTGGTTCCCGAAGTGGCTGCAAAAATTGTCAAATTCCATAAAATGGGATAATATCAACCTAAATGTATGATGAAAATATAGTTTTAATGATGGGATGTATGTATTAGACCGCCACTAACCCATATCTAGTATTTTTGCTTTGTTAACATACTTAAAAATCCAAAATGGCTCCCAAAATGGGTCCCAAAATGACTGAACAAATTGTTGGAATTCCATAAAATGGGCTAATATCACCCAAAATGTATGATGAATGTATAGTTTTAACATTGGGGTGTATGTATTAGACCACTAATAACTCATATCCACTATTATTTGTATTGTAATAACATACTTTAAATCCAAGATGGCCACCAAAATGGCCGCTGTAAATGTAAAAATAGTCTATATACATGAGTGTATGATAATCCAAAATAGATATTGTGAGAGTGTATATTACATCAAATCCACCAAATAGATGTTCTAAACTGGTAAGCTATTGCTTTTAGAAATAAGGCCCACATCTGTGACAATTTTGATTCCAATCACTTTCCAAAATGGCAGCCAGAATGGTTCAGTTGATGTTAAATGACCTAAAACAATTGTTTTGTATTGTAAATGAACAAACAATTGTTTTGTATTGTAAATGACCGGTACTATGTAATACCAATACCCCCAAATTGAATGGGACAGCATTCACTACATGTCTATGATAAAGCCTAGGGGCTGTAGATCTAGTCTTAGTATTCTTAAATATCCAAGATGGCTGTAAAAGGTTAAAATAGCTGAAAACAGTGTTAGTTTATTGTTAGTATTACATTATATATGATCACATTATTATTTCTACAGCTTTTAAGCCATCAAGTAAATGTGTTTGTATATGTGACAAGGATGATTGAATTGTATAGACTCCATTTTGACAATGTCATGTTATTAAGATGGGCATTATAATGAACATTTCATTAAAGTTATCTCCAAATGGCCAAAACAATTACCACGGGTGGCCACCAATTGATAATAATATATATGACCAGAATAAAAAAATGTGTCTAGTAGTCTAATACATACAGTACTGCGTTATTTACATCCAACAGAGTTTCCATTGATTCATCATAAGTTTATTAGTGTGCTTTTTGTTTGCATTTTGGCGGCCATTTTGAAAATGTGCTGATAACACACAGAAAGCTACCGCTTTGAATTTGCTATCAATCATATTCTGGTTTCATGGATCCATACCAATACAAAAATCATTATTAGCCTTACTCCCTCGACATGGTACTGACCGACCCTACGGGCTAATGGACTAATATGTTAATACTATACTCAACATGGCATATGTTGCAATATTGCTAATTTGAGGTAAAAAAGAGAACTCTGGCAACTTTAACAAGTACATTTCATATTATTTTATTGCAAAGATTCACAAAACAAGTAATATCTTCAATATATCTCCTAATCAACGCTTATATATATGTAATTCACTGTTTAATTGTCCGTTTTTCGATAATAGGCATTTTAAGATTTTTCAAAAATACCTATCTTTCTGGAAACACTGCTGCCATGTTTAAAGATTACCCACACTTTTCTCATTGAAATTCAATTGAGCAACATTGTTACTCTCAACATGCAAAATATCTTTGAAAAAAAGTGCCACTTTCAGGGTTAACGGTGATTAGATTTGGCTAATAATTGATAGTTTGTAAAAGGGACGAAACACCCCTATTTGGAAACATGGTATAGTCCAATTGCAAATACCAATATTTTTTTTTAAAATATGGATTAGTTTGACTGTGAACTGACCTTTCATATATAAAAACAAGAATTTGTAAAAAGTATTTTGTATGCTACAAATGTGGGATCCAAGTTGAGCTAAAATTAGCATTTAAAACAGCAAAAAATGAGAAAAATCATCAAATAAATGGAATTGCCCGTAACCATGGTAACATACATGTGACACCAATTTTTTTTCCATATTTGTTGACTTTCAACATAGGTCCATCCATGCACAAGGTATGAAGAAAATTCATATTTTTCAGTCTGCCACATTTTTCAACATTTCCTTGATTCTTACTGAATATGGTTCTTAAGCATTTACCGGACAGCGGACAGACGGTGTTGCGTCGGCAGTTGCATTCACGCGTGTTGACCTCAGTGTTATGTATGTCAGCTTCCTTTTTTAGTAAATGCAACAAGCCTTTTCTTGGTCACTGATGGTGTCGTATTTAGAAGCAAAATTCAGCGCTTTCAGCAGGAGGTCCTCTGATATGCTAGGGTAGAACTCGACAACATCGAAACAAATGTATGAATGTTTTTGCTCTCTTACAAACAAGAAAAGGACATAATACTGAAAGCTAAACAATCCCTTTTGTTTAATGGGGATGATGCATGGTGCAAGAAAGATACCGACTCTCTCTTTGACGTTACTATGGGGAGTTTTGATGGCGCCGAAACCTGCGAGCTTGTTGGATTGTTTCTCCTGTCAGAGCTTAACCCCAAATACAGGTCGCACATAGAATTATACAGAGATGACGGCCTTGCTGCATTCAATGAGCCACCTAGGAAAATTGAATGCATTAAGAAAGAAATTTGCAAGGTCTTCAACAAACACAATCTGAAAATAACCATAGAAGCAAACCAGAAAGTGGTTGACTTCCTAGACATCACGTTGGATTTATCTACAAGTACGTTCAAACCATTCATGAAACCTAACAATGAACCGTTATATGTCCACAGCAAAAGCAACCACCCACCATCAATTCTACGCAACATCCCCGAAGCAATTAACAACAGGCTATCAAACATCTCATCAGACGAGAAATCATTCACCGACGCCATACCTCCATATCAACAAGCACTCAAAAACAGCGGCTATGACCACCAGCTCAAATTCAACCCTACTACACCTAAAGTGAGAACCCACAAGAATAGGCGTAGAAACATCATCTGGTATAACCCACCATACAGCTCCAATGTCGACACCAACATAGGCCAGAATTTTTTGAAACTTGTTGACCGGTGCTTTCCACATGGCAATCAGCTACGGCAAATTTTCAATAGGAACACCATCAAAATTAGCTACTCCTGCATGCCTAATGTCCAGAACACTATTTCATCACACAACAAGCATTTACTAAAAAAGGAAGCTGACATACATAACACTGAGGTCAACACGCGTGAATGCAACTGCCGACGCAACACCGTCTGTCCGCTGTCCGGTAAATGCTTAACTGCAGGCATTGTCTACCAAGCAACAGTAACTAACAACATCAACAAAACTGAAGAAACCTATGTCGGACTATCAGGTAATACATTCAAATCGAGATATAATGGTCACACTAGTTCCTTCAGAAATGTAGAACACAAGCACAGCACAACCCTCAGTCAACACACATGGAAGCTCAAGGACTCTAAAATACCACACTCTATAGCTTGGAAGATTTTGGCCAAACGCAAACCGTACTCTAATGCCAGTAAACGATGTAATCTATGCCTTCATGAGAAATTTCTAATTATCTTCAGACCGGACTTGAGCTCATTAAACAAAAGGAATGAGCTAATCACCACACGCAGGCATAGAAAGAAATTTTTATTGTGCAACTCAACCTAACTCTGTCAGTTATTATTATTATTGTTGGCTAGCAGCCATTTACTACAGTGACATGTTCTAAAAGTGGATAGTTTATTGATTATTGATTGCTCTTCACACCTCATACGTTTTACTATACTTTCTATTGTCTGTGACCATGCATACTTGACTTGAGTCAATCTATGTTGGACTATATGCTAGTGTTCTTAGTACATGAATTCATTATACCTGATGAGTGCAGCCAATGCTGGCTGTATGAAACAGTGCTGTAGTATAATCATGGAATTGTAATCAAGTTGATTTTATATAATAAAATATTTCTATATATTTAAATTTGAAATAACCAAACCTATTTTGTTTTTTAGAGATGCATAATTGTACAACAACTGTATTGTGTGTATCTGTTACATTACAGTATAATGGGTATACTCCTCTGTGGAAAGCGTCTAGTAATGGTCATTTTGAAGTGTGCAAAGTTCTGATTACTGATGGCAATGCAGATGTCAACATAGCAAACAGAGTAAGTAAATGATAACAAAACCACATAAAATATTTCTATTTAAATTTGAAATAACCAAACCTATTTTGTTTTTTAGAGATACATAATTGTACAACAACTGTCTTGTGTGTATCTGTTACATTGCAGTATGGGGATACTCCTCTGTGGGAAGCGTCTCGTAATGGTCATACTGAAGTTTGCAAAGTACTGATTACTGATGGCAATGCAGATGTCAACAAAGCAAACGGAGTAAGTAAATGATAACATAACCACATAAAATATTTCTATATATTTAAATTTGAAATAACCAAACCTATTTTTTTAAATTTTTTAGAGATACATAATTGTAAAACAACTGTTTTGTGTGTATCTGTTACATTGCAGTATGGGAATACCCCTGTCTGTGCAGCGTCTAGTAATGGTCATACTGAAGTGTGCAAAGTTCTGATTACTGATGGCAATGCAGATGTCAACAAAGCAAGCGAAGTAAGTAAATGATAACAAAACCACATAAAATATATCTATTTAAATTTGAAATAACCAAACCTATTTTGTTTTTTAGAGATACATAATTGTACAACAACTGTCTTGTGTGTATCTGTTACATTACAGAATTGGAATACTCCTCTGCGGGCAGCGTCTAGTAATGGTCATACTGAAGTGTGCAAAGTACTGATTACTGATGGCAATGCAGATGTCAACAAAGCAATCAGAGTAAGTAAATGATAACATAACCACATAAAATATTTCTATTTAAATTTGAAATAACCAAACCTATTTTGTTTTTTAGAGATACATAAGTGTACAACAACTCCCTTGTGTGTATTTGTTACATTCCAGGATGAGGAAACTCCTCTGTGGGCAGCGTCTAGTAATGGTCATACTGAAGTGTGCAAAGTACTGATTACTGATGGCAATGCAGATGTCAACAAAGCAAACAAAGTAAGTAAATGAAAACAAAACCACATAAAATATCTCTATTTAAATTTGAAATAACCAAACCTATTTTGTTTTAGAGATACATAATTGTACAACAACTGTCTTGTGTGTATCTGTTACATTCCAGGATGAGGAAACTCCTCTGTGGGCAGCGTCTAGTAATGGTCATACTGAAGTGTGTAAAGTACTGATTACTGATGGCAATGCAGATGTCAACAAAGCAAACAAAGTAAGTAAATTATAACAAAACCACATAAAATATTTCTATTTAAATTTGAAATAACCAAACCTATTTTGTTTTTTAGAGATACATAATTGTACAACAACTGTCTTGTGTGTATCTGTTACATTGCAGTATGGGAATACTCCTCTGTGGGCAGCGTCTAGTAATGGTCATACTGAAGTGTGCAAAGTACTGATTACTGATGGCAATGCAGATGTCAACATAGCATGCGGCTACGTAAGTAAATGATAACAAAACCACATAAAATATTTCTATTTACATTTGAAATAAGCAAACCTATTATGTTTTAGAGATACATAATTGTACAACAACTGTCTTGTGTGTATCTGTTACATTCCAGGATGAGGAAACTCCTCTGTGGGCAGCGTCTAGTAATGGTCATACTGAAGTGTGCAAAGTACTGATTACTGATGGTAATGCAGATGTCAACAAAGCAAACAAAGTAAGTAAATGAAAACAAAACCACATAAAATATTTCTATTTAAATTTGAAATAACCAAACCTATTTTGTTTTTTTAGAGATAAATATTTGTACAACAACTCTCTTGTGTGTATCTGTTACATTACAGAATGAGAATACTCCTCTGTGTAAAGCGTCTAGTAATGGTCATACTGAAGTGTGCAAAGTACTGATAACTGATGGGAATGCAGATGTCAACAAAGCAAACAAAGTAAGTAAAATATTTTAAAAAAACATAAAATATTTCTATTTTAATTTGAAATAACCAAACCTATTTTGTTTTTTAGAGATACATAATTGTACAACAACTCCCTTGTGTGTATTTGTTACATTCCAGGATGAGGAAACTCCTCTGTGGGCAGCGTCTAGTAATGGTCATACTGAAGTGTGCAAAGTACTGATTACTGATGGCAATGCAGATGTCAACAAAGCAAACAAAGTAAGTAAATGAAAACAAAACCACATAAAATATCTCTATTTAAATTTGAAATAACCAAACCTATTTTGTTTTAGAGATACATAATTGTACAACAACTGTCTTGTGTGTATCTGTTACATTCCAGGATGAGGAAACTCCTCTGTGGGCAGCGTCTAGTAATGGTCATACTGAAGTGTGTAAAGTACTGATTACTGATGGCAATGCAGATGTCAACAAAGCAAACAAAGTAAGTAAATTATAACAAAACCACATAAAATATTTCTATTTAAATTTGAAATAACCAAACCTATTTTGTTTTTTAGAGATACATAATTGTACAACAACTGTCTTGTGTGTATCTGTTACATTGCAGTATGGGAATACTCCTCTGTGGGCAGCGTCTAGTAATGGTCATACTGAAGTGTGCAAAGTACTGATTACTGATGGCAATGCAGATGTCAACATAGCATGCGGCTACGTAAGTAAATGATAACAAAATCACATAAAATATTTCTATTTACATTTGAAATAAGCAAACCTATTATGTTTTAGAGATACATAATTGTACAACAACTGTCTTGTGTGTATCTGTTACATTCCAGGATGAGGAAACTCCTCTGTGGGCAGCGTCTAGTAATGGTCATACTGAAGTGTGCAAAGTACTGATTACTGATGGTAATGCAGATGTCAACAAAGCAAACAAAGTAAGTAAATGAAAACAAAACCACATAAAATATTTCTATTTAAATTTGAAATAACCAAACCTATTTTGTTTTTTTAGAGATAAATATTTGTACAACAACTCTCTTGTGTGTATCTGTTACATTACAGAATGAGAATACTCCTCTGTGTAAAGCGTCTAGTAATGGTCATACTGAAGTGTGCAAAGTACTGATAACTGATGGGAATGCAGATGTCAACAAAGCAAACAAAGTAAGTAAAATATTTAAAAAAAACATAAAATATTTCTATTTTAATTTGAAATAACCAAACCTATTTTGTTTTTTTAGAGATAAATATTTGTACAACAACTCCCTTGTGTGTATCTGTTACATTACAGAATGGGAATACTCCTCTGTGTGAAGCGTCTAGTAATGGTCATACTGAAGTGTGCAAAGTACTGATAACTGATGGGAATGCAGATGTCAACAAAGCAAACAAAGTAAGTAAATTATAACAAAACCACATAACATATTTCTATTTTAATTTGAAATAACTAAACCTATTATGTTTTAGAGATACATAATTGTATAACAACTGTCTTGTGTGTATCTGTTACATTCCAGGATGAGGAAACCCCTCTGTGGAAAGCGTCTAGTAATGGTCATACTGAAGTGTGCAAAGTACTGATTACTGATGGCAATGCATATGTCAACATAGCAGACAATGTAAGTAAATAATAATTTGATAATGGCAATGGTCATACCACATTATAACTTGTCGGTATACTATCTGTAACAAAATCTACTAGGATTTGTCACCAATATTCATTACTTTACTATTTAAATACAACAATGTTCATAACTTGTTTAAGCATAAAGCAAAAATAATATCATTTGTGTGTATATTTAATTCACAAGAAAAAATATTATAGAGCAATCAAAATTGTTAAAATATTAAAATAAATATAATTAAAAAAACATTAAACAGAATGCCAACCAACCGTGACCTCACAGCAGCGGTGAAATCAAACCAATGTTATGACCATGCTCTTAATACCTCTGCCAATAGCTGGTAATTGAGTAGCGGATAGACACTTTAATAAGTTGATCAATATTAACAGCCATAGTGTGAAGTATAGTGAAGTATAAGTTAAGAGTTTAACCGGTTCGCCGTCGGATAAGTTTAAAACTGTCCAGCTTTTGTCAGGATTAGATCAGTTTCTTCAGGACCAAATTATTATAATATTAAGCAAAACATAGAGATTGTCACTTCTCGTTGTTATCATCATTTGTTCTGCCCCTTGCCCAATGACTTGAGAGTAGGTGCCTTTTCCTACTTGTGAAAGAGCCGTTCAGATGGATTGCCGCTTTATCACTGAACAGAGATGGTAGCTCTGAAAAGAGCTCTACACGTATGTTGCCACTGACCTACTATAATGTTGACCCATTCCAAAGGACTGCCCAGGCCTCTTCTACTACAGACTACAAACAGTTTAATGCACAGCTGTGCGGTCACTGATTGTAAAGATCGTTTGACGCTGTAATGAACTTGAGCAGGGTATAATGGTTCATTACAAGTCCGTTATCGATTGCCGGGATTTGATTTATAGGAAATAGAGAGCGCCACATGCGGCTGATATATTTGACGTCATTTCTATTGATTGTTGATAATTCATTGATTTTAATCATTAGAGAAGTCGCATATATATAATATTTACTTTTAATGTACTTTATGTTTTCAACCAGGTTCTCATGATAATCAATATCATCCACAAAACATACTTTTTTGTTGCACTTAATAGTCAATATAGATATTAATTCGTTATTTCCTTACTATATTCAACAACTTAAATGGAGAAAATATCCCGGGAAAATAATGTCGTTTTGTCATGAAAGATATGTTATTCTATAAGAGAGTCTTGAAACACAGCTTGTTGCTGATAAACAACATCATGGCGGGAGATGATAATGTTTGTCTTCACTATCAGTATCCATGGTAAACAAATGGGGCTATTTCATACTCACCAACTTCAACTTGAATTTGGGTGGCCATTTTGGACGCCATATTGAATAACCCCTGAGCATTTTAAAATATTTTTAGTAACATCCTGAATATATTCTAGGACCATGAAAGTAAGTAAAAAGGTTGGTTTGAGGCAGCCCTACTGTGTGGATGAGGGGGGGGGGGGGGGGGGGGGGGGGGGGGGGGGGGGGGGGCGCTAACCCTCTGTATACATACCCGACTTTCGAGTCTTATTTCATTGCAGCATTTCTTCTTCATGATTAAAAACCCATGTCCATCTGTCAGTTTTTAAGGCCTTTCTGCTAATATTTTGTATTTTCTTTTTGCTCGCTGCAATACATGTTGTATGCCTAAATACCCTATTATGCTAATTGCTAAACCAAACTATTTCATATAATTACAATCAATGTTACAATAATTCATTAAAACTCATTATAATGTCACGAACCGCTGACCTCTCCATAGATCAGAGAAAGATAAAATGTATCCCTTTACAACTCCAAGTGTTATAAAATACAGTGTTCTTATCGACTGTAATATTGGAATTGTACCATAAATCAAACCATATTAATATCACCATATTTCATCTTCAAATTAAACCAAGCATTAAATACATTACGAAGGAAAGTATTGCCAAGATTGCCATACATAAAATCTGTATTATTTTGGGGTTTGCACAGCAGCGTTCGCATTGTCTGTCCGGCGGGCAACCAAAAATCTTACTAGAAGTTTACACATGAATTTACATATTTCACAGAACTGTGAATAAAACAAAATTAACAGCTCAATACTAAATAATTCAAGTTTCATACGGAAAATATCCATATAATCATCGACATTCATCGTACTGCCATGATCTCATGTTGATGATGTGGCCTTTATGTGTACATATATCATATTTATACCGTAACATACGTTTACATATTCATGTTTTAAATAACAGTCATAATTGTTCACAGTTCTATAACTGTGACGTCTCGCGATGCATAATCGCATTGGGCATAAATTACTAAGTTAAACCAAATGAACACATAAAATACGGACAACCACAAATTCTGGCGGACAACCACAATTTCCGGCTAGGTTGTCCGCTTGGCAACCAGTTATTTTTTCTTCTTAATTCAGACACTGTTGCACAACCATATTCACTTATCACTGGCAATCTTGTCAATATCCCTTCGAAACACAATTTATAATTTAAGATGCTGTGATTCACTTGACTCTTTTAAGAACTTGTTAAAAACAAGATTATTTGACTCAGTTTATAATTGATTTCTTTGTATTATACATTATGTACATGTATATGCACATCATCCTTGTTTATGTATTTTTCATGTTAATTTGTATTTTTGTTTTATATGTTTGCGCCTCGGAATAGTTTTACCTAGATTGACGGCGCATTATAAATGCCATTATTATTATTATTATTATTATTATTTTCCATTGTTCTCATTGTCAAGACTCTTTTCACCCAAGCATTTTTTTAGAGCATCAATGAAGTGGTTAATATTTGTCATTTTAAGACCACCATCCCCTTTACTGTTTTAAATAGTATCTCTATTGATTTTGTTTTGATTTGCCTTTCCAAATAAATTAAAGCAAAACCATCTGCTCTAATTTTCTAATACATTTATTGGTTGGGTTGGGTAAAATAAAGAACAAGTATGTCATTTGGGAGATAGCCAAAGCCTTAATAATCATCACTGGGACCAACTAATTATGAAACAAATTCTGCAGCTCATCCAGATGAGGATTGCAATTCAGATTACATAACTTGTTTTTTATTCAATGAGATAGATGCCAAGATATTTTACTTGGCCTTTTGTCCACCTGTAACTACTACCATGAAACAATTTCTCATCACTATTACGTAACGCACCGATATTTAGAAAGGTGGATTTGGAAATATTAATCTTTACCCGAGATATCAATAGCATTTGAGATTGATGTTTTGAAACCATCCCAAATTGAAGTTGTGTCTTCTACAAATTGCGATATCTTAACAAAGGTGTCATCTTCAATCTTGATACCTTTTATGTTATCACTACGAATATCAATTCCCATCAGTTCCGCACATAAGATAACATTATAGCAACTCAGCGGGCATCCTTGACGGACACCTAGTGACAACGTAAAAAACTAGAAAAATAACCATCGTTAAAATAACCATAACCATCTGTGTAAAATAGCTTTACGCATTTCTTCAATTCATTTTAAAAACCATAATTATCAAGCCACTTTGTATAAATGGCCACTCTAATTTGTCATAGGCCTTTTCAAAATAAAGAAATGATAATGTACCTGAAATATCATTAGCCTCTGCATACTCAATAATATCCAGAATTAATCTCACATTTTCACCAATGTATCTATTTGGTAACACCCAGTTTGGTCATTGTAGATCACTGAACTTATACTATTGTTAACCTGTTAGCGATAACTTTGGCAGCAACTTTATAGTCAACACTCAATAGAGTGATAGGCCTCCAATTCTTTAAGGATAATTCATCTTAACCATCTTTGGAGATTAAGGATATAATATCTCTCCACTGACTAATAGTTAATGCCCTCTGTTGAAAGAGTAATTGAAGAATTTTACCAACAGTGGCCCAATTTCTTTCCAGAAAAAAACAACCCCATCACTACCAGAGCTTTTGCCATAAGGCATTGCTCTTACGACAGATGGACATTCATCCAAAGGGATTAGATCCTCGCAACGTGTTGCCTCATCATCGTTTTACTTTGGAATATCATTAAGGGTGATACCAAGCTTTTTACAGATTTTTTTAAGCACCTTCCCCGCAAAAAATGCTCAGTAATCAGTTGCACTATATATGCATCATCACCTGTTGCAAATTGAAGCATTAAAATTACAAGGACTGTCTGTAATGTTGACCTATTAATTTAATGTACACAAGTAATCAATTTAAACCCCACCCCGCTAATGTTCAATGTATTTACGTCTATATAATATAAAGGTCATGTTTCAAATGTTAGTCCGTCTGGTAGATATTGATAAACATATACCCTAAGGATGAGGTCTGCAATTTTGTTTTAGCTTTATCTCAAATTCACTACCACTACTAGTACTACAACCGGTCAAAAGTATCTAACGTTTAAGCTCCAAAGGCCGTATTCTCATACGTAGTTAAACACGGTTTTAAGCTAAACACGACTTTTGACTTTAGACACAGCGTTTACCTAAACGCAATTCTCGTACATGTGTTTACTTAAACACGCCGAAATGTGTCTAACTTTAAACATGGGTACGGGGGTAGTTTAATGAGTGTTTAACTAAACTCGCGCACCAATTGTATGCCTTGAATGATCCCTCAACCGTGCCCGGTGCAAGATTGCGTGCGGATCGTGTAGTCTTTAAAAGTACCGTGTATTTAAAGCATTCGGTCGACATCTTTTGTAACCAATTAGGGCCACAATGAATAAAATACCTATATATAATCAACACAGGACCACTCTGGGAACGAGATTTGCAGAGTTTAAAATCGTGTTTTGTTAGACACGTCGTTTAAAGGATAAACTCAGCTATAGCTTTCTTTAGCAAACAGTTTCATAAACCTGAAGTTTCATAGTCATGAATTACCGGGTGAATTACAACAAGTCGCCTCGATTATCGTTTAAAGAACGGCAAGACATGCCTTCTGTCATCGTTTTAAATAACTATCATTAAGCCAGTTCGCTTTTTGATTTATCGTAAGATTAATAGACCTACTGCCTTCTCATATAATACACCCATCAGTTGTAAGACGCACTATACGACCCCCGGGAGTGGTGCGTCACTTTACCGAGGTGCGTCAACTTCTCATGTACCATGACGCACCCTGTGTCAAAAAAATGATGGACCATTGCCATCCAAATGCGCACCCTCAGTCAATTTTTGAACGCACCATTGGGTACCCTTGTGACCCTCCCACCCTTTTGTAATGTCTACCATAGTGTATTGACTAAAGCAGTTCCAGGACATAATGTTGTTATTCGTCCAACATATACTGATGTCATGATCATCTTCTTTAGTATCATGCAAATCAGTTAAATGTCAATGTACGGATGGACGTTGGACATTGAAATAATAACGCTAGAAGTTGTGTCGATTTGTCGATATATCTGCACTAGCAAAACATCTTGATATTTGCACAGCATTGACATTTTATTAATATCATGCTCTGACGGAGTGGCTATACATATTTTCTTTCTGATGGAAAGGGAAGGTGAACCCACTGAAGAAAGTTGTATTTGTTTCACTATCTATATAGAAGGGCTACATGTAGAAAACATCGGAAAGAACGGCTACTTTGTTGATAGTGATGCATGTACACTTGTAAAACAATGTGCTCTCGCTATGGTCAGGGAAGGTTGTCATCCGTGAGAAATACAGACCGAGCAACCCAGACCGTCCATTGGAGAAAAATGGTGCCGATGCAGGTGTGCTCCTACCATGTAAAGACGTACTGTTGCAAAATATTTTACGGTGCAACTATAATATGACATTACTACGGAAGAATGCACACATAATAGACCTACTCGAGAACATTGAGCCCACACATTTTGGTTGAAGAGAGGTAAATGGCATTTACCTACCGTGTTGGTTAATCGGTAATCAAATTCCAACTACGTTGTCTGACACTATTGAGGTTCATGATGATGACGAAGAAGAATCAATGGACATGATGGATGTGGAAAAAGACAGTGATGATGATACTGATGATTGAAATATAGACTGGATAGGTATCCAGTCTATATTTCAATCATCAGTATTATCCACCATAAAACAAAATCTTGAATAAATACCAACATAATACATGTCAAAATTGTCAAATAAAACTCACGAAGAGAGTCATTTAAAGTATTTTTCTTGGAATCTGTACCGGTCTGGCATAATGTAGGCTTGTAAAAGACATCTGTAAAAACCATCTGATTTTGTTTAAAACAAATTGTAAAAAATGACATTTTGGCCCTAAAATTGACATTTTTGGCAAAAACAAATTGTCAAAATGATATAGAAATGCCATAAATTATGGTCAAAAATATCAAGTTAGAACTAAGCACCTTACATGTATCTTAATAAATCTTTACCATTACGACTTTTAAAACAAAAGAGGTTTAAAAAAATGGCCAAAAATTGTCAAATTTATATAAAACATCATAAATTGGGGTCACAAATGTCAAGTTTGAACTCAGCACCCTTCGTTTACCTAAACCAAGATTGAAAAAACATGTTTTCCATTATATTATTCTTGAGTAGCGTCAAGAAGACTCACTTTTTTGAAAACAGCGCCATTTTTAACATCAAATTAGCTTGTCAGATCTTCCTTAGGAAAAAAATCTGATTAACGGCTTTTATTAACGGCACTCTCTAATCACTTTCTTTTCCTTTTTGCATGAGCAATTCCATCATTGTACCAAGGGTTTCTCGGTCATAGTGTAACATGTGTACACTTAGCTGCATCTTTTTTTTCCAGTATGGCACTTAAGATTTCATGATATTGGTCAATAAGCCCAGAGAGATCTGAGTTCGGGCTGGTGATTAGATCAGAGTTCCTTATGTCATGTTCAAAATCTTTACGACTTATCATTTTCAGCGTGCGATATGTAACATGATTTTGGCACATTCAGGTTTGTTTAACGTTGCAATGAATTGCGTTGTGGTCTGAAAACAGAGAACCAACTGTAACTGTGTGAATCGAGTTTTCAGACTCATGTGACCACTTATGTGCGTAGGTTCTTTTATAAACTGAATCATGTTGCAAGTTTCAAGTACATCCCGAAGTGTAATTTGTATCAGGGTCACTGGTAACATCAAAATGGAAGTTAAAGTCTCCAACAATCAAAAGCCTGCACTGACCAGATATCAAAGTTGTCAAGTAGTCAGCAAACTCATCAAAGCACATGCATCTGTATATAATGTTGTCGAAAGAAGATTTCTCATGGCATTCACAGATAAATAAAACAAGATATCGACACAATAAATAACAATAAATAATAATGATAACTGGTCCAAAACCTACAGGCAATTCCAATACGATACCTTAGTTTAGTTTATGCAATTTACTTTGTACTCATTTGGTATATTACATCTTGGACGAAACATTTACTGTAACGTTAATTAATTTCATCAATGGTGTTTATTCAGAAACCCATTTTTATTATACGAAATGTCCGATAATTAAGCTAAATTACCCATTATTTAACAGTGACTCTGCGCATCAATAGATATCACATTGACAATGCATAATCAATGATTAATGTTTCTCATTTTTATTCAGGACGGAAACACACCTCTTCATCTAGCCGCTATTACTCGTCACTTAGACATCTGTACATTTCTGATCATTGAAGCCAAAGTGGATGTTAGTAAAACAAACCTGGTAAGACGAACCAAATTGCAATAATATAATTTTCTAATACCGGTAATCGTAATAGGGAATATATGAGTAGTTTACTTAATAGGTCGTGCATAATGGATGTTGAATCATTATTCTTGAAAGCTGCAGCTGATTCGCATGATTCAGTCTCCTCGGGTAGATTTAGTGATGTGTTCCTGTGAAAAATCCACAACATTGCCAGCAAGGCTGTATCAGTAAAAATACCCATTCATTCAAATGATTGAATAACTTAACTTAAACTTGTCTGTACATTATGTCACAATAGTTGGTCGACCGTGGACGAAATGAAGAAGCATTCGCAAAATACTGGGCCCAGACTTTCCTGTCGTTCAGGAGTTGGCGCCCGGCTGGCGGATCCTCTGGTGGATCTAAACCGATATCGTTCTTGACGGTATCAAGATACTGAAGAGGTTTTTTGACTCTGTCAGCTTTTCCCATTACGGTTCCGTGCCCTGTATAAAATCCAACTTTCTTGACCACGTCTTTGATGACATATCCAGGGTAATAAATCATCCCCTACTACAACATGTATCTGATTTATTTTACACCAACTGTGTCATGCCAGCATGCGTGCTACCATTTCCACCGCTATCCTAAGCATAGCTCAAGGCTCTTTAGTTTTGGTGTAACTAGAAGCTCTATATACTACTTTTGAAAATGTTCTTGTGATAACAAATTCCAACTTTTAATTTCAATTTGTCATAAAAACTAGTGCTATATCATATTTTATAAAAACAAATGTTCAAATTTCGAAAAAAAATCACATTATATTATCCAAAGAGCAGATTTTAGTTTTAAAACTAGCCCAAATCGGGCGGAAAATCACCACATGTGGAAAGTCATGTGGCAATACTGCAGCCCCTCAGGCTTGTTTCTAGTTCCACCGCTGCCACACTCAAGGTCCCCCAGCATGCGATCAATGGTGTTGGATGGATGTCATTCTTGGGTGGAACTTACTAATACTAGCGTCATGGCCAGTTCAACCTATCAAACTTGGGCTCAAACCTTACAGGCAACTGGAATGTAATGCACCAGGAGGAAGTCCTGAAAATTAGACGGAGAAAGGAAGATTGGTTGTTCGCCAGCGAAACATAAACGTCGCTACTCTATTGTTGATGTTATATGTGGATCGCCGTGTACCACGCTTTTCGGGATGTGATGTTAACTGATGTTAAATATTCTACGTAACAGTTGAGTATAGCATCTGTTGATTCGGATTTGTTCTAGCTGATGGTCCATGTTTCAGAGCCGTACAACAAAATGCTTTCTACGCAGGCTTTGAAGAACCTGATTTCTTTTAGAGATCAGACTTCCAGATATTCTGCAGTTCATCATCATCATCATCTACATATATACTGTGCATAAACCTCATTGCAGGCAACCCATGATTGTGATTTCCTGCATTTGAGTTCCTGAGATGTATCTATATAGAACATAGGCCCCAATGTATTTGAAATTGGAGAAGTTTTCCAGCTCTCCACCTTTGATGGTTTTTACACTGGCTGAGGTGGCGATATTAAGTAGGAGGCTTTTTGTTGTTCCTTCTTTCAAATGTAGGCAAACTTCATTTGATTCTGCCTCGACACTATGTAACAGTGTTTCCGCTTTACTGCTAGATGTTGCTAGGAGAGCTATACAGTATCGTCTGGGAAATCGAGATCGCAAAGACGAATTTCAGGATAGTGTCTACTCCTCATAGGCTCCAGCGGAATACCTGGTTCATCATGGATGTCTGTCAGGGCACAGCACATTATGTAGTCAAAACGTGTGATGAAGATGGAGGGTGCCAAAGGGTCACCTTGAAGACCACCTGCTAAAATATTGAAAGGTTCCGTCTCCCCATCGGGCGATACGACAATAGCTGAAGAGTTGTCATACATTAATGTCATGGCCTTGATAACGATCTGAGGATGTCGCACATGTGATGACGGTGTACGGAGTCAAAAGCCTTTTTTAATTATAATATATGAACACGGCAGCCAGTGAAAGGTTTCTTTCTTTCATTCCTTCAATTCTTCTTCTGATTGTAGACCTTAGCCCCAATACTTGAGAGGCGAATTTCTATGTAGTTGTTTGGTTGAGAGAGATCTACCCTTTTGGGGGATAGGAATGATGGCACTTACTCCGTGTTCGAAATAACTGTAATCCGGTCATCTAAAATGATTAACTACTATTGCTAATTCGAGCTCAAAATGACATTATTTCACAAATGTATACTTCCGTTATAATTGTAAACAGTAAATCTGATAACGAATCCACGTGTTGTGGCTACGAATCTCTGACCGCTATCAAATTCTCCCGTTGTACGAACCGAATTGTAATCGAGAATATATTGGAAGCCTCATCTACCGGGTTCGCTTCAAAGCGCGATTTAATTAATTTCAGTATTCACGGTGATATTTCACTTCCGGGTTTGCAAAATAGCGAAACAAGCATCGATCCATACTTTCTTCTTCGATTAAAATATGATCTATGAGATTTGCCAGGGAACAACTGAACAAATGCGGATAACCAAAAATGTTGGCGGATAACCAAAATCTCAACCTAGGTTATCCACTGGATAACCAATTTATTTTTCCGATTCCTACCACTGGTAGGGATTTCATGGTGAATCAATGCTCTGTTCCAGATTTCCAGTAGGTGAGATCAGAATTGCGTTGGCAGAAATTGTGTTGAAACTTGTATAACGTTATAATACTAACTTGATATAGATTCATCAGGATTGTTCATAAATATGTAATAAATTGTTCTTTTGACGAATCCAATACATCGTACTTACTAGTTACGTTTCGACTCCTTACTGAGCTGGAGTCTTCATCTGACTGGCAACCTTCTGATTTTTCCTTTTGGCACGTACTTCGCCGATAGAGAGCGGAGTTTCAATCAGTTGGTCGTAAATGTTATTCAACTTGTAAGCCCCCTCGTCCTTATTCATTGTGTCTTGTCCTCGCCTGAGGATCCAGATGGCTTCTTTGAGCCATCTCGTGGTTTTATGTCCTTCTTTGTCGATGATTTTGGCCTCGTCCCAATTTATGGCATGATTAGTGGCAGCCACATGGTCCGTGATGGCCGACTTGTGTTGTTGTTCACCTACTGACGCCTTTCTCACTGCCCGTGTGTAAGACCTAGCCTCAAATTTATCAACCTCAGTTGTGTGTTCTTTAAGTCTTGTCCCGAATAAGCGACCGCTCTCTCCTATGTAAGTTTTCTTACAACCGTTGCACGGAATTTCGTAAACAATTTCCGGAGTATGGTCTGGGTCCCGCTTGTCTTTTTGGTGGACTAACAATTTGCGAAGAGTCGTGTGTGGCTTCATAGCCGTGGCAAATTTCTTAAACACTCTTGAAACGTTATAATACTATCGTATTTCCAAGGCCTCGCTTTGATTAACATTGCAAATGCATATGTTCACATTTTTTTTATTAGAAAGGGAAAACCGCTCTAGAGTTTTGGCCGACGAGGATCTTTCAACGGGACGATGAGTACCTTGAACTTGAAAGATTAGTAAAAGTAAGTGCTAACAACTACAAGAAGTAATAACCCTCGTTCTCCTGAGCTATTTCTTATAACATGCTCTTCTTTCCCTTTGACCCCTGGCTCCTTTCAGCCAACGCAATGTATGCCAAACCGGAAATATTCATAGCTTCACAACACAGCTTGATATTTGGTTCACAAAATTGCCCTTCAAAGATCCTCATATCCCAAATGTTAAAGCAATGGAGTATTAAAGCAATGGAGGCATTGCAGACACGACACAATGGACCGTATAAATAAAAACTAGCAATTGCTTATCAAGTAAAAGGTCCAGCATTAGCAAAAGCTCGATAAGTAAAAGATCAGGCTCGAGCAATAGCTTAAATCTCTATAAATAACCTTTTACTTGACTAAACACCTTTTACTTTATCGGATAAGTAAATGGTCGGCGGATAGCACAATAGCGGGGTATATAATCAGGAGTAATTTAAATGCACGTGGCAGTTTCCACCAATTTAAAGAAAGAAAACACACTTAAAATAATTAAATGAATTGTTTTGCTATGTATTAGTATATGCCTACTAATTTCTCAACACGAATAGGACTAGTGCAGACAATTATCATGGATGTCGCGGATACTAAATATTTTGATGGTGACAGTGGCAATGATGAGAAGGGTATTGGGAATAAACTAACGCTCAATGACAGAGCCAGCTACCAGGTGCCAAAGACAAGAAGTCGAATGCACTTAAAAAGCAAGACAAACCCTTGCTGCCAATACAGGGAAATCGATGGATTAAAAGCAAATCGCAAAGGAGGTTGCCAATATGAAATCACAGGTGAAAAAAGACGGATGCTGTATGCTGAGTTATGCCCATCACCTCATCAACCGATGTCTGAAAACCAAACTAGGATCCGCTAAGTACCGTAGAGTCGTTTAAATACGTTCAACTGGCGACAAACATCCATCACGAGTCTCATTATTTTCTGGCAGGAAAGTCTCTTTTTTGCAAGCCACTCCACACTCCTTATTAAATCGAAAGAGTCGATGATATTTGGCAGGATTGACCTCTTCACGATTCATTCTCATCTGATACACCTTAGCATTGTTATTGCATTCACGAATAGCGCCATGATGACATCACGTACACGATGTATACTGTATACACCACTGTTGTTTAAGTAATAGCGCAAGCTCCTCATGTAGTATCTTGTAAAACTACTAGTAAATGCTACAGGACACTAGTAAAAGGTCGTCTTTATTTATATGTTAATAAGTAAAAGGTAATCCCGGGACCATTTACTTTACTAAAATTCAAGCAATTGCTTTTACTTACTAGTCCGACCATTTACAAGTTTTTATTTATACGGCCCAATAAAATGTTGTTTATTTGTTTGATTTACTTGTTGAAGATCTTATTTTTTAATTACAATTTGTAATCTTTTAATCTTTGATCTTATTTTTTAATTACAATTTTTGAACCGATTGTTTGCTTATAAAGGATGTTAAGTTCAAGTTGTTAATGGAGAGTGGAGGGCGTCCTGTTAGTACCGTGAAGTTGTTTCTCGTCGGTCAACCGGCTGCTGGAAAGACAACGTTGAAGAATTCTCTAGCAAGGGTAATAACATTAATATTATTATCATGTTATATGTTGTTCTCTGAACGTGTTATTATCAAAAGCAATATTTGATATGCAGTGGTCGCTTACTGATATTCAGAGATTGTAAAGTTCGGTATACTATGGTTTACAATCTTACTATATATGACTTTAGTATGGTTTAAAAATACGTTGTATGTGTTACCAATTAACACAAATGCGAACTGCTATCATTGCAGGTTCTCAACTAAGCAGTGAGTCATTATAATTATATATGAAAGTCAGGATATCACTATGTTGATTTAATAAATTAGGTACTTGGAAATCACATTGCTTAATATTTAGAGACAATTTACTTGATTTCTTGTTCATTATTATGTGATGTTTTTCATTTTTTTACACATTTGACTATCAGGAAAGACTCTTTTGAACTTATGCATCTACTTGTGACTGTATTATCAGGGGTGTGCCACTCAGCTTGCCGATCGGAAGCCACTTTTAAATTAAAATTTGGTCGGCATAGAATTAGTGGCGCTATACCGATAAGGCGTGATTGTAGCAGACGACGCGACGCTGGCCACGCATCTCTCAGACGACGCAATGATATGACAACGGGAGTGCACCATTTTGAATTATTTTTAACAGTCATCGCCCTGTTAACGATGAAAATTCTTCTAATTATGATGAATATGTCAAAATGATAAGATTAACATTCGCGATTACGTGTTATTCACTACGAATTCAAAATGTAGGTTTCGCGTGGCCACCGTCGTCTGTGTAAATCTACAGCGCCCCAAAACCTATGCCGACCAAAAATGACGTTAAACCTGGTTAAACATTGTTAAACGCGTTAAACGCCGGTCATGGACGCATTCCGGACGATTACCCTAATTTATGTAAATATGCAAAAGGGACCGTTTTCGCTACGTACATCAGTACAGCACTTTTTCTTCTTTTTTGTATATAAAGCGCAAGTGTGAACAATAGCCCAACAGACATTAACAAGGTTAATGACCAGAGTGATTAAAAATCAAACTGGTAACTCTCGAAAGAGAGCTCTGAAAGGCCATTCAATTGGTTCACTGCAACTCAGAAAATATGCATAAAATAAGACACACAAATGGGCAGAGGTTAAAAATGCCAAAGAAAGTGACATAATAATAAGATAAAAGCCCAAACATAGAGAACAACATCAAAATATAAATTATAGAAAAATAATAATATCTGGAGGTCTGATGGGCATCAAGAGAACCTACACAACAAACTTGGGAACTAAATCTATCAGGAGCTGCCTGTTGTCACCTGTTGGGGCATGACCGTATCACCAGCCCAGCTGACTGCATGCTTTACAGGACCACCATCTCCCCAACCAAGCATTAACCTACACTTAACCCATGACCACCATGCTATTATATGTATCAGTCTGATGTGGAAAGGACTTGAATGGAGGGTGTCATGAAAGAGTGTTAAGGCTATGACAAGTTAAGAGTTTGAGAGAAGATGACCGTGCACACGGCACTTGAAAGCCTGGATTCCAGCTGCTGAAATGTTACCAACAATATCATCTGGAAGACTGTTCCATAAGGGAACAGCAGTGTGAATGAAGCTTCTATCTAAGCAGCGAGTTTTGGCTGTCGGCAGAGAAAGAGCATGGACTGGCAGTGATACGCTCGAACGGGTAGCACGGCGTTGGACACATGGTGCAGAAAGTAACCCTGCTAGATCTTGTGGGCAGTTGGTAGTATGCATCTTGTACAAGACCGTAGCCGCTGCTACCTGTTGCCTGTGAAGCAGGCTGTCAATTGTGAGCTTTGAACGAGCAGTAGCTTCATTAACTCCAATGATTCTAAGTGCTTTTTTGGATGTTGTCAAGCTGGCTTAGGATGGTGGGAGAAGCATTCGCCCAGCTGAGTGAAGCATACTCCATAATGCTGCAGACTTGCGACTTGTAGACAGTAGATCTACCTTTAGCCTCCAGTTTATTTGCAACTTTGCGTAGAGCGCCAAGCTTTTGACCAGCTTTAGTTGCAATGCCTGAGATGTGCTTTGGCGAGGTAAAGTTGTCAATGGTGACGCCCAAGATATCCAGTTCTTTTGTAGATGGCAGTTTGCACTCTCCAAAGTAGATATCAAATCCTATCCCTGGTTTTATCCGTAAACAACCTATCAAAGAACTGTACTGTCGTAATGGAAAACTGCTTCCAATTTGATTCGATTCTCATCATAAAGCATTCCGTAGGGTTGTTCACTTGTGTACATTTACGGTCGTAATTGGAAACACTGTAAGTGGCATTACTATTCGACTACGTATGCCCTGGTATAATGATTAGATTCATGAAGCCCGACGTCAGCGTAGGCGTCTTGAGAACAAGTGGCGCAAAAGCCAGTCCGATACAGATAGAAACCAGTACATGGAGCAGAAATGTGTTGTTGAGGACCTAATAACTACCGAAAGGAAGAGATACTTTCATGACAAACTATTTTCTGCTAACAGTAAACAACAATTTGCTGTTCTCAATGTGTTACTTAACAAAGCCACCAAGCTGCTTCCAAGTTGTAGTTCTTTGTCTGATCTTGCAAATAGATTCGCTGATTTTTTTTTGTTGTTGAGAAAATTGAAAAGATCAGACGGAATCTTGATTTGGATAGCACCTTAAGTGGTTCACATGATGTCATTGTATTAGAACAGAGTATAGGTTCAAGTAACTGTGGTAGTAATGAAGATAAGACAGTTGGTGATGACTCGATTTTTTAATCAGATAGTGTGAATAAGGTCGTATGTGTCGAGAGTGATGCCACTGAGCTTCATGAGTTGAAGCCTGTTTCTCTTGAGGAAATAGATCGTATCCTCAAGCGTGTCTGCTCGATCCTATTCCCATGTGGCTCCTCAAGGACAATTCTACCCAGTTCATTACCATTCTGACTGAAATTGTTAATGTATCCTTTAAAACAGGTAATTTCCCTGATGCTCTCAAGGATGCTATCATAACACCGATTATTAAGAAACAAAACATGGATCCTAATATTCTCAGTAATTATAGGCCTGTTTCTAACATCAATGTGATTGCTAAAGTTCCAAACCTTTCTTAGGGTTAAGAATGATATTGCCACTGCAATTGATAATAACAATTGATAATAACAAAGCAGTCTTTCTTGTCATGCTAGATTTATCAACTGCGTTTGATACAATTGATCACACTATTTTTTATCAACCGGCTTTATCATACTTTCCATATCAAGGGTCGTGCTCTAAAATGGTTTGCAAGCTACCTGCAGAACAGAAAAAATCGTGTTTCCATCTCAGGTGAATTTTCTCAAGAACAGGTTTTAAACTTTGCCCTGCCTCAGGGTTCCATCTTGGGGCCTAGAGGATATACCATGTATACTCATCCAGTTGGAGACATTTTACGTATATAGGAATAATGTTAATTTTCATCTATGTTACCTTTGATCCTAGAAATGATGCTGAATGCGAGTTGGCACTTAATAGACTGAAGACATGTGTTCACGAAATTAAAACTTGGATGACGAAAAATATGCTGCAGCTTAATCAAGCAAAAACTGAGTTTTTTTATTGCAGCTTCTTCGAGATTTATTGGTCGCCTTTTGGATATTACATTCACTGTTGATGATGTCACTATCAAACCAACGTTGGCACTAAGAAATCTTGGAGTCACATTTGATCCTGTTCTGAACATGTCCCGTCAAATTTCATCTATTGTTAAGTGTGTCAGTTTTCATTTACGCAACCTTTTCAGGATCCGACGCTTCATGGACTATGACACTGCAAAGTTAGCTGTTCAGGCGCTTGTGTTTTCACGTATTGACTATGGTAACGCCTTGCTGCTCGGAGCCACTGAGTATGATCTAACTCGTCTTCAACGCCTACAAAATAGAGCCGCAAGACTGATATTTTTTGGTTGGTCGTGATACATCTAGTGCCCCATTGTTACGTCGTCTTCATTGGCTGCCGATCCGTAAACGTATTGAATTTAAGATCCTAATCATTGTCTACAAATGTGTGAATACTCAAGCTCCAGAATACCTACAGAATCTCATAACTTTCAATAAGCCAATATATGCTACTAGATCGCCACGTGATACCACACTCCTCTCAATACCAAGAACAAGAACATGCACTGGAGATAAAGCGTTTCAAGTAGCAGGACCACGTCTATGGAATTCTCTTCCCCTCAGCATGAGGCAGGCCAAAACAATTAGCGTTTTCAAAAATGCTTAAAAACTCACTTGTTCGACTGATGTTATTATTTTTTTTTTTTTCATATAATAATGTGTTATATTATATATAATATAATATAATATAAAGCAGTTTACCAACCCACCTTGTTTACAATAGACAATATAACAACAAATATTAACAACCACCGGCGAATGTCCCAACGAAAAATAAGCAAGGACATTCACCGGCGGGGAATCGAACCCCGGTCTCCTGATTACTAGACAGGCGTCTTAACCACTACACCACCGATACTTGCTGATAAACGGCAATTTGAATCAGTGGTAAGTGTCTAAGCGACGGGGTTATACAATACACACAACACAATAACATGATACATTTGGCCAAACACGGTAGGGATCACAAACTTGATGACAAGAGGAAACTGAATAAATAAATCATATAATAATGTTTTATATTATATATAATATAATATAAATCAGTTTACTAGTATAGTAGTATTAGCACGATGTCAGACCATCGGAATCTATTTACGAGCGAAACAAAATAAACCCTCAGAAAATGAATTGTACAGGTAGTTCCCATGACAACTTAAATCAATCAAAACCTTTTGAATGTAACTTAAGAAATATTTTGGTTGCATGGGTATACATGCAATTCGACAAACAAATATCACAGTTTCGATGAAAGAGAGCGCATCCTACGTGTATGTATTTTTATATTGTAATAATGTGTTCATAATCCCGTAGTTTGTGTTCGTCAGTCGTTTAATTGTTTTCACCATAAAGTTAAGGTATAACTAATTATTGTACAGAGCTGCATCCCTGTGGCTCATGGTGAATCACCTCATTATAAGCTATACAATACAGGGTGAATCCAAACGATCAGGTCCTGATTTTACCGAGTTTTAAACCAGTTACATTTTGAAATACATTTGTTAATAGAAATGGCCAGCAAGAACAAGGACACTTTGTTAGCTATAAACTGACTTTTATTTCATTCTAATTCGAAACGGGACTTATGTCAATATCAAAACTCTGTAAAAAGCAGTTTGTTACAACATAAAAATGTAAAAGTGTAACGCGCGCCTTTGGAATTACTCAAACAATGGTGTGTTGGTATTCACAACGCTTACAATACAATAGGAAAACAGGTTTTGTTGTCTTTGGAGTTATGTTTTTAACAAGTTGACTGTTGAAGGTTTTTAAATGTTCAGAGGACTCCGTCAACATATTGCATACATGATGTCCATGAGAAAATCAAATGATCATGGAACTGTTAGAAACATATATAATTTTTGTTTTACTCGAATTAGGCATGAGATAAATTTGAGAGAAAAACAGGCACAGTTTTGGCTAACCCTCACAGGGTTTTGTAGCAATACAGTTAACAGGTACTAAGAGAAAAAGGGCGTGTCCCACATCGTACCCGGTCCGACGCGGCTGGAGTCCAACTCTACCTTCGCGTGATTGCGCAACGAGATTATGTTGGATTTAGCAGGGTTAGGGTTAAAAATACCAAGTGCATACGTAATTGCTATGAATATGTTTGTGCGATACTGAATGATATCATATTCAACAACTCCTCCATACATAAAGTACACTAGCAAAGCGTTGTCGATTTGAGTTGCTATGGGCAACCATCGCGCCGATCGATCCGCACCACGCGGATACTGTATTCACGCAATACGCGATCGCAGGCGCAATGTGTGTTGTTTTTGGATTGACCATGCCAACTGTTTTCATCGAGTTTTGAAAGTTAGTTTTGAAATTGTTAATCATAAAGTAGGCCTGCATAGGCCTGCACAATGTTCTTATTTGCATTGTCTATTTATGAAATGGCGTTCAAAACCCTAGAAGTTGTTGAACGGGATTAATTCATGTTTCAGCGTATGTGCATCACCAATCTACAACTCGCGTTCTGCGCGTGCTGCGTGTTTATTTCACTCGGGCAACGCAGACGCGGGAACACCGTTGTCGATTGGTGATGCACAACGCTGAAACATGATTTAATCCCTTAATATCGTAATACTTCGCATGCAATATCGTGTAATGAGGGATTCAGCAAACAAAAATGTCGATCAAATTATTTTGTATTTATGAAATGTAAATAGTTTGTTGGGTTGTGTGAATAAAAAGAATTCGCGCTTTTCCGCCAATATGTTGTAATTCTGGATTGAAATGATGTATTGTCTGGAATACATCAAGTAGTATGCAGAAGCATGATAGCCTTTCTTGTAAACAACGAAGAAATGTGCCACTTTTTGAAGATTCTATAAAAACGGGACATTCATATTTTGACTCATTCTGTAGAAACGGTGTGATTGCCAAAGATCGCACTCAAATTGTTAGATGTGAATCAATCTGAAATCTGAAATCATAGAAGAGGAGGAAATACACGAAACATTGTATTTTTTTGTTTGTCGTAAACATTCAATATTGAGGAATTTGTATGATGTGATGAATAATAATATATTGCCATACTTTATAGTACTCCTGCGTACAGCTTAAAGAACTAACCTGTGAAACACTTTATTTAAACAGAGTTATGCTGGATACATAGTTGAGAAGTTGAAGATTAAGAGCAAGCGCCGCCCAACGCCAGGAATAGAGGTCAAGAAAATAAATGTGAAGCATGGCGGTTCCTTTATGATCTGGGACACTGCGGGACAGATAGAGTTCCGTGTAACACATGCGATGTTTCTGGGAGCCAGCAGAGGAATATTTGTCATTGTGTTTGATTGTGATTGTTCTAACGACAAACAGCGAGAGCAGGTATATACATCATAGACTAAAACAGTTAGGGAGCGTTCGTAATTACGATGTGGTTGTGTTTGTGGGTTGGGTGGGGGGCTGAACAATTTCCTTTTACTTTTGAACCTATCATTTTTACTGGACAATTCTCTGACCAATTGTCAAGGTCAAGAAACAGTTAATATTATTATACAAAGTGACATTGAGCATTTTAATGCTCGATACTTAAAAGTATTCCCAATTTCATCAGAAATGTAAACTAGTATACATACTATTCTATTTTACACATGGACACAACTGGGATGACAGCGAGTATCTGGAGTGAGTCAGAAGGCACACTTAATCCTTTTACCAATGGCGTGTGAAGAATTTCTGTAGTGGGGCTAGGGTCTCCATTACCCAAAATGAGCTCACTGCCCGAGTATCTGTTATTGAAAGACATGCGCAATTTGTTTTCTTTCTATTTTATTATTTATTTGAAAGTTTCCAATTACTTTGTTTAAAACGTGCTTTAGATGGTATTCCTAGATATGCGCGCGTAGCACGCAAAAACAACAACATTTGTTTTCGATTCCCCCGACTGACGTTTTAGAACTGGATGTTAGTCAATATTTAAAATGAGCTGAGTCGGTGTATTTCCTCCGAATGAAAGTCATAAGGTGGGTTAGACGCGACTCCACTACCCCCGTGTTGATGATTTTGTACCTGTGAACTTGGAATTGGACTCATGACCCGGACTGTAGAGACAAATGGACTTGGACTAGACTCAGCCTTGTGGACCTGCATTTGGAGATGGACCTACATTGACAATAGACAATCCCTGCACATATTTCCGTTACTTCGTTCGCCCCACACTGTGGACAGGTACACTCTTGGATGCCTCACCTGCCCCTGCACGCGTATTAATGAGTACCACATTATATTTATATGCCGACACAACATTGTTAGAATGGTTAAATGTGTCTGAACAATGAATGCATAATTAAGTACGTAGGGGTCTGGGGGAAAAGCCCAGGAACGTTTTTTTGAAACCTTTTGACCCCCTTCTTTCAGGTCTGCAACACTTTTGTTAACCCCCGTCTCTTTTGGAGCTTCACAACGTTTTGACCCTCCACCCCAACATTTTCCAGCACTCCCAAAGTATTTATATATGAAATAGCAACGGTCCCATAGGGAGCTCTCCCAATAACTAAATTCATATGTCAATAGTTTTCTTTCCCCTTTTGTCGGGTTATGTGTATTTTTTTATTAGATTTCCTATGCTAAACATTTACCTTCGTCGATGATAATATACAATATTGTTATATTTGATAATATTATATAAGATTATTTATTATTTGTTAAAGAGTAAATGTGAACAATAACCCAACAGCCATTCAAAAGGTATATAGATCTAATCGATTAGAAGTCAAACTGGTGAATTTACAAAGAGCTCTGATGATGGACTAGTCAACTGGCTCACTGCAACTCTGACACGTAAACATTGCATGTAACAAAATGGGCAGGGCGTAAAAATGCCAATGAAATGCACTCTAAAAAGTGTATTTAGAAAATGATGGCAAATATGTGTTTAGAAAATGTATGTTTATGTTTTGACTGTTAGTGTTTAGAAATTGAACACCAATGTTTAGTGATTTGACACTTGACGTTTAGCCTCTAAAAACATGTTTACAAAGTGATGGCAAGAATGTGTTTAGAAAAGCGTTTTATACTCGCTAAACACAGTTTTTAGAGTGTGAACGTGAGAATAAGAATAAATTAAATAAATAAAAACTACACTAGATATGACTCCGGTCGAAGACCAGGGGACCTTGATTTTTGTCTTGTTCCTGACATTTGCCCCGAGGTCATGATTTACTTTTCTTATTGTCTAATGAAAAGAGATCCGATGCAACAAGTATGATCGAAATCGGAGCACGTCTTGGATTATTGATCCCTAGTGACCCCCATATGACATGTCAATTTTAATCGCTGGACACCCAATAATGTCGCTGTGTGACCTTTGACCCCAAACTGTGAAGACCCTATATGTAAGTCAGGTAGGGGGTCATACTGACCAAATCTGGTGATTATAGCATGTAAACTGTAGGAGGAGAAGCATTTTAAGTAATAGAAGTGAAAATTAACATTTTGACCCCTAGTGACCCCTTTTTGACCTTTGACCTGGTCAATATGATTGACTTATTTTCTTGGCTCATCAAATCAAACAACATGCAACAAACCCGATCCAAATCGGAGCATGTCTTAACTTTTACCCCTGTAAAGTTCAATGACCCCTAGTGACCCCTTCTTGACCTTTGACCTGGTCAATATGATTTATTTATTTTCTTGGCTCATCAATCCAAACAAGATGCAACAAACCCGGTCCAAATCGGAGCATGTCTTAACTTTTCCCCTTGTAAAGTTCAATGACCCCTAGTGACCCCTTCTTGACATTTGACCTGGTCAATATGATTGACTTATTTTCATGGCTTATCAATCCAAACAAGATTCAACAAACCCAGTTCAAATCGGAGCATGTCTTAACCTTTACCTTTGTAAAGTTCAATGACCCCTAGTGACCCCATATGACATGTCACTTTTAATCGCTGAAGACCCTATATGGGCATGTACCCAAGGAATCTTTTGACCAATTCTGAAGGTCATGAGTCATTTCCTCTGAGACAAGATGCATTTTAAGTGATCGAATTGAAAATTTACATTTTGACCCCTAGTGACCCAAATGAATTTTAATTTTAAAAACCTAACTATGATATATGCGTACGGTCATACAGAGTATGTGGACCAATTTTGATGATCCTAGGTCATTCTACTAAATTGGAAATGCGTTTTAAAGGAAAATCACGTTTTGACCCCTAGTGACCCCTGTGTGACCTTTGACCCCAAACTGTGAAGACCCTATATGTAGGTCAGGTAGGGGGTCCTACTGACTAAATCTGGTGATTGTAGCATGTAAACTGTAGGAGAAGAAGCATTTTGTAGAAATATTGCCAGAAGAAGAAGAAGAAGCAGAAGAAGAAGCAGATGAAAGAAACGGCAGAGATAGAGTACCTCGATTTTTGAAAAAAATCAAGGTAAGAAGCAGATGATGATGATGAAAGAAACGGCAGAGATAGAGTACCTGGATTTTTGAAAAAATCAAGGTAAAGACACACAGGGTAAAATTTAAGACTTGCTCCGATTTTGACCGGTCATGACTCATTTTGTATATATTGATGAGACAAGAAAAAAAGTCAATTATTTTTTTGGGGTCAAAGGTCAAGAAAAGGTCACTAGGGGTCCTAATGTAGTAAAAATGTACATTTCGACCCCTAGTGACCTTTTTTTGACCTTTGACCCCAAAGAAATGATTGACTTTTTTGCTTGTGTCATCAATGCCTACAAAATGAGCCATGATCAGTCAATATCGGAGCATGTCTTACATTATATCCCTGTTTAGGTCAATGACCTCTAGTGACCCCATTTGATAGGTCACTTTTAATCGCTGAACACCCTATATGAACATGGATTCAAGGAATCTTTTGACTAATTCTGACAATCATAGGTCATTTCCTCTCGGACAAGTAGCATTTTGAGTGAATGGGGGTGAACATGTACATTTTGACCCCTAGTGACCTTTTCTTGACCTTTGACCTTAACGTTATGATTGACTTTTGTTCTTGTCTCATTAATGCCCACAAAGTAAAACAAGCCCGGTCAAAATCAGAGCATGTCTTACATTTTCCCCTTGTAAAGTTCAATGACCCTAGTGACCCCATGTGACATGTCACTTTTAGTGGAGGAGCAACTAATATGAACATGGATGGGAGGAATCTTTTGACTAATTCTGAGTATCATCAGTCATTTTCCCTCGGACAAGTAGGGTTTTGAGTGAATGGAGTAACATTTACATTTTGACGCCTAGTGACCCCAAATATTTTTTGATTTAAAAAACCGAACTATTGTATATGCGTACGGTCAAAAGGAATATGTTGACTAATTCTGACGATCATAGGTTATTTCACTAAATTGCAAATGAGTTTTAAGTGAAAATCACGTTTTAACCCCTAGTGACCCCTGTGTAACCTTTGACCCCAAACTGTGAAGACCCTATATGTAGGTCAGGTAGGGGGTCCTACTGATTAAATCTGGTGAGTGTAGCATGTAAACTGTAGAAGAAGAAGCATTTTGTAGAAATATTGCCAGAAGAAGAAGAAGCAGATGATGATGATGAAAGAAACGGCAGAGATAGAGTACCTGGATTTTTGAAAAAATCAAGGTAAAGACACACAGGGTAAAATTTAAGACTTGCTCTGATTTTGACCGGTCATGGCTCATTTTGTAGATATTGATGAGACAAGAAAAAAAGTCAATAATTTTTTTGGGGTCAAAGGTCAAGAAAAGGTCACTAGGGGTCCTAATGTAGTAAAAATGTACATTTCGACCCCTAGTGACCTTTTTTTTACCTTTGACCCAAAAAAAATGATTGACTTTTTTGCTTGTGTCATCATTGCCTACAAAATGAGCCATGATCGGTCAATATCGGAGCATGTCTTACATTATATCCTTGTTTAGGTCAATGACCCCTAGTGACCCCATGTGACATGTCACTTTTATTGGAGGAGCAACTAATATGAACATGGATGGGAGGAATCTTTTGACTAATTCTGAGTATCATCAGTCATTTTCCCTCGGACAAGTAGGGCTTTGAGTGAATGGAGTAAAATTTACATTTTGACCCCTAGTGACCCCAAATATTTTTTGATTTAAAAAACCGAACTATAATTGTACATGCGTACGGTCAAAAGGAATATGTTGACCAATTCTGACGATCATAGGTCATTTCACTAAATTGCAAATGAGTTTTAAGTGAAAATCACGTTTTGACCCCTAGTGACCCCTGTGTGACCTTTGACCCCAAACTGTGAAGACCCTATATGTAGGTAAGGTAGGGGGTCCTGTAGGAGAAGAAGCATTTTGTAGAAATATTGCCAGTGACCCCAATACGACATGCCAATTTTAAACGCTTAAATTCGCTGTATGTGCATGGACCCAAGGAATCTTTTGAATAATTCTGACATTCATCAGCCATTTCCTCTGAGACAAGAAGCATTTTAAGTGATATGGTAAGCAAATCAACATTTTGACCCCTAGTGACCCCAAATATGTTTTGATTTTAAAAACCGAACTATTATATATGCGTTCGATCATAAGGAATATGTTAACCGCTTTTGACCCCTAGTGACCCCGGTGTGACCTTTGACCCCAAACTGTGAAGACCCTATATGTAAGTCGGGTAGGGGGTCCTACTGACCAAATCTGGTGATTGTAGCATGTAAACTGTAGGAGAAGAAGCATTTTGTAGAAATATTGCCAGAAGAAGAAGCAGATGATGAAAGAAACGGCAGAGATAGAGTACCTGGATTTTTGAAAAAATCAAGGTAAGTACTAGAGCTAATTGTGCTTCAAGAAGCACGGATATTGGCTGCTTAACATTTAATTTTTGGCCCCTAGTAACCCATTCGTGACCTTTGACTTGGTCATGATAATTAACTTGTTTTTTTGTTTTTTTTACTTAAACAAGATGAAACTAGAGATAATTGTGATCATAGATCACGAATATATATCAGTCTCAACACGTTTTTGTCCTCTTGCCATAGTTTGGCACGTTTTTATGATAAGAAAAGATTATATGTGCATCCCCCCTTTTCTCTTTGGCTCCTAGTGACCCCCCGGTGACCTTTGACCTCAAACTGTGAGATCCTGTAATGAAGGTCTGGTAGAGGGTCCTACTGACCAAGTCTAGTGATTGTAGCATGTAAACTGTAGGAGAAGAAGCATTTTGTATATGGGTGTGCAAGAAAGTTCAATGACCTCTACTGACCTGTTCCTGTTGACCCCAAAATCATAATTGACTTTTTTTCTTGTCTCATCAATGCCTACAAGATAAAACAAATCCGGTCTAATTCGGAGCATATCTCACGTTTTACCCCTGTATAGGTCAATGACCCCTAGTGACCCCGCATGACACGTCAATTTTAATCGCTGTAATCGCTGTATGTGCATGGTCCTAAGCAATCTTTTGACCAATTCTGACATTCATAAGCCATTTCCTCTGAGACAAGAAGCATTTTAAGTGAAATGGTAAGAAAATCAACATTTTGACCCCTAGTGACCCCAAATATTTGTTGATTGTAAGAACCGAACTATTATATATGCGTATGGTCATAAGGAATATGTTGACCGATTTTGACGATCCTAGGTCATTTCACTAAATTGGAAATGCGTTTTAAGTGAAAATCACGTTTTGACCCCTAGTGACCCCCCTGTGACCTTTGACCCCAAACTGTGAGGTCCTGTAATGAAGGTCTGGTAGAGGGTCCTACTGACCAAGTCTGGTGATTGTAGCATGTAAACTGTAGGAGAAGAAGCATTTTGTAGAAAGGTTGCCAGAAAGAAGAAGAAGAAGAAGCAGAAAGAAACGGCAGAGATAGAGTACCTCGATTTTTTGAAAAAATCAAGGTAACAAACAAACAAACAAACAAAGAAACGGAAGGAATAGAGTATATTGGCTCGCTACGCAGCCAATATAAGAAGTAGATGAAAGAAACGGCAGAGATAGAGTACCTTGATTTTTGAAAAAATCAAGGTATATATGACACCCATTCATTAAGTCTAGCTCTTCTGCAGATTTTAGTTTACCATGGTGTTGCATCAAATGTCACTCTCCACTCGTCAGCCAATTTTTTCACGTGTATAAGATAAACAATAACAATTTAACAATCGGTAACCCTTCCTTTTTTACTCGCATTTTAAAGATACTGTATTGGCTGAAATTCCTCAAGTCGGGGAACAACCCATCGGAGCAGCAAACCATCCTTTTGGTCGGTACACATCTTGATCGCTGTGATGACCCCATAACCTGTACGTACTAATATAGGTAGCTTTTGTTAATTAATCATATCTAAGAATTGATCAAACCAAATCAGATAAAATCAACGGCATCTTAACTTCATGGTCAATAAGTTGGGTAAACACGTGCACGGCTTTTATTGAGACACCCTGTAGATAAAGAGGTTACTCACTAGCAGGGTATTCATTAAGGAACCATTTTTGCATTTAATTGACGATAAATGATGTCATCTCTATTACACTTTAAGAAAAAGAGCACATGCTGCATCTTAGAGCGTATATCTACTGGGGAACTTGACGGTAATTACCGTTAAGTTGACCAGTAGAAACAGCCGGATAACGATAACTAACAATTAACGCTACATTTTGTAACCGCTAAAACCTTCACAAACCAGTATTAACGGTAACTTTCCCAGTAGAAACAGCCTCCCGTTAAATCTTAACGTTAAGTTATGTGACCTGGACGTATACACTTACACGCTGGACGCACTGTGGGGCAGCCTTTTTCACGTGGGCGGCATTGTTTGGTATAACAAAAGATCAAATGACGTGGCCCATCGATTAGGATCGTTAAAACTTAGCGGTAACTTTTCGCGAGCAGTTCTTAGCTACTGTCTTGAACACTTATTGTCAAAATTGGTCACGAATATTCACCAGAATTGACAAACGTAAAATATCCTCCTGGAAACAACGCAGCAAACAACTCAAGAACATCTGTAACGTAAGTGTCGTTTCAAACACCGTTTATTGTTTATTGGAGTAACATTATCAAAAGGCTTTGTCCTTATTTGGTCGAATCCAACGAAAAGTGTACACGTGATGTTCAGGCCTATAATAAAATAATCTATATCTTGACTATTTTATTTTTGTGTTATACGTATCCGCCTCGATGAGACGCTTCGCGCCATATATAATATGACTAACTTCTATGCACAATTGGGCGTATGCGAGCAATAAACCTGCTATTTTTTACCCTTTTTACAAAATAGTTGTTAAGGTTTTATTTTAGACATATAACCGTTTAGATGAAAACGAGCTTAAGCGGAAATAATTTTACCTGTTTGATTGGTGGATATCTCAAGAATGCCTCTTGTAATTTGTGTTACTTTTGATCAATCCCCCGAATTGTTGTGATTTTTTTGGCTGTGGTAAGTTTTGACGTTACCTACCAATACATGTTTTGTTAAATCTCACTTTCGGGGAAGAATTCGCCTGAGGTAGTGTAATTTGTGCTGTAAGGATACCTAAATATGTTAAATACTTAAATGCATTGTCCACATTCAAGTCGATTTTTTGATAAAGCTGTTCGAAATTTTAAAAGCGGAAACGATCGGTTTGGTAAAACAAATGCATTACCTCCGAATACCTATTTAAAACACTGCCATTTTAATATAAACACAGATTAGTGAATGATATCTATAGAATAAGCGAAGTGTGATACAATGTACATGTGTGCCAAGTTTTATCATTTTGAAGACAACATTTTTTGAAATATCAGCAATAAAAGGCTGTATTCGTAGGCAAATTTGAAATATGAACTTTTACCTTCAAATACAAATAACGATACCGTGGTTATTCCCTCTGTTGTTACATACTTGTATCGACTGGAATAAAGTAGAAATGTGCGCTGCGTTCGGCAAGCCACAGAGAAGTTTTGCATCAATCTTTCAGCTTTTGTAAGTAACTTTTCACAAAATTCTGTAGTTTGCGTACAAGTGCATCAATAATTTGTTGTTGTCTTAAAAGTTGATTGAATATAGCCTCCCTATGTCTCAATCTTGTTACTCCTATTAGTGTAGTTGTTTATGTTATTCACGAAAAGACATCCTCTGACAGTTGATTTAAATCGCAATGGGGGGGGGGGGGATTAATGTTTATATAAATAATCAGTAACAGCTTCTCGTGCATTGACTTCATGTTGTATTCGGAGGTAACATGTACATGTAGGCAACACTCAATAATATACACGGTGCATATTGGCCCTAAATGATTTTATTTTACATACAAGCAGTGCGCAATCATACAATCTGACTGGATATATTATTATATTTATATTTGAAGGGAAACAATTAATATTCCCTTATTAAATGAAAATAGGAGGTGTTAATTTAAATAAAATGCATGGTGTAATCACACTGGTTTTGCCGAGAACATATTTTTTGTTGGAGTTAGAGTGAATGAATGTTATTTATATCCATAGATTACACGTTGATCGTCTTAAAATGGGTACATTTAGTCATAATATCCATGAAATTTCGGCTTAATAATCAATTTTCTCATATTCCATTTTGTATTCGTAGGTAACCTATATATTAGTTAATGAGCATGGTACAATTCCTGTATTGTTTTTCGCTTTCATTCGCACCTTATATTATGTAAATATTTAGCAGGAATGTATAAGACGGGAATAATATCGTTTGGTGCGTAATATTGTTTTAAACCAGCTTGTCGATATGATGTATGCGTAGTTAACCAACTTCCTCTGGAATTGCAGAGAAGTGACTACTGAGGTACATAATATTGGCCATTATTGTAGTTGTATTTGAAAATGGAATTCATGTGTCACAAATATAAAATAACTTGCTTCATTTTTGCTCGGGTAGGTTGTGTAATGTCACCGAAACGTATTTTAAGTAAACAAGAAATGTAGTAAAACATTTTCCCTTTTTTTTAAAGGTGGGAGGTAATCAAGGGTAGGCCTAACTGATTTCAGTCTCAAATCAAGAATTGTTCATGAATAATGCTTCCGACATTCATTAATTAGGGTAATTGAACTAAGCAGTGGTTGATTTAAAAGAAAATCACAATGAAAGGCACATGCCCGACAATATCTCTGTCGTGGCAAACCTATTAGATTAGTGTTTTTAAATCAAACAACATAATTTTTAAACATAAAATTCCAATTTGGTCTACATCTGACAACATATTTCATATTGGTGATTCTATGTCAAACGGAATCTGCCTCCGGTTGAAACTCGATAAAAACATACTATGTACGACTTTTAGAATGATACAAATTCCAAACTAGGAAATTATATCTTAATTCTAATCTGACAACTGGATGTCTTGCTGTAAGTTGTATGAGCTTTATTCCGCACGCAGTGGACTGAAATGAACGACATTTGAATATTCTAGACTTTGAACATGTTCGGCTCATATTAAACTTATATATATATAATATAAGGTCTGATATGAAATTATTTCAAAGTATATATTAAATGAATTAAAAAGCGATCTGGCTTTCGTGTTTAAAACAGCTATTCAAAATGATAACTGCTAGAAGACTCACTTGCCTCCTTCATTTAGAACACATTGAGGAAGACAACCGGTTGTTTTATTGCTTAAAAAAAATAACCTGACATTCAAGATTATGAATTACAGGCAAATCAAACTGTTTGCTAAAAGAAAACCGCTTGCTTTCTAATTAATGACGGCTCGAGGAAATGCTCAATAGTTGATTCGATCCAATACTTTGGATTCACACGGAAACTGAAACGTTCATTCTTAACATTCTAAAATGTCCTATAATAAACAAAGAGTAATTCTGTTCTACTAGATATTCATTCTCGTGACAAGAGAGAGATGAAGAACTAACTACACAAAGAATACAACAAGATCCACTAAACTTGTTAAGTAGAGATTACAAGGCTGAATGATCAGAGGTATCTTACTTAATGTTTCTATATGCTTAATATTTCATTATGTTTAGTTTTAATGATGAACATGCTTTTTACCAAATGAGATGAGTAAGAATATTATACTAGCGAGTTAATTGATTGTTTTACTATACCTTTACGAAATTTTAACCCAGTACGATATGTATGTTGTCATCATCTTGCCTTGTATGAGATGTTAAATATTACACACCTCTGACTGTTTTGTAGAAGTTAAACGCACATTCTTAATAATTGAAAGTCAAGCAAGAAAGACACTTACAAAATTGGATGATCAGATAAGTTAGCATAATAAAACATTTTCTGCCGTAATTATCATGTGTAAATTAATTTTAATCAACATTCCTTAACCAAATTAGATGATCAATAATACTAACAGTATAATAGGCCTAGTGAGTTTATTGATGTTTAGGATGTTTTCTTTTATATCTTAGAAATAGGAACGTAGTTCTATAATTTTAATGTTTATTTGGTTAATCTTGGTTTTTATTCAAATGTTGAATATTACGCAATTCTGATTGTTTTGTAAAAGCAGTGCTGAGCGCACATTCTTATATTATCAACTTTTAACGTCAAGCAAGACACCTTTTTATTTTGCTGTACGACATTCACCCTCACACGCGATACAGGGCATAAAAACTACGTCGAGTACAATTTTGCCTCTTAAACATATGTAAAATCAAAGAATCCAACCGTTCTTAGTCAACGAAGTTAAAGTTGAGAACAAATGTGTTACCTACGAATACTTTGATTATTGCAATATTAGCTACCGTGCTTTAAGTCTTAACATGTTTTTCTCTTATAGGAATGCTTAAAATTGTTGCCTGATATTTTGTTCTTAATAAACTTATTCAAAATCACAACTGAGAGTTAGATATTGTATATTTTTTCAACAATAAATTAATATTCTAGTATCTATTTAAAGTAAACTATTGGGGAATATGTCCATAATATTAGGATTTAAACATGTTTTAACATGTTTATTTAAAAACAGCCATCATTAGTCATCCGTGGCAACTGATGGCTGTTAATAAGGGTCGTCCGTGACCCGTGGCGGATGAGAGAGTATACCTCCAACTTCAGAAGGGCGGATGAGGAAACAGGTATTTCCCAACGGCCATCGGACAACTACTGGGAAGGAGCTGCGCCCGCCAGTAGTATATAGCAAATTAAAGACATTAATGATGGCGAAAACTAAAGACACCAGGGTTAAAGTCCCTGCTAAATTCCCTGCTGGTGAAACCCTTTCACACAATAGTGGAAACAATGACGTTGGTACCTTAAATCCTACTGGAAGGGTAGCAACTGATGGTGGAGGCAGCAGGGGAGCCCGATTCTTACAATGTAAGAACACAGTATATGTGGCAACAATGAATACTAGGACATTGAGAAGCCCACATAAACAAATTGAACTATGTGCATTGGCAAAGAAATACAAGATTGATGTCATTGGAATTCAGGAACACAAGATAGTACACACTGACAATAGCCAACTCCAGTATGAGAATCTACCTGAAGGTTACCAGCTTATAACAGCATCTGCCTCCAGAAATAGAGTGGGAGCTGCAGTAGGTGGAGTGGGATTTCTACTTAGTCCATCAGCCAAAAAGGCCATGCTGTCTGCCAGGTATATTACACCAAGAATACTGCAAACTACATATGGTGGAAACCCTAAGACTACCATACTTGTTGTTTATGCACCAACCAATGTCTCAGATGAGAAGGAATCCAAGGAGTTTTATCATCATCTAGCTGTAGCAACAAAATCTGTCCCAGCCCACAACGTATTAATCGTAACGGGGGATTTCAATGCCAGAATAGGACTAGATAATGCAAACTTTGCCTATCATGAAACTACAAACAGAAACGGTGACCTGCTACTTGAATATGTACAGGAAAATGATTTTGTCATCACCAATACTACTTTTCAAAAGCGGTCATCCAAACTGTGGACGTGTGAGCTCCCAAGTGGATTCAGAGTCCAACTAGACTATGTGTTGATTAGGAGGAAGTGGAAGAATAGTATAACAAATGCTGAAGCCTACAACTCATTTGCAAGCATTGGATCTGACCACAGGATAGTAACAACAAAGGTACGACTCAGTTTAAGAGCCAATAACAAATCACCACAAAAAAGGTCAAATATGACTGGACGAAGTTAGCAACAGACCCTGAACTCCAGGATAGGTATACATTGGAAGTACGTAACCGATATGCGTTACTATCTGAGGAAAAATGTGAAGATCAATCAGAGCGATATGAGTGCTTGATCCAGGCAAACAAGGAAGCTGCAGAAAAAGTAATGCCAAAGGTGCCTAAAAAGCAGAGAAAAGCTTTGTGCTATGATTCAAAGGTTGAAGAAGCAAGGGAACATCTGAAAGAAGTGCATAAGAGACATGACCAAGAAAACACCAAGGATACTCATGCAGAACTAGAAGAAAGTAAAGCACAGCTAGACAGAGCTTATGAAAAGGCAAATACTGAATTTATTGAGAAGAAATTGAAAGAATATGAGGAGGCAAACCTGAATCACAGACACCACCTAGCTTGGAGCATTATCAATGATGTAAGCAACAGGAAAGTGTCAAGGAGTGGTCGACTAAAAGGAAGTACAAAGGAGGAAAGGATAAACAACTGGCATGAGCACTTCCAAAAACTGCTTGGAAACCCTCCAGAAGTCACAAATGAGGATGAGATTATTCCAGTTGTTTTTGACGAACTGCCTATAAGAACAGATGCATTTGATATGGATGAATATCTAAAGGCAAAAAATGCTATAAAGGAAGGAAAAAGCTTTGGGGAAGATGGAATACCACCTGAGGTTATCAAGAGATGCTCAATTGATGATATAGTCCTTGATTACTGTAATAAAGCTCTTCTGAACCGGCAAAAACCCAACCAGTGGTCCATTCTGAATCTCATCCCTGTGCCCAAGAGTGGAGACCTCAGTTTGACAGCAAACTACAGAGGAATCAGCCTAAGCTCAATCATTGCAAAAACATACAACAGGATGTTACTTAATAGAATTCGACCACATCTTGATGACAAGCTTAGAGCAAATCAATGTGGCTTCAGGGAAAGAAGATCCACTACTGAACAGATCCTAGCCTTGAGGAGAATAATTGAAGGTATAAAAGACAAACACCTCCCAGCTGTAATAACGTTCATAGACTTTAAGAAAGCCTTCGATACCATCCACCGAGGCAAGATGATACAAATCCTTAAAGCATATGGTATTCCAGACACCATAGCTCATGCAATTGAAGACACATACCAGGGTACCAAGGCCAAAGTTATAACATCAGATGGTGACACAGATGAATTTGACATCCTGGCTGGAGTGCTACAAGGTGACACGCTTGCCCCTTATCTGTTCATCATAGTATTGGACTATTGCCTTAGATCTGCAATCAGTGGTGAAGAGGAGAGACTAGGATTCACAATCACACCTAGGAAGAGTCGCAGAGTTGGTCCTTTGAATATGATAGACCTCGACTTCGCTGACGACATTGCACTCCTTTCAGACACTGCCACACAAGCACAAGAACTGCTTAATAAGGTTGAGGATGCTGCACTCTGTGTTGGACTGCACATGAATGCCAAGAAGACTCAGTTCATGGCATATAACCAACCAAGTTGTGTCACAATACAAACAGTAGACGGCAGCTCTCTGAAAGAAGTTCATGACTTCAAATATCTTGGGTCATGGGTCCAGAGTTCTGAGCAAGACATCAAGGTCAGAAAAGCACTGGCAATGGAAGGCATGCAACAAATTGAATAGCATATGGAAGTCCAACCTCCCGAGGCCCCTGAAAATTAAACTATTCCAAGCCACAGTTGAAAGTGTGCTGTTGTATGGTTGTGAGACCTGGGCCATAACAAAGAAAATCAGGAAAGCCTTGGATGGGTGTTACACCAGAATGCTAAGGGCAGCTCTGAATGTGAGTTGGAAACAACACATGACAAACAAAGAACTGTATGGTGACATACCTCATGTCACCTCCAAAATCACTACCCGGAGGCTAACATTTGCAGGGCATTGTAAGAGAGCTGAAG
>CM069447.1:75835754-75863346 GCA_035610835.1 Ophiura sarsii | reverse complement strand
TATAGCACACATATTAATGCCACATGTGACTAGTACCGTGCCACCGTTATGCGCTTAATCTAGCACACTGACACTAATGCCACCGTGATGTGCCTATGCGCTATCTACTGAATGAGACAATTTGTACGCTCATGATTTCAGCTCTATAGAGACACTTTGTTTACAGTGGAAATATTGGCCATATTCAATGGTACATGATCCATTGATGTCAAACAGGAACTTCATTAAACCCTACTAAAAAAGAACAATCCACATACAATTTATACCAGGTGAATCCAATGGTAGGGCAATTCTAATCTTAGCCAGATAAACCACAGACATAGGCAGGAGAAGTGATGACAGATATGTCTAGCCAACTGTCCTGAAGATATACACACTTACAAAATAAGTAGTTAAAAAGACCCCTTGTCAAGGTTCACCTATGCACCAACTTAAAAAATAAATATTTCAAAGTGACTCCTTGTCAGAGTTCAACTATGAAAAACCAACTGAAAAAGGATTAAATAAAATATGACACTTTTTCAGTTACTCATGGAACAACTTATATGGTCATATTATGGAACAATTTATATGGTCATTTAACCCTCTTTCAGTCAGTGCATCATTTTTTTTACTACACATGTGACTAGCACTGCCACCGTTATACATGCGCTTAATCTATCACACTGACATTAGTGCCACATGTGATACATGCGCTATCTACTGAATGAGACAATGTGTACATATCTTCAAAAGAAAGAACAACATCACTTGTTTCTGGGGTTCCGATTCCGAGTGCTGGCTATGTCGCCTCAGCCTACCATTGGACCAGACTTTCAGTTGACGTACGCATATGAGCATCGTTGAAGCAAATGTCCCCTGGTAACCTTTACTCCAGATCTTAAATAAAAATCTTGTTTTATTATACCGTCGGGAATCCACTTTACTCATGCGTGCCCGTAACAAAAGGTTTTCGCTCCCATATTCGTGGTTCAGATGAAGTCAATGCACGACCTCCAAGCAACCTTTGAATACAAGCGTTAAAAGAATGATCTATACACTGGCGGGTTATTTTCAAACGAGTGTCCATCAACATGTGTGTTGCACAGAGTAAGATATATTCTGGTGGTGTTGCTCTTTTTGGTTGGCGGAGCAACCGCCAACCTTATAGCATCAGATTGCATATTCTTGGACATTTAGGTCTTTCTACATATACATGGAGGCTGCCATTTTGTTTTTAGTATATGGAAAATTGTCTAAATTATTTTGCAGTCTTTGTAAATTACATGTACCTATGCAGTTTATTTAACAGTCCTGCAGTCTGTGATGGAGTCAAAGCTATATTTGTTTAGCCTTGATGATTCAATCAGAGAGATGTTATTAGACTCCCAACAGAGAGACATAATAGCTTATCTTGTTTGAGTAAAGAGAAATCTCTAAACTGTCCAGATGTTATACACATTACAATTGTGGTCTCAGATACTACTGAAAAGCTCAGAGTGTCAATTGTGTCATAAAACATGGTCAAGGTTTGCATGAAATATCTATGTGTATGAAAAATTTCGCGACTGGCTAGGATTGGTGAAATTGTCATGCTCACAATCTTTTAGTATTCTTATTAGACATTATTAGAAAGGTGTACATTTGTAAACATTTCATGATGAAAAATGTGGGTTCTTCTGCATCACGAACATTAAATGCCGAGGATTTTTTAATTGGGGCTTTAATGAGATGCGGATGTCATATATACCTAGATTGTTCTTCAGATGGTACCTCCCCCCTCCATGCACAAACATCAACTTTATTGGTTTCCTGTACTATTTTTAGACTGTTGTGTTTTGATTTGGGGTGTTTTTTTTGTTTGAAAGATACATACACCATATCCCTGGTATATTGGTATGCAACAGAATGAACAGATGCTTCAGAAAATGGTTACAAAACATGATTCTTTCTCTTTGATCGCCCCCATTCCATTTCAATGGAATTGTTTCTATAATAAACAAATACATTCTACTTCAACCATAGTTTTACTAACGAATATTGGCCATATTAAATTGAATATAATTCTAATCAAATTAATTGAATATATATGACATATTTAAAACTTAAATTGAATGTAAAATGTATTCATTTGTATATTTCTATATTTACTTATTTACTTTTTATATTATTAATTATCTACATAATTATTCATTTATTTATTTAATCATTTTTTATTTATTAATGTTTTCTCATGTTTATTTGTTTTAATTTCTTTATTTTATAAGTAATTTTTAATATTTTAATTTTTAATATGCGTGTATTTATGTATTGATTCATTAGTTTATTGATTCATTTATTTTCGATTAAAAATGTAATTTTCGATTTATATTATTATTTATTAACAAAATGATTCAACTATTTATTTAAAAGTATTTTTAAAAAATACTCATTGATTTATTTCTACATTTATTTATGTATTGATCAAATAAATTGAATACATATGACATATATTTAAAACTTAAATTGGATGTTAAAACCGTGTTTATCACTAAACTATGGCTGTAATTTATATTGCTTTCTAGTAATGCCATGCAAGAATCTTGCACAATTATCATCTATGCGCTTGCTTCTTCTGCCACATAATTTTAGCAACTAAAAGCCGTATTTACAAATGTTGCTATTTTTGATTAGTCTATTTGCCTTATATCGCAATTTCCTTTTGACCGCCAACTTTCCATTTTAATGGAATTTTTAATTATATTCTGAAACAAACTTTAGCTCCCCATCGCCGATACGTGTACGTGTATTACCTCTAATCACCCTTCAGTGGTACAAGACTTGATCGAGTCTATCAATAGTTATCTGATTCCTAGTTCCACATAGATTTTGACATCAGTGCGTCTCCCAATTCGTTTATTAAAAAGCTAGCTAATTGTTTTGCTACAAGATCTGACTTTCCTGAGTGAAGTTGTATCAACGATTTTCTAGAAATTCATCGGTTGTGCAGATTTCCAAAAGAGCCTCAAATTGGTATATCACTGGCAATGGTATTAAATTTAACATTAGTAACGGTCCTGTCTTGTATACAAATAGCTACAAATAGTATATTAGCCTAGCTATAACAAACTAAACGTGATGTACACAAACTTGGGCTGACTGGTCAAATGGTTTTACAACAAGTTTTGCTATCATTATCAAACCGAACTCAAATTAAATCAAATTAAGTCACTTATTTATCGCGCTAATATACATGTATACACTGCAAAAACTGCAGAACGTGTTCAAATGTAACAGATATAGAACATGTTCTAAATCTGTTACATTTTGAACATGTTCTTGAACACCTGGAGAACACACCGTGAACATGTTCTGAACGCGTCATGTGTTCTGCACTTTTTGCAGTGATATAGTTTACGCATACAATTGTTTAGAAGTTAAATAAATCAAAGAGATAAATGATAGAAAAAACAACAACTATAAACGCATGGGCCTTTATAATTTACAAAAATTAACATACAAATGATGCTACATTAATCCACCGTAAAGTTTAAAAAAACATAAAAACACCATAGAATTCACGGATACACCGGGGATCGAACCCGTGTTGCCGTTTGCAAACCACATGGCCTACGATGCACGCCACAGAGATCGACGAGTGTGGTTGGAGATAGTTTAATTATTTAACCATTTATCCATTTATTTATAACGAACGGATTTTTATCGTGCCATTTTTGCCATTTTATACCATATTTGTACGTTACTCTCGCACAAAATGTGTTTATAATGTCCTGTATTGTGAAAGAACGGTAACAAATGTTGACATTTTCGAACACAAAAAATTGCGTCATTTATACGGTCCACAATCATTGTTAGACTGGACGGTGTGTGACGTGTTGCATAATTCATGTATTCAAATTACTGCTTCGAATCGATCTGTTTTATGTACGCTTTTGTTATACTTCTCGGTCGCTCATCGCCAACGCTGTGCATGAGAACAATAGAAAAGTCCCCTCCCAGGTTAGAGGGCGGTATTTGTGACCTCTCACAGCAGGGCATAGGGTCAAGGCAGGGTTAATCATATTAATGACAAATATGCAAATGAGCTAAGTGTCCCCTCCTATTATATATACTCCTTGACATTACTACCACGTTATACGTAGTTTTTACCGACCATGTTTATCATGTTTATTATAATTATGTATTTCATACAGATTATACGAAGAGCTTCGACAAGCTGTCGTGAGAAATGATGCCGAAAGTATTCATGATATTGTAAACAGTTACAAAAAAGTAAGTTGACTTTTGCTATGTCTTTAAGATGCCGACCCGGCTATGAATGATGTTAAAAAGAGAGTGTATACATTACCCTCTTTTATATCATTTTTGATTCAAAAGTGCTTCAATATAAATAATTACTAAAATATCCCATATTAATAATTAAATCACCATACGATAAGGGTGCTGGTTCCTGAGTGCTCAGCTGTCGTTACAAGAAGGGTATCAAGCGTGTTCAAAAATCACGTAATTATAAGGTAGTCGGGGATGTTACGTACGTAACGCTAATAGTGTATTAAAACCCGCGACATAAGAAACATACTTTATTTTTTACATACAATGGTCTTTAGTATTAGGTCATTATTTGCTCCGTTAGGATTATAAATAGCCATTATATACGGGCGGGATACGCAATTTATTTCTATATTTGTATCGGTCACATGATCTGATCTAGCGTGATCTCATTGTGTAACCAATATTTTGAAAAGTAAGGGTGTTGGTTAGGCGAAAGTGGAATATGTTGTGTATTAGATTCATACCTTCTGTATGGGCATACTTTTTTGATCAAAAATATTAAAAATTAGGCGTTGCTAAGGTGTGTTGGGGCTCGTAACAACGGCACGTTTCTGATTCACATTACGTCTCACGCTAATAATAATAATAATGATACATAATAATAAATAACATTTATACCGCGCCTTTGCCTAAGGATACAAAGCGCAAAAACATGAAAAATACAACAGCAAAAAGAAATACCAAGGAGAATTAAGGAAATAGATGATTTTTGTGTTTGGACTTAGGGACCGTTCATTATTTATGGTGGAGGGGGGGTTGGGTAAAATATAGGGGGGGGGGGGTCATGTAACTTTCATATGTTGAAATAGGGGGGGTTATGTAACTTTTTATTCTTGAACAGGGGGGGGTTGTGTAAATTTGTTTTAACTAAAGATGGTGGTGATTGGAGTGATTTTAGAGGCTATTTTGGAGTGTAAATGCCATTTTTTTCTGCGCTTCGCGCATATTTTCTTAAAACCTATCGACTTCAAAAACGTTTACTATGAGACGACTTCTGGTCAGCAAATCGACGATATGGTGGAAAAACATCTATATAATCATCAACGGTCGAGACATTAGAGCCACAGGGTGTATAATGTTACAAAATCCAATTTCATGATTTAAAAATGTGATTTATTGCATGCTTTTCACCTCATCTCTGCTTTGCACCAATGCTCACAAAAGTAGAACGTTTCACTGAATAATACGTTTCATTCTGCTTATAATGTTCTAACTTGATCGGGTTATAAAGACACCCAAAATGTATAAATATGATGAAAAAAATCCAACTCGCTACGCTCGCCATTACTAATTTCACACAATAAAAAGAAGGGGCATCATAAAATTATTGGCCGTTCAGATAGGGCACAAACAAAACTTGCTAACGTATCCATGAACAAAATTCCAAAGGTAAAGACAGCCCCGTAAGTATGTGACAAGTTGATTTTTTTCGGGGATTGGGGATGGGGGGGGGGGGGGGGGGGTGGGGGTGGGGGGGGGGGGTGTAAAAAGCTACTGGTTAGCAGGGGGGGTCATGTAATTTTCACTTTCAGCTGTTGGGGGGGTTAGGTAATTTTAACATACAAGTTTCGAATTTGTCCCAACCCCCCCTCCACCATAAATAATGAACGGTCCCTTAAAACATTGTACACTAGTGGCATTTCTAACAGCTACAGGTAATTTATTCCACATACGTGGAGCCACTACTGAGAAGGCTCTATCACCAGCAGATTTCTTGGTGACAGGAACGACATACGACAACATTTATACTGTCAGCGGAGCGTGTTCTCATAGTGCTTTGAGATTGTTTCTTAACAAGACAGTCTTGAATATACTGGGGACAGAGCCCTTCCATGGATGTGTACACATACAGCATTGTCTTATACATAATACGTTAATTTACTGGTAACTAGTGTGATTTAGCCAACAATGGGGATACATGCTCACCTCTGGGCTTGAGACACACCAGTATTGCACACTTTTTCTGCAAGATTTGCAACCGTTTCAGATCTTTCTTAGATATACAATTTAGCAAAATATTACAATAATCAAGAAAGAATGAGAGCTCTAACAACGTTGTGACAGGTATCAACATCAATATACGGACGGATTCTACGAATGTTTCGTAGGAGCTAGTTGATGGATCCAATAGTGTTGGACGGTAGAACCTCAGTATTGTCAAGAAAAAGACTGACCTTACCTAACCTTTTCAAATTATGAGGAGATGCCGCAACAAAGAATTCAGTATTGTCTTGATTCAACTTGAGTTTTCTTTTCAATCATCCATTGCTGAATGTCAGCAACACACATTGAGAGTCTAAAAAGCGCACATTGAACGTCACCAGGAATATAGAAATAATAGGCATATACGACGGGTATTAAACAAATTATAAATATTTTAACCAGGTTCGCCGTCGTGGGTAGAAAAGAGAGAATAATGGGAAAACGATCTCGCCCGGGAATCGAACCCAGGATCTGTTGATTGCTTGTCAACTGCCTTGTCCATTGGGCCACAAGACCTCGCATGGTAAAGCATCTGAAATTCAAACCTAAGCGATTTTGTTTCCCAGTCTCTTGCCACACCAGGAATAATAATAATAATAAGCAACAACAACAACAACAACAACAACAACAACAACAACAACAACAACAACAACAACAATAAGCCATTGGTGCCATGTCATGACGAACTTTATATGCGAGGAGAAGAATTTTGAAAATGATCCTGTCAAGAACTGGCAACCAATGGAGGTCTCGGAGAACTGGTGTAATGTGTTCTCGCCTTTTGGTGAAAGTAACGAGTCTGACAGTGGAATTTTGAATTCTTTGAAGTTTTGAAATGTCCTTTGAAGGCAAACCAGTGAGAAGAATGTTATTATTGTCCAGTCTGGAGGAAACAAAAGCATGGATTAACTGTTCTGTGGTTGATTTATCCAGGTAACGACGAATTTTACCGATCTTTCTCAAAGCGAAGGAAGCACCGCGGCATATGTTATTGACATGAGGGGACATAAGTAAATGAGAGTCTTGTGTGTATCTCTTACATTACAGGATGGGGCTACTCCTCTGTGGGCAGCGTCTAGTAATGGTCATACTGAAGTGTGCAAAGTACTGATTACTGATGGCAATGCAGATGTTAACAAAGCAAGAGGAGTAAGTAAATGATAACAAAACCACATAAAATATTTCTATTTAAATTTGAAATAACCACACCTATTTTGTTTTTCAGAGATAAATAATTGTACAACAACTACCTTGTCTGTATGTTACATTCCAGGTTGGGAATACTCCTCTGTGGGAAGCGTCTAGTAATGGTCATACTGAAGTGTGCAAAGTACTGATTACTGATGGCAATGCAGATGTTAACGAAGCAGACGAAGTAAGTAAATGATAACAAAACCACTTAAACTATGACTATTTTAATTTGAAATACCCAAACCTATTTTGTTTTTTAGAGATACATAATTGTACAACAACTCCCTTGTGTGTATCTGTTACATTACAGGATGGGGCTACACCTCTGTGGGAAGCGTCTAGTAATGGTCATACTGAAGTGTGCAAAGTTCTGATTACTGATGGCAATGCAGATGTCAACAAAGCAAGCAGAGTAAGTAAATGATAACAAAACCACATAAAATATTTCTATTTAATTTTGAAATAACCAAACCTATTTTGTTTTTTAGAGATACATATTGTACAACAACTGTCTTGTGTGTATCTGTTACATTACAGAATGGGAATACTCCTCTGCGGGCAGCGTCTAGTAATGGTCATACTGAAGTGTGCAAAGTACTGATTACTGATGGCAATGCAGATGTCAACAAAGCAAACAAAGTAAGTAAATGAAAACAAAACCACATAAAATATTTCTATTAAAATTTGAAATAACCAAACCTATTTTGTTTTTTAGAGATACATAATTGTACAACAACTGTCTTGTGTGTATCTGTTACATTACAGTATGGGAATACTCCTCTGTGGGCAGCGTCTAGTAATGGTCATACTGAAGTGTGCAAAGTACTGATTACTGATGGCAATGCAGATGTTAACGAAGCAGACGAAGTAAGTAAATGATAACAAAACCACCTAAACTATGACTATTTTAATTTGAAATACCCAAACCTATTTTGTTTTTTTAGAGATACATAATTGTACAACAACTGTCTTGTGTGTATCTGTTACATTACAGTATGGGAATACTCCTCTGTGTGAAGCGTCTAGTAATGGTCATACTGAAGTGTGCAAAGTTCTGATTACTGATGGCAATGCAGATGTTAACATAGCAAGCAGAGTAAGTAAATGATAACATAACCACATAAAATATTTCTATTTAAATTTGAATAACCAAACCTATTTTGTTATTTAGAGATACATAATTGTACAACAACTGTCTTGTGTGTATCTGTTACATTCCAGGTTGGGAATACTCCCCTGTGGAAAGCGTCTAGTAATGGTCATACTGAAGTGTGCAAAGTTCTGATTACTGATGGCAATGCAGATGTCAACAAAGCAAGCAGAGTAAGTAAATGATAACATAACCACATACAATATTTCTATTTAAATTTGAAATAACCAAACCTATTATGTTTTAGAGATACATAATTGTACAACAACTGTCTTGTGTGTATCTGTTACATTACAGTATGGGAATACTCCTCTGTGTGAAGCGTCTAGTAATGGTCATACTGAAGTGTGCAAAGTTCTGATTACTGATGGCAATGCAGATGTCAACAAAGCAAGCAGAGTAAGTAAATGATAACAAAACCACATAAAATATTTATATTTAAATTTGAAATAACCAAACCTATTATGTTTTAGAGATACATAATTGTACAACAACTGTCTTGTGTGTATCTGTTACATTACAGTATGGGCATACTCCCCTGTTTGCAGCGTCTCGTAATGGTCATACTGAAGTGTGCAAAGTTCTTATTACTGATGGCAATGCAGATGTTAACATAGCAAGCAGAGTAAGTAAATGATAACAAAACCACATAAAATATTTATATTTAAATTTAAAATAACCAAACCTATTATGTTTTAGAGATACATAATTGTACAACAACTGTCATGTGTGTATCTGTTACATTACAGTATGGGAATACTCCTCTGTGGGAAGCGTCTAGTAATGGTCATACTGAAGTGTGCAAAGTACTGATTACTGATGGCAATGCAGATGTCAACATAGCAGACAATGTAAGTAAATGAAAACAAAACCACATAAAATATTTATATTTAAATTTGAAATAACCAAACCTATTATGTTTTAGAGATACATAATTGTACAACAACTGTCTTGTGTGTATCTGGTACATTACAGGATGGGAATACTCCTCTGCGGGCAGCGTCTAGTAATGGTCATACTGAAGTGTGCAAAGTTCTAATTAATGATGGCAATGCAGATGTCAACATAGCAGACAATGTAAGTAAATGAAAACAAAACCACATCAAATATTTCTATTTAAATTTGAAATAACCAAACCTATTTTGTTATTCAGAGATAAATAATTGTACAACAACTACCTTGTCTGTATGTTACATTGCAGGTTGGGTATACTCCTCTGTGATCAGCGTCTAGTAATGGTCATACTGAAGTGTGCAAAGTTCTGATTACTGATGGCAATGCAGATGTCAACAAAGCAAGCAGAGTAAGTAAATGATAACATAACCACATAAAATATTTATATTTAAATTTGAAATAACCAAACCTATTTTGTTTTTTAGAGATACATAATTGTACAACAACTGTCTTGTGTGTATCTGGTACATTACAGGATGGGAATACTCCTCTGCGGGCAGCGTCTAGTAATGGTCATACTGAAGTGTGCAAAGTTCTGATTACTGATGGCAATGCAGATGTCAACAAAGCAAGCAGAGTAAGTAAATGATAACATAACCACATAAAATATTTATATTTAAATTTGAAATAACCAAACCTATTATGTTTTAGAGATACATAATTGTACAACAACTGTCTTGTGTGTATCTGGTACATTACAGGATGGGAATACTCCTCTGCGGGCAGCGTCTAGTAATGGTCATACTGAAGTGTGCAAAGTTCTTATTAATGATGGCAATGCAGATGTCAACATAGCAGACAATGTAAGTAAATGAAAACAAAACCACATCAAATATTTCTATTTAAATTTGAAATAACCAAACCTATTTTGTTTTTTAGAGATACATAATTGTACAACAACTGTCTTGTGTGTATCTGTTACATTACAGAATGGGAATACTCCTCTGTGTGAAGCGTCTAGTAATGGTCATACTGAAGTGTGCAAAGTTCTGATTACTGATGGCAATGCAGATGTCAACAAAGCAAGCGGAGTAAGTAAATGATAACATAACCACATAAAATATTTCTATTTAAATTTGAAATAACCAAACCTATTTTGTTTTTTAGAGATACATAATTGTACAACAACTGTCTTGTGTGTATCTGTTACATTCCAGGATGAGGAAACTCCTCTGTGGGCAGCGTCTAGTAATGGTCATACTGAAGTGTGCAAAGTACTGATTACTGATGGCAATGCAGATGTCAACAAAGCAAACAAAGTAAGTAAATTATAACAAAACCACATAAAATATTTCTATTTAAATTTGAAATAACCAAACCTAATTTGTTTTTTAGAGATACATAATTGTCCAACAACTGTCTTGTGTGTATCTGTTACATTGCAGTTTGGGTATACTCCTCTGTGGGCAGCGTCTAGTAATGGTCATACTGAAGTGTGCAAAGTTCTGATTACTGATGGCAATGCAGATGTCAACATAGCAGACAATGTAAGTAAATGAAAACAAAACCACACAAAATATTTATATTTAAATTTGAAATAACCAAACCTATTTTGTTTTAGAGATACATAATTGTACAACAACTGTCTTGTGTGTATCTGTTACATTCCAGGATGAAGAAACTCCTCTGTGGGCAGCGTCTAGTAATGGTCATACTGAAGTGTGCAAAGTACTGATTACTGATGGCAATGCAGATGTCAACAAAGCAAACAAAGTAAGTAAATGAAAACAAAACTACATAAAATATTTCTATTTAAATTTGAAATAACCAAACCTATTTTGTTTTTTAGAGATAAATCATTGTACAACAACTCCCTTGTGTGTATCTGTTACATTACAGAATGGGAATACTCCTCTGTGTGAAGCGTCTAGTAATGGTCATACTGAAATGTGCAAAGTACTGATAACTGATGGGAATGCAGATGTCAACAAAGCAAACAAAGTAAGTAAATTATAACAAAACCACATAAAATGTTTCTATTTTAATTTGAAATAACCAAACCTATTTTTTTTTTTAGAGATAAATATTTGTACAACTCCCTAGTGTGTATCTGTTACATTACAGAATGGGAATACTCCTCTGTGTGAAGCGTCTAGTAATGGTACAACATTGCTCTCCTTGCTGACAATCTACGGGATGCAGAGGAACTACTACATCTGGTGGAAGCAGCTGCGCTTACAGTTGGTCTTGGGATGAACGCAAAAAAAAAAAAGGCAATGCTGTACAAAGAAGCTCCAACACCAATTAAAACACTGGATGGTAATGATCTTGAAATTGTCCAAGACTTCAAATACCTTGGTGCCTGGATTGCTAGTAGTGAACAAGATTTCAACATAAGAAAGGCTCAAGCTTGGAAAGCCTGTAACAGCATGACAAAAATATGGAACAGTAAACTCCCAAGAAACCTGAAAATAAAGCTGTTTACCACCACTGTTGAATCTGTTTTGACCTATGGAGCCGAGACTTGGACACTAACAGCTAAAATGAGAAAAGTGCTGGATGGTTGCTACACTCGCCTCTTAAGAAAAGCACTTAATGTATCATGGCAATCTCACACCACCAACAAAGATCTATATGGGAACCTGCTACCAATATTAGAGAGGCTAAGACGGAGGAGATTAAAATTTGCTGGCCACTGTGCCAGAAGGGAAGAGGAAGCAGTCTCCAAAGTTCTCCTGTGGCAACCCAAGCATGGACACAAGGCTAGAGGACCACCACGAAAGAATTACATCAAGCTTTTATCAGAGGATACAGGACTTACTAGGCAGGACATGAAAAACTGCATGCTTGAAAGACCAGTATGGAAGGCCATCACAGAAGTCCGTCCCTTCGGGACGCCTTAAGCAAGTAAGCAAGAGATACATAATTGTACAACAACTGTCATGTGTGTATCTGTTACATTGCAGAATGGGAATACTCCTCTGTGTGAAGCGTCTAGTAATGGTCATACTGAAGTGTGCAAAGTACTGATTACTGATGGCAATGCAGATGTCAACAAAGCAAACGATGTAAGTAAATAAAAACAAAACCACATAAAATATTTCTATTTAAATTTGAAATAACTAAACCTATTATGTTTTAGAGAGATATAATTGTACAACAACTGTCATGTGTGTATCTGTTACATTGCAGGTTGGGGATACTCCTCTGTGGAAAGCGTCTCGTAATGGTCATACTGAAGTGTGCAAAGTACTGATTACTGATGGCAATGCAGATGTCAACAAAGCAAGCATAGTAAGTAAATGATAACATAACCACATAAAATATGTATATTTAAATTTGAAATAACCAAACCTATTATGTTTTAGAGAAACATAATTGTACAACAACTGTCATGTGTGTATCTGATACATTACAGTATGGGAATACTCCTCTGTGTGAAGCGTCTAGTAATGGTCATACTGAAGTGTGCAAAGTACTGATTACTGATGGCAATGCAGATGTCAACATAGCAGACAATGTAAGTAAATGAAAACAAAACCACATACAATATTTCTATTTAAATTTGAAATAACCAAACCTATTATGTTTTAGAGAGACATAATTGTACAACAACTTTCATGTGTGTATCTGTTACATTGCAGTATGGGAATACTCCTCTGTGTGAAGCGTCTAGTAATGGTCATACTGAAGTGTGCAAAGTACTGATTACTGATGGCAATGCAGATGTCAACATAGCAGGCGGCTACGTAAGTAAATGATAACAAAACCACATAAAATATTTCAAAATGCTTTAACTGCGTTCGGAAATGCTTTAAAGATTTGGATTGTTTCATGTTTTTGGGAAGTGAATTCCAGGGAATTGGACCATTGGTTCGAATAGCACGGTCGGGGAAAGTCTTTTTGTTATTTGTCATGTTAAAATCATTGCCATGTCTTGTTGGGTAGTTGTGAACATCTGAACGTTTTGAAAAGAAGGTTTTAAAAGCTACTGGTAGATCATTTATGGAATATTTTAACATGAATACACCAAGTTCCATTGTGCACATATCGGTTATTGTAAGAAAAGTATACTTAGCAAATAAAGGTGCTGTGTGACTCCTATAGTGACTATGGAGATGGTTCTAATTGCCCATTTTTGCAGTTTAACAAGTTTGTCTAGATATGATTTACAAGTTTTGCCCCATATAAGTATTCCATAGCTGAGATAAGGTAAAATTAAAGTACAATACAACGAGTGCAATATACGTGGTGGAATAGAATGCTTAAGTTTTAAATGTAAGACACTCATCAATTAATACGCCTAAAAACTTAGTACATTTTACTCTTTTTAGTGTAATATTATCTAAAGTAACATTCAAATCTTCTCGCATTTTGGTTGATGTCATATGAGGTGTACCTAAAACCATATAATTCGTTTTGCTAGCATTAACTGATAATTTGTTGGCTTTAAACCAATTGCTTACTTCATTCAATTCTTCATTTATTAAATTTATTTTGCTATTGATGTCCTTGTGTGAGTAAAGAATAGTAGTGTCATCAGCAAACAATATGAAATCAAGTACATTTGAAGTATATGTAATATCATTAACATACAATATGAAAAGCAAAGGGCCCAAAATGGATCCCTGTGGAGCACCACATACAATATTTAAGTCAGAATTACAGTTATCATGAAAAACGCTTTGCGTTCTATTGCTTAAGTAGCTCTCAAATCATTCAAGTACTACACCACGAAATCCATAATGTTCCAATTTATGAAGGAGTATTTTATGACCAATAGTATCACATGCTTTTGATAAATCTAGGAATATTCCTATTGTAGTTTCATTATTTTTGACGGCAGTGTTGATTTTTTATCTACCAGTTGAGCAATAGCCATGTAGGTTGAATGTTTGGAGCGAAAACCAAATTGTTTTTCATTAAGGATTTCGTGAGTATTTATGAAGTCAACGCATCTGATAAATACAAGTCTCTCGAGAATTTTGGAGAAACATGGTAAAAGCGAAACTGGACGATAGTTTGAGAAAATTTCATGATCTGCCTTTTTGTAAATTGGAATTACTTTTGCTGTTTTAAATTTATCTGGAACTATACCTGTTGACAATGATAAATTAAAAATACTTGTAAGTGGCCGAGCAATTTCATTGCTTACTTTTTTAATAATGAAATTTCCAATATTGTCGTTACCAGCACTTTTATTTGGGTTAAATTTGTCATTTTGAAGCGGTGGGATACCAAGGCATGAACGAAATCTTGGGGTGTAATTAGCGTGGGCCAGAGATACGGAATAACCATTCGCTGGCACCTATTGACTGTTGCTCAAAACAATTTTGTCACAGACAAAATGTACTTCTCTTGCCTGTGAACTGCATATGATTCCAAGACCTGCTCTGCTATGTTGCCAAAAGGAAGAGGTCAATCTCCGCAATGGCTGGGTAATATACATGGCATCATACAGAACTGCATCAACTACCACTTGCTCTCTGTGTGTGATCACATTTTCAAGGAGTTTCCACAGTTTGTACAGCAGAACTAGCTAATCGAGGATTGTAAAGATGATAAGTATGCAGCTAGCTGTTATAAAGACAAAGATGGTTGTTGCAGTATAAAGCAAAATCATCAGGAGGAAACGGTGAAGCCGATACACATGATACAAGGCTGGTCTACCATAGTGTATTGACTAAAGCAGTTCCAGGACATAATGTTGTTATTCGTGCAACAGATACTGATGTCATGATCATCCTCTTGTATCATGCAAATCAGTTAAATGGCAATGTACGGATGGACGTTGGACATTGAAGTAATAACGCTAGAAGTTGTGTCGATTTGTTGATATATCTGCACTAGCAAAACATCTTAATCTTTGCACAGCATTGACAGGTTATTAATATCATGCTTTGACGGGGTAGTGGCTATACACATTTTCCTTCTGATGGAAAGGGAAGGTGAACCCACTGAAGAAAGAACGACTACTTTGTTGATAGTGATGCATGTACACTTGTAAAACAATGTGCTCTCTCTCTATGGTTAGGGAAGGTTGTCATCCGTGAGAAATACTGACCGAGCAACCCAGACCGTCCATTGGAGAAAAATGGTGCCGATGCAGGTGTGCTCCCACCATGTAAAGACGTACTGATGCAGGTGTACTCCCACCATGTAAAGACGTACTGTTGCAAAATATTTCAAGGTGCAACTATAATATGACATTACTATGGAAGAATGCACACATAGTGAATCTACTAGAGAACCTTGAACTCACACATCTTGTGTAAAGAGAGTTGTAAATGGCGTTTACCTACCGTGTTGGTTTATCGGTAATCAAATTCCAACTACGTTGTCTGACACTATTGAGGTTCATGATGATGACGAAGAAGAATCAATGCACATGATGGATGTAGAATAAGACAGTGATGATGATACTGATGATTGAAATATAGACTGGATACCTTTCCATTATCCACCATAAAAACAAAATCTTGAATAAATACCATCAACATAATACATGTCAAAATTGTCAAATAAAACTCACGAAGAGAGTCATTTAAAGTATTTTTCTTGTAATCTGTACCGGTCTGGCATAATGTAGGCTTGTAAAAGACATATGTACAAACCATCTGATTTTTTTTAAAACAAAAAATATTGACATTTTTGGCAAAAACAAATTGTCAAAATGATATAGAAATGCCATAAATTATGGTCAAAAATATCAAGTTAGAACTAAGCACCTTACATGTATCTTAACCAAGCTTGAAAAAACAAAAGAGGTTAAAAAATGGCCAAAAATTGTCAAATAATAATAATAATAATAAACAGGCATTTAAAAGACGCATTTCAAACCGCAAGGAAACTTAATGCGCCGCACAAAGATAAAATCAATAAAATAACAATTTAGATAAGAAACTAAAAATTAAGAAAAATGCACAACCTGTACAATCATAAAATACCATAACAAAATAACCAATATTATATATATGAGTAAAAGGCAAACACAATTGAAGCGCAAAAGTCAATATATATACAGATTTGCCAAATTACGAGCGAGTGAAAAGGTAGTGCTTCAACCTGCACTTAAACTGTTCGATAGTGGTAGCAGAGCGAACCTTGGTGGGAAGCGCATTCCACAGTTTCGGGGCAGCCGCCGAAAACGAACGCTCGCCATACGTACGGGTATGAATTGCATGTGGTGGATCCAGCAGGTCCATGGATGAAGATCTTAGAGTCCGAGGAGGATCGTGTTTCTTCAAGAGTTCTGTCAGGTAAGAAGGGGCCAGACCATGAAGGCATTTGTAAGTTATAAGCAGCATCTTGTATTCAATGCGTTCGGTGATTGGCAACCAGTGAAGGTCTCTCAATATGTCACTGACGTGGTTGCGTTTCATCGCAGTGAGCCTAGCCGCAGAATTCTGTACACGCTGAAGCTTGCCAATCAGATATTGTGGTAAGGCATAAAGTAGACAGTTACAGTAGTCAAGGCGTGACGTCACAAATGCGTGGATGAGTCTTTCTGTGGTTTTCATATCAAGATATTTCCGAATTTGACCAATTCTATAAATGGCCAATGCTGCGGAATGACAGATGCTGTTGACTTGCTGTGTCAATCTGAGATCATTGTCAAAGGCGACACCAAGATTACGGGCAACTGCAGAAGGAATTACTGATGATGATCCGATAGTAACTGTCGGCACAGGATCCGAGGGCACAAAACGGGAAGCAAAGCATAAGGCTTCTGTCTTGCTATCATTGAACTTTAATTTGTTCAAAACCGACCACGTTTTAATGTCATCAACGCATTGTTGCAGTTTCTGAAGAGCGATGGTTTTGTCAGAAGGATGGAAAAGCACATACAACTGGGTGTCATCAGCATACATAACGCAGTCTAGCTCGTGTGCCTTAATGATATCCTGCAAAGCCGCACTGTATAAGGTGAACAAAATTGGTCCAATAACGGAGCCCTGAGGAACACCGTAGCGAAGTGGATGAGCGTCGGAGAGCGTTCTGCAAATAGAGACAGCTTGGACACGCCCAGACAAATATGAAGCAAACCATGACAGCGCAGTGTCAGATAACCCGTATCTGGTCCTTAGTCGTTGGATAAGAATCCTGTGATCGATGGTGTCAAATAATGATGAAAGATCTAGTAACACAAGAACAGCTTCCTGATGTTGGTCAACAGCACGCAAAAGATCATTGTTCACTCGGAGAAGGGCAGTCTCTGTGCTGTGGTATCGACGGTAGGCTGACTGCATACTAGCACTAAGATCCTGATCGTCAAGGTAATATTGTAACTGCTTTGTGACAATCCGTTCTAGAACCTTTGCTAAAAGAGGCAAATTAGATATTGGTCGATAGTTCTGCAGGTTCTCAGGATCCAATTTAGCTTTCTTCAGTAGAGGGATGATGCGCGAGGACTTCAGTGCAGATGGCACTACGCCAGTTGCTATGGATTTGTTGATGATCTCAGTTATTACAGGAAGCAATTCTTCTTGGCACTGTTTGAAAAGCTTTGCAGGAAGGGGATCAAGATCAGACGACTTGGAGGCTGATGTTTTAAGCACTTCACGGACATTTTCCTGAGACACAGCAGAGAATTCAGACATCGAAGAGTTACAGCTGTCCTCAATGTCAACAGACAGGGGAGATGGTTGGGTAGCATCAAGTTCTTGTCGAAGGCGAGTTATTTTAGCATCAAAGAACGAAGCAAATCGATTTGCAAGCTCAACGTCGGATGTATGAGGTGGCATTGCAGCCTCGTGCTTAACCGCTGTCATCTGATCTATCATGCGAAACAGTCTTTTACTATCACACTGTGATATTCGCGTACGATGGTAATTAGTCTTGGCTTTCTCAAGATCACTTCTGTACGATCTACACTGATCACGGAAAGCAATTCTATCCACCTCCAAACCAGACTTTCTCCACCTGCGTTCACATTTACGCTTAAGTCTTTTTGATTCACGATGACTGTCGTTGAACCAAAGGGCGTTGGGACGTAAGGTGATGGAACGAGTCACAAGAGGTGCATGACGATCGAGAAGCTCTGTTAGGACAGAGTTATATTGTTCAGTCCGCTTCTCGAGATCGATCTCTGGCTTCGTAAACAATGGAGAGTTCACAATGTCATTCTTGAAATTGCAGATATCAATCTTTTGGATATCACGAACAGTGAGAGTCCGTTTCGATGCAGGAGGGCGAGTGATGTTGACATTGCAAGTCACAGCATAGTGATCAGAGGGAAGATGACGGTGAGTGGCGATTTTAGACACAAGATTAATATCGCGCGTGATGACAAGATCGAGCGTGTGGCCGTGTATGTGAGTTGGCTCGTGAACATGTTGTTTCAACCCAAACGAATCAAGAACTTCAAGAAACTTAGTAGCCTCACGGTCATTAGGGACATCCACGTGAATGTTAAAATCACCGACGAGAAGTAAGTTTGTGTTTGCAAATGTCAGTGATTCTAGAAAGGTGGAGAAATCAGATCTGAAGTCCTTGGCTGTGAATTTATTGCTCGTAGATGGTGGTGGCCGGTAGACATTAATTAACCGAACATAATATGAGCCAGAGTTTAGTGTAAGGTCCATATGCTCGAATGACCTATAGCTGGATGTGACATTGTGACAGATCTTGAAACCCTTCCTATGCAAAACACACACTCCGCCACCTTTTTTTTCCTATTCTTGGTATATGCAAAAGTTGGAAGTGAGGTAAAGTGTTCTGCAAATCAGCAATTGTCCGATTGTCTTTGAAATTTCCTCTAAACCAGGTCTCAGTAAGACATACAATGTCTAACTGGTTTGAGATGATGAACTCGCATAAACTAGCGACCTTCGGCTTGGCAAATGATTTGATACACTGTGAATTCCAGACTGCGATTTTAGTACGTGGAGCACGAAGGTTTGTTCTTTTAACTTGCACCAAGTTTGCATGATTACCTTTGCGAGCAGGGTAAATTTGAGGGTTTTGGTTCTTGCAGAAATACAAGGTGTAATTTATATAAAACATCATAAATTGGGGTCACAAATGTCAAGTTTGAACTCAGCACCCTTCATTTACCTAACCCAAGATTAAAAAAACATGTTTTCCATTATATTATACTCTGACGATTTATTTTTAAAAAGTGGATGGCCGAAACAGCCAAAATGTCGTGAGTAGCGTCAAGAAGACTCACTTTTTTGAAAACAGCGCCATTTTTAACATCAAATTAGCTTGTCAGATCTTCCTTAGGAAACAAATCTGATTAACGGCACTTATTAACGGCACTCTCTAATCGCTTTCTTTTCCTTTTTGCATGAGCAATTCCATCATTGTACCAAGGGTTTCTTGGTCATAGTGTAACATGTGTACACTTAGCTGCATGTTTTCTTTCCAGTATGGCACTTAAGATTTCATGATATTGGTCAATAAGCCCAGAGAGATCTGAGTTCGGGCTGGTGATCAGATCAGAGTTCCTTATATCATGTTCAAAATCTTTACGATTCATCATTTTCAGCTTGCGATGATTTTGGCACATTCAGGTTTGTTTAACGTTGCAATGAATTGCGTTGTGGTCTGAAAACAGAGAACCAACTATTTAACTGTGTGAATTGAGTTTTCAGACTCATGTGACCACTTATGTGCGTAGGTTCTTTTATGAACTGAATCATGTTGCAAGTTTCAAGTACATCCCGAAGTTTAATTTGTATCAGGGTCACTGGTAACATCAAAATGGAAGTTAAAGTCTCCAACAATCAAAAGCCTGCACTGACCAGATATTAAAGTTGTCAATTAGTCAGCAAACTCATCAAAGCACATGCATCTGTATATAATGGAATGTTGTCGAAAGAAGATTTCTCTCATGGCATTCACAGATAAATAAAACAAGATATCGACACAATAAATAATAATAAATAATAATGATAACTGGTCCAAAACCTACAGGCAATTCCAATACGATACCTTAGTTTAGTTTATGCAATTTACTTTGTACTCATTTGGTATATTACATCTTGGACGAAACATTAACTGTAACGTTAATTAATTTCATCAATGGTGTTTATTCAGAAACCCATTTTTATTATACGAATTGTCCGATAATTAAGCTAAATTACCCATTATTTAACAGTGACTCTGCGCATCAATAGATATCACATTGACAATGCATAATCAATAATTAATGTTTCTCAATTTTATTCAGGACGGAAACACACCTCTTCATCTAGCCGCTGTTAATCGTCACTTAGACATCTGTACATTTCTGATCATTGAAGTCAAAGTGGATGTTAGTAAAACAAACCTGGTAAGACGAACCAAATTGCAATAATATAATTTTCTAATACCGGTAATCGTAATAGGGAATATACGAATAGTTTTCTTAGTAGGTCGTGCATAATGGATGTTGAATCATTATTCTTGAAAGCCCCTGCTTCGCATTATTCAGTCTCCTCGGGTAGATTTAGTGATGTGTTCCTGTGAAAAAACCACAACATTGCCAGCAAGGCTGTATCAGTAAAAATACCCCATTCATTCAAATTATTGAATAACTTACCTTGAACTTGTCTGTACAATATGTCACAATAGTTCGAATCACAATTCCTTGGACTGTTTCGACAATGTAACGCAAGTAAATGATACAGTGACGCAGTACGCGTTGATCATCACGCGCGCGTGAATAAACGTTGATCAATTAATGTTACTATTAAAAAAATCAAGATAATAAAAAGAACAAAAAGAAAAGAGAAGTACACAAAATACCACGACTGAGTAAAATATTCAACACGAGGGAATCTGGTGCCCTACTTTAAAGGCATCCACACGGTTTCATCAAATAGATATATAATATCGAATGGCTTTGAGGGTGATACAAGAATATTTTCATAGCGAGTGCAATATATTCTTGTATCACCAAAAATAAGACATCCAATATTATTATTATTATTATTATTATTATTATTATTATTATTATTATTATTATTATTATTATTATTATTATTATTATTATGTATATAAATTGGACTTAGGGAGACATTTCGGTGTTTCAAACCGTCATTAGGGAGACATTTTCGTTAGGGAGACATTTTCGTGTCTCCCTAACGTTTTGGGTATTCACTACAGGTAGACAAAATAATTCGTGAGGCCGGAAATCACACATGTGGTGTAGTCTAGAGGTATGACAATACATTTAAGAAGTGTTTTTAAAGAATTGATTTATACTTTTAAAATGGCAGGTTTGGGAAAAAAGGACCATTATTAATTGTATTATTATCCATCGTTTCAAAACGTCATTAGGGAGACACTCGGTTTTTGTTGGATTATTCCAGTTCTACTGATTATATCTTCATTTAATTTTAGGACGGTGTTTGGAAACCCATTTGCAAATAAATTGTGAATGTTTTATCAACAATTATTCCCTGTCTTTAAATTTGATACTTATTTTTGGTCAAAATTTAACAATTTCCCTCGTTTTATAGTTCGTGGTGTTTCCTTGGCTTATCGCAGAAAAGAAGTTCGAAACCAACCGAAATACGCAAAATAGTCGACGAAATATTGAATGAAGTATTGAAGTCGGTTAATTACGCGTGTGTAAACCGGGCGATTTGTCGGGTATTCTGATGGGCTGAATGAGTTATAAAACGCATCAACATCATGATTTCTGGATGTGGTAATCATCTAGATCACATCTGGGTTATTTATCTTATAATCATGTCACTATGGCAGTGTGTATCGCTGAGAATTTTTCACTTTACTGCCGTGCAACACCCCATGCAACACCACACAGAGAGTAGTCCCAGGTACCGTAGTAGTGCAAGTGTACATGTATCTACGATGAGGCATGAATCAGTAAAGCCACCATTGGGTCTACACAGAGAGGCTGTCGAATTCGCAGCATTCCAGTACTGTAGTAAAACAAGAACTACATGTATTGATGTACTCAGTACAAAGATATACCGTAAGGTGAGCAGTAAGTATCAAGGCTATTTTTAAACAATATTTTAGTACAAATAAAATTCCTTCACTTCCCATTTAACATGTTGAATACTAAATTAGCCATGCGTGATGATGAAGCAAGGCCCACTTCCAGCTTCTGTTCTGGATTTCCTGGATTTATAATTAGAGTTAGAGGTGGCCGAGCGGTCTATACTCTGTTTGGCCATCTCGAGACAGTGACGTAACTGCGTATTCTACTAATTGCATCACATAACTCACGCGCATACCCCGGGGGGGGGGGGGGGGGTACTCGGATTTGGTTTGGTCGGGGATGTGCTGCTGGAGATTCAAAACCCCTACCTATTTCTAAGGGTGATTTTTAGGGGTTTAGCTAAGGATGTCTCATGAAAAAACGAACCACTGGAGCGGCACGTCCCCGTATGCCTTACATACGTGAGTACCCCCCCCCCCCCCCCCCCCCCCGCGGCGCATACTCGCGGAGCTGGCGTACAAACACGAGCGTTGAAAGACGGAGAAGATACACACGCGTGCGTAAAAAAGCTGCGCCTGTTCAGTTACGTCACTGTCTCGAGATGTCCAAACAGAGTATAGCGCGCTGATAGTCGGTCGGGAATATTCTTTCAATCACAGGATCGTGGGTTCAAGTCGCCTTGAGACCAGGATTCTTTGTACATCCCAAAAAGTTCCTATCTACAGGTAGGTCGGAAATTCTACAATCAAGTCTTAATTCAGTTAGGTTAGTTTGATATTGGATCTTCTTTCCGTGGTTAGCTGATGATCTATTTTAATTGTAGAATTTCTCCTCTACCCTTCACTGCGTACAACGTGCAGGTCTATACGGTGAGTGTCAGTCAGTTCGCCGTGATTCGGAGATTCACGTTAAGCCGTTGGTCCCGTGTATTCAGACGCTCACCCTGAACACGTTAAATAGTTGCAGACCTCATCGTAAAGAGTAGGGGATCATCCCCGGTCTGTTACCTACAGTTACAAGTTTGTATTCCTAGGTTCCAGGGATACATTGTGCGAGTATACTCAATAAGAGGTATGCACAGTATAGGTAGATGATGACAGGGGTCGTAAGACACTTTTTTCAAGGGGGGGGGGGGGGGGGGGGGCGTTTTCAAAAAAAAAATCACCGAATTTGCACCTATTTTTTGCACGATCGAGGTACATTTTGGCTCTAAACAAGCTTGTAGCAAAGAATATTGCATTTTGGGAAGACAAATGCGGGTGTAGCGCGCGAATTTTTTTTCATCTGTGTACACATTTTCCGGGGAAGATTTTCAAAGGGGGGGGGGGGGGGCGATCGCCACCATCGCCCCCTTCTTACGGGCCTGGATGATGATGAATTGAACCATGGACTTATCAGAATGATTGAACGAACGAACACACATACGAACACATGAAGCAGCGTATTGCATAATTATATTGCCTGAAGCGCACACATCCATAAGTGTGACAATTTTGGGCGCGATCATCATCTTTATGCTGCCTGCGTGTTTGTTCAATCATTATATGACAGGCCTGGTTTAGCTAGGCCTATTTTTAAAAATAATTATTTGTGTTAAAGGGACACATTAAGTGGTGTTGACAATTTTAAATGTTTAAACATTTACTCCAGAATTCAAGATGAACATCAACAATTGCTATTATTGTTGTTTCTACTAACAAAAACACAGCAAAACTTGATTAAAACAATATCATCGCTATTTATTGAAAAACACCCTCTATGCAAATATGGTTCGCGTTATGTATCACGCGTACTGCAGTGGGATAGTATAAAATGCTCGTCCCGGCTGTACGAGCATTTTTGAATCAACATTTTCTTACAATTATAAAAATATACTAATCCCAGTTTTTATCATAATTGAGGGCGCCGCCTCCATCCAACACATCTCTTAGTGCCCCTAAATAATCACAACATAATTTAAACTAGCTAAAACCCGTGCTACGCCCAGGTGAAGCTAGGTTAAGGCAATTGGGTTCTGTCTCTCTAAAAAAAACCATTTTTTAAATTTAAATGAACCTGTCCTAAGGCTAAATATAATGAAAGTTCCAGTTTCCCATTTCCCGACTCCTGTCAGAAAAAAATGCCTATCAAATATTTCATTTTTTTCCGCATATGTAATTATTTCAGTTTTCAACCTTTAAAGAAGAACAAGATTGTTTTAATGCTGGGTCATTCCGTGTCAAATCAACCAAGGGTGATATAGGTCACCTCTTAGATTTTGCTGAAATTCATATATAATGTTCATTTATGTGTGAAATGAACACATGCAAAGTAAAAAAATCCAAATCAAAGTCGTTCGGGAATTATAGCCCGTCCAAGTTGGGGGTCACGGCCGAACATTTGGGCAAAAGTCGCGTCGTTGAATATTTTACGTTTTGTAGGACACTTTAAAGTGCCTTCCAATATGATACTGAGCTGAAACTTGGTTTCTAGGGAGACAGTAAGCCAAATAACCTGAATCTGACATCAAAATAAGTGTACCACACCCCCTTTCCCTTTGACATGACCTTGAAAATGCAATTTTATTCAACCGTGAAGGGTTTTCCTGATTTTCAGACCCCCCTGAGACCCCTATGAATAATCAGAAAAGCTTCAAATTGCATATATGCATTCTATGGTCACATGTGGTTACTTTCCCCTCAATTCCAGTTCTCTCACTCATTTCGTTTATCTACGGCACCCTCCAAAGTCGGCTCCAGCCAGAAAATGTCTAAAAAATCCTGACCTTCTCAGTGACCTGTGACCTCAGCGCTTGTACGCTCAGATTACTTTTACTCGCAGAGAGATAAAAAAACGCACATTTCGCACCGTTTTACGTTTTACCCGATAACTCGTTAACCAACATTGGAAGTTGGCAAACTGTACTTTTCGGGATCCTTGTGCTCAGTCGAACAATTTGCTATTTTTTATAACTTAATTAAAGCAATTTGAATTTTTGGGCCCCTGTATGGTGGCCAATTTGGATTTTGCCGTCTCCTGGGAGTTCCCAACACTTTTGCGAGGGATGGAGGCTATTTTTTTCTAAAAGGTCTATAGAAATGAAATAAATGGTCAAACCTTACTAGCCGAGAATGGTCATGATTTGAGGTTTTTGACCTACATTACATGTAACTATATCAACCATAACACTTTTTTCCAAATTTATCCTGTATGAGGACACTTTGTGAATATAGGCTTGTTGCCATTTTATGACGTCCACAAAAATGAAACGTGAGTAACGAAAGTTTTTCCTTCTTAGGAACCGTTCATTATTTCTCCAGGTTGGGTGGGGGGGGGGGCGACGAAACAGGGGTGGGTCATACATTTTTAGGAAATTAAAGGAAGGTTATAACTTTTTTTGTAAATATTTCAAACCATAATTGTTTTTTTGATCAATTTTATTATACGCCCATGGTCCCCTCAAGGGCAGTGTCGACCCAGCACTTGTTTCAAAAATTGAATTTCATATTTCTCTATTATTTTATACTTTTATGTGTATTCTATTATTACCATCATAAGTTACTAGGCCAAATTAAATTAATTGTTTGTCTCAAAGCTCCCGCGCGCGTTAGTTTATTGATGCGCATTAGAAGAAGAAAAAAATCTGAAAAAAAACTTTTTTTTTCCTTCTTTTTTTTCAAAAAAAAATTCCAAAATTTCACCAATTTTTCAGATTTTCATTGATCACATCATCTTAAATACAAAAGTTCACTTTTACAAGGATTTCAATATTTTATATTTAAAAAAACCCCAAAAAACCCCGCATTCCGCATTAGTTTTACAACAGGAGAGGAGCTTTGAGACAAACAATTAATTTAATTTGGCCTAATTGGAAGCGATTATTTCCCGTTCTTTTGGGTGATTTAAAGTTGTTGTCTTGGTAAGTTTGAGTCAGGAAAAGGCGCATGGTTGTTTGGCGGGAAATAAAGCGGAGTTCCGCGCTTTTCAAATGCTGTGACAGCTGTTTGATCATTGCGTCGCGCGCTGAATCTTCCCGTGCGTAATACTAGAGCGTGGCTTAATTTCCGCGACGAAGACGCGAAAAACAATGCCTAAAAATGTAAACAAAGGCCAATATATATATCTTACGATCATTTAAATTTCAGTTTTCTTCCAATTTCTTTACATTGTGACAATATAAATTGAATCTGATAGTTTAATTTGATTGTTCATAATATAGGTTTTCCCGATCAATTTAGAAATTGAAGCATTCTATTTAGTATTTACGTAGTTTCAATTCGCGCTAAATTGATTGAACGTTTTAGAATGAATGTCAATTTCCAAATAAAGCATTCTATTTAGTAATATCCGCATTCAACCAAGACATGCGCTCATGTCAGTTCGCAATATAAGCAATCAATGTAATGTTTTTGTCACGCTTTTAAATATTACTGCAATCAAATTCGCAAGCGATCGCGGTACGTGTCATCTCGTGCATTCGAATTCATTTATATGCAAACAATTACCCGATAAATGCATTCTATTTAGCAATACTAAACGATCTAGGCCTATATGCCTTATTATTCGTATCATTATTCGTCAAACGAAAACCAAAAAGCGCCAACACAGTAATGAAAATCCCTAAAGACCTTTTATATTAAACATATCCACAAATTAACGATATGTAATAAATATACAATTATGTATAAAAAATGTATGTGCGAAAAGAGAAGAGAAAGATGAAAGATAGGCGTAAATGTTTACATTGGTGTAACCAATAATGGCTATACACCTTTAAATCAGAATAGCAAAATATGATGGAAATGTTATAAAGAGCATTTTCATAGAAACATAGGCTAATGCATTAAGTCCATATAGACACAGCGGAACCTGGTGGAGGGGGATCCCTAAATTTCATGGCCCCTCTGCACCCCTCATCTAAAAACGCCAAGTACCACATAGAACATTTTGATTAAAATGTTTGCATCCCTCCTAAATAGTCTCCGCCCCTCCGCGACTAATCGTTGATGATTCCGCCACCAACAATTTTTATAAGAAGGATAGGCCTCAAATTGACTTTCCTTGAATATTCACTTTTAAAGACATTTTTGTATGCGTCTTGTATGACTGTCAATTCCTCCTGAGAGGAAAACATTCGCCCCCCCCCCCCCCTTCTTTCCGGATCAGCCTTATACGTCTCAATAACC
>CM069447.1:75559962-75835654 GCA_035610835.1 Ophiura sarsii | reverse complement strand
GGGCCTGAGTTCTTCAAAAAATCCCTTTTTTTAGTTTAATTCATAATGATAGTCAGTCGTTAGCGCGATCACTAATGAGAGAGATGAGCTCTTTCTGTTATGAGGATCCCGTAGATTCTCGTAGTTCATTCTGTTACATTACATGCTCGATCATTCGGAGATTCGAAATATATACATGATATAGGTGTGCTGACGTTAGTGAATCATGATCGAAATGATAGAACCCAGAACGTTTTACTTAATAGTTATCTACCTCTAGCCCTTATGGGGCAAAGGTTTCAACAGTGTTTACAGGTTTAGACAATATTAATTTGATTGTTAGCTTTTAATTGTTACTTTAAAGGACCCAAACAAAGTGTATGACTTTCTTTTATTGAGCATTTTACATCACAGGTGTAACTCCCAACTCGGTTTGGGTCCGTGTGTCTCACTCGATAGGTCTGAACAAACAAAAGTTATCAGTAGATGCTTATAAATGCTATCGACTTATTGAGGTTCTATGTGCGAGTCTTGGTTTACCTAGAAGAACAGCTGAGGTGTCATTTTTTATGGATTCTATCTTTATAAATTACAGTGGAATGGTTCATATTTTAAACCTCGTACTCTTAAGACAAAGTACACGCTACGTTCTGACTTGGCTATCACCTTTGAGGTCCCTCGGTCCAAAAAACATGCTGGTGACCGTGCCTTCTCTGTGGCAGGGCCTCGCCTTTGGAACAATCTTCCGATCAATATTCGTGGTCTTGGTAGTTTAAGTGTATTCAAGGGTTACCTCAAGTCTCATCTTTTCCCTTGCTCCTAGTCCTTCTCATTTCCCTTTCTTCAGCGCCTTGTCTACTTTGTGTGGTAATTTCTAAATCTGTGTTGGACCAGAATACTTGGTCCGACCGACCCTAGCTGGCTTGCTGCTGCTTACATGTAATATGTTATAGCGCCCTCTTTCACACCTACCCATTTTATAGTGTTTCTCAATGTTAAAAACTTATATATAAATTAATCATGTTGATTACGATTATTTCCTACCCATTGGAGAATTGCAAATGGAACCCCTCAATTTCACTTAGTCAAGTTGATTACCTATATTTCACATTATTATAACAATCGATGTCATACTTTAATTAATGATTCAGGTACAAAACTTCCACTAGAAACATGACTTGTTGACATGCTTTGATTATTACTTTTGAGACTGCAGAATTCTATGACCGCTTGATTATTACTGATTACGATGATAATTACAAATGATTATGTTAAACGGTGTGTGTTTCTCTGATTTGTTTGATTGCCTGTTTACTTCCTCACTACAACCAGGAAGTCTTCTATCGGCTTCATGTGCACACTTGATTTAACTGGTGTGGGCAGAGCGTATTACTCCACGTGCAATATCACACATTGGTGGTAGTGCCTGGAGAGGTTTATCGTCCACGTGAACGCTCCATACCATGCCGTTTGGACAGGAGTGCACATTTAATTAGTCTTGACCCTTTCAAAATAAAGTAAAGGGATTTAAATAGGACTTAATAATATAAGTGGCTTATTGCGTTGGATGTGCACATGTGAATTACGCAGCATTAGTTGGAATGTTATCATGACTCCATCGCATTGTCATAGTTTGGTGATAGTGCAGGGGTAATATGGTCCACGTGAACATTCCATACTGTGCTATTTGAACAGGTGTGCATATTTAATGTGTCACAATTCGTAGTTAGTGGGAGAATAAGTAACAAAATCAAGGCTTATTAGGTGCATGTATGGGTCAACCATTATGGATGGAATGTTGTAGGACTCCATTTGCTTTGTCAAAGATTGATGATAAAGCCAGGGGTATTATTGTTCACGTGAGTGTCCATATCATGTTGGTTGACTCACAGATGCAATTGATCGGTCTGTAAGAAGGGAAATTAAGTTTAATTAGGTGTATGATAAATAAATCTAGGTCCCTTTAAATAAATTAACCCCATAAATATTCTAAAAATAAATAAATAAAAATAAAATATCTGTTCCTAAAATTAGTTAAATTTGAGCTCAAATAAAATTTAGTTCACAAAATAATCTTACTTCAATAAAGTTGATTAAAATAAATTGGACTTTAAAAAAATAAAACAAAGTGGAAATAACGCTTAAACTTGAACTTACATAAATTGATGCAAATAAAATTAAACATCAGAATAATCTTTAAATAATTTTAGCTTTCAAACTTAAAATGGCAGAAGGTTCCCATACCAACGGTAGTTCTGTGCAAGATTACACACGTCACTACCGAACTGTTGACGAAGCGAGTTATGATATGGACGATACACCAATGCTGTCCAGACGCCGACCTGACTGGGACGACAGACTTGACGCACAACCCATTACATCTACACAACAACAGTCAGCCCGAGCGCCAATTCGTACCCCAAACCGTACACCAATCCGTACGCCTGATCGATTTGATGGTAAAACATCATGGGTCAATTACTGGGCCCACTTCCAGTCCGTGATGGAGATGCAGCAATGGAATGAGGATACGGCAGTACAGCAATTGGCAAGTAGCCTCCGGGATTCGGCCTGTCGAGTTCTGTACCCAAACCCATGACGGAGGACGGAAAGACACGCAATTTATTGCTCACAGAATTGGTTCAGCGACTGAACAGAAAATATGGCCCCAGTGGAATGGCTGAGAACTACCTATGCCAGATTAAACAGCGTCACCAAAAGAGAGAGGAGAGTCTGATGGAACTTGCAGAAGACGTGCAACAACTGGCCACCCTCGCCTATCCTGAGGCACCAGCACCCTTCCTGGAAAGGTTGACTATAAGTCATTTTAAGGATGCTGTCAGAGACGGAGAGGTAAGAGCGGCCATTCATAGGCATCAACCAGCTACGCTTGAATCCGCTCTGACTGCAGCTTTAGATGCAGAGAACTGGAACAAGATGGAGAGGGAGAGAAAGCAGGTTTCAGTACGGTCTGTTGGAGAAACATTCCAGCCCCCCATGGTCCAGCCACAGTTCATCACAAAAGCTGAGGTAGCTGGCCTTTTAAAGGATCAACAACAAGGGTTTCAAGACACCCTGACCAAGCTGGTGAAAGACTTGAAGATAGGTGGCAACAAAAAGGGCAACAAAAGACGACCTCTGGTGTGTTGGAGCTGCAACAAGGAAGGTCACAGAGCTGTTGATTGTCCGTCGTCAAACTACAACGGGCCTCATCACATACCACCGTGGGAACAACCAAATTGGATGGGGCCAACCAATGCAGCCAACAGTTACCCACCACCTGCACCCAACAACACAACACAACAGACAAGTTATCCACCGTACCCACCACCTCAGGTCAGCCATCCACACAACAGGACAACAATGAATCCATATCAATAATTACGTTAGAATGCAACCCGGAGGGCTTATATACATATATTACAACAATGGAAACCAATCTTAAATGTTTGATTGACAGTGGCTCCAACGCTGAAACGATCATCGCTACGTGGGTTTTTGAAAACATACCAGAAGAGATGCGTCCAAAACTAATTGCGCCATTTCAACGACTCACGCAAGCTAACGGTACCACATTACAACATAGTGGAAGTGTTTGGTTGCCAATTACCCTTGAAAATGGTGTCACAAGAAAGGAGAAAGTATACATTGCAAATATTGAGGAGGAATGTCTACTGGGTTGGAGATTTTTGAAGAAGATTGGGGCTCGGATTGACTTTGCAAAGGACCACTTAATTCTTCCTCACTTCGTTGAACCCTATGAAGTACCAAGTTCTACCTTTGGAGTCCATGTGAATAGAATTGGTGTATCACATTTGGAAGACCTGTATGAGCGAGCAACATCGTCCATCCCAGAAGAACATCATACCAAGGTGAAAAACCTACTATCTGAGTATGCTGACGTCTTCTCAAAGGGTGAATATGATATTGGAAGGACGGAGGCAATAAAACACAAAATAAGTACAACCCCTGACAGCCATCCTATAAAGCAAGCACCATACCGGGTACCTATAGAAAAGAGAGTGGAAATAGACAGGCAAGTAGCCAACCTACTGAAGAAAGATCTAATTGAACCATCAGATTCTCCATGGGCTAGTCCTGTTGTCTTAGTTGGAAAGAAAGATGGAACGCAGCGTTTATGTGTAGACTATCGGAAGCTGAATCATTCTACCAAGAAAGACGCTTATCCAATCAATCGTATCGATGACACATTAGACGCCTTAGAAGGTGCTTCCAATTTCTCTATGCTTGACTGTGCGTTTGGATATTGGCAGGTACTCTTAGATGAAGATGCCAGGGATAAGTCAACATTTTGTGTCAGGGATGGCTTATATCGCTGGAAGGTTATGCCTTTTGGATTATGCAATGCACCCGCAACCTTCTCCAGACTTATGGAAAAAGTGCTCCATGGACTTCAGTATAAATCCGTGCTGACATATCTAGATGATGTCATCGTATACGCCAATAGTGTTGATGAAGAACTCCAACGTCTTCGCGTAGTATTTGATCGACTTCGAAAAGCAGGACTAAAACTGAAGCCTTCAAAATGTGAGCTGTTCCAGAAATCTGTACAATATTTAGGACACACTGTATCAGAAGCAGGGGTGGAGACATCTCCTGATAAAGTGGAGAAGGTCAAGAATTTTCCAGTGCCACAGAATATTCGTCACGTAAGAAGCTTTGTAGGTCTTGCGTCCTACTATAGGAAATTCATCAAATATTTCGCCGCTATAGCACAGCCACTGCACGAGTTGATGCGGAAGAATGCACGATTCCGATGGTCTGAAGAATGTGCCCTGGCATTTGAACAGCTGAAAACTTGCCTACTCAGTGCACCAATTCTAGCATATCCACAATCTATTGGAGACTACATCCTTGATACAGATGCCAGTGCATACGGTATTGGTGCTGTGCTACACCAGATACAAGACGACCAAGAGAAAGTCATAGCCTATGCCAGCAAAGCATTGAGTCATGAAGAGCAACAGTATTGCACAACAAGGCGCGAGCTCCTAGCCATCGTGGTCTTCTTGAAGCATTTTCGACATTATTTGTATGGTCGGAAAGTACTTGTACGCACGGATCATGGCTCATTACAATGGCTATTGAACTTTAAATCCCCAACTGGACAACTAGCACGCTGGCTAGAACAGATCACCGAATATGACCTGGAAATAGTATACCGCCCAGGACGTCGCCACAACAATGCGGATACTATGTCGCGTCTGGAAACATGCAGGCAGTGCGGACAAGAAAGCACATGTGAGGGACAGACGGTGCCCATCAAGGTAAACCTGACATCCATCCGACCAGAATGGACACTGAGTGACCTCCAAGAAGCGCAGAAGCAGGACACATCACTGCAGAAGTTGTATGCCTGTAAGGTCAACAAAGAGGAACGTCCTGATAGGATTGTAATCAGTGGACTTTCACGTGCTGCTAAGTACTACTTTGGTCTATGGGATCAAATAGAGTTGAGAGATGGTGTGCTTTGCAAACGCTGGGAATCAGATGACGGGTCACTGGTGAAGTGGAAAGTATTAATTGCTGATAAGTACATAGACACAGTTTTGCATGAACTTCACAGTACGCCTACAGGAGGTCACCAAGGAGTAAACCGGACCACTGCAAGAATCAAGGATCGGTTTGTCTGGTACGGGATGACGTCTGATATTCGGTCGTGGATTCGACAGTGCAATACTTGCAGTGTAAGAAAGCCACCAGCTAAGAAACACCGAGCAGAGCTGAAACAGTTTCAACCGGGAGAACCAATGCAAATTGTTGCTATGGATATCTTAGGACCGCTCCCAGATTCCACCAAGGGTAATCGCTATATTCTTGTCATTGGTGAGTACTTCACCAAATGGGTTGAAGCGTATGCTATTCCAGACCAAGAAACTGAAACTATAAGCAGGTGTCTTGTGGATGAGTTTATATGCCGATTCGGAGTACCACATCAACTCCACAGTGATCAAGGAAGGAATTTTGAGGCACGGATTATCAAGGACATCTGTAATCTTCTGGGAACGGAAAAGACAAGAACCACTCCTTACCACCCCTCAAGTGACGGTTTCGTGGAAAGATTCAACCGGACGATGATGGAAATGGTTTCCAAACTCATAGAGCCGTCTCGTCGACAAGGAGACTGGGATGAAAAATTACAATTAGTAATGCTAGCGTACCGCAGCACCCCTCAAACCTCGACGGGAGAGTCACCACACATGCTTATGCTTGGACGAGAGGCCAACATGCCCATTGATGTCACTATGGAGAAACCTCTTCCAGATGAGAATGACAACGTTACGACAGATTATGTCCGCAATCTACGCAACAATCTCTCCATAGCATACGAGAGAGCCAGGAAACAGCTAAAACAGAGCGCAATGCGACAGAAGTCTCATTACGACAAAGGAGCAAGAGGAAAGAAAGTTGAAAAAGGTGATTTTGTGTGGTTGTCCAAAAAGGCAACCAAACGTGGTTTGTCTCCAAAACTGGATACCAGATGGGAAGGTCCATATCTAGTGGTTAAGAAGCTGTCCGATGTTGTTTACAGGATCCAGCGAAATGGACCGAGAGGTATTCTTAAAGTGGTCCACTATGATCGCCTGAAGGTTTATCAAGGAAAGCCTATTCCCTCATGGATAGACAGAGAAAGACCAAAAGATATAACGGAAGTACCACCAGTGGTTACTCTACATGATGTTAACGATGCTGATATACAAGATCAACATGTTGTTCATCAACAGAGTGGACACAAAATGGTGCCGGAGTCACCTGAAGCAGGGAAGGGAGAGAATACAGATACACGGTCGGAAATAATCCTCTACCCTGAGCGTGGAAAAAGAAACAGAAGACTACCGGAAAGATACCGTTAAGAACATTTAACAACACACTTTCAAAAAGAAGCTTTAAACAACTGCAAATATATCCAGATTATTGAATATCTTGGACACGGAGAGTGAGACAGGATAAGGAAGGATTATTATAGGTCCACCTGGAGTTAACATAAGTTAAACCTGTCTACATGGCTTTGTACTGACACAAGGAGAAAAGAATAAATAAATATCCGCGGGCCCGCAGATTCTTCAAGGTGTAGGATACAAAAGTCTATACCAGAATTGAAGTGAGAAACTCAACATAGAAGTTGCAGACTATGGATGAGTATTGAACCAACAATGTCGAGAAAGACGACAAAAGGTTTGGAGAGAGTGTCAATAGAGTCAAATTTGCAGAAGACGGTAGTGGAATTGAAGACTACTGAATAGCCCTTTGAACTGATCGTCGTTGTAAAGTTATCAGCTATACTACAATATGAACCGACTAGGAAAATTGCACCTGAGACTACTTCAGCATAGGTGTATCATCCTGGTTGTTTGTTCTATTAACCAATTCTTACTCAGATTACCTGAGGCATGTGTTCCAATCTGCCAACTAAATAAAAATTAAAAACTAGGATTTAAATAATTTTGGTATTAATTAGTAAGGAAATAAACATAAATATATAAAATATGAAATATAAACCTAAAAATAGCTTTAGTAAATGGTTAAATAATATAGGTGTAAACTGTAAAAATCTAAACAAATAAATTGGTTTTAAACCAAAGAAATCTTGTAAAACATCACTAAATTGGTCTTAAATATTAAATTTGGGTAATTCTTTAAATGTTGTTTAATATCAAACTAAAATTGAATAAACTCAATGGGATATTTTTTTTTTGTGGTTGTAAAAGAAACACTCATTGGTCATTTTGGTCAATAAACAAGGTCAAAACTAAAAATAATGTTGTTCATGTTACCTCTTTAATATCATTAGAATTTACACTGCATGAATCTCCCTGGAAAATAAGGTAATGAATTGAATCATCTTTATAAATATTTCCATTTAAAACATGGGAGGTTTCCAAACATTTTACATGCACAATTACACTATCCATTATGTTAATGAAAGCATACAGGTTGAAATGAAAAGTAATTCACACTGAGAAGAGCATTATAGCAATCCCACTTCTTCACTTCTTCAATTCCTTATTCTACAAGAGTTATCAACATTACCATCAGAACATTTTCAGCAGATGAACATTAATAACTCGCTGTGCTTCTGTAAGTCTGGACTTGACAGAATAACTATCCAGCAGGTTGCACTGAACAGGACATGATAATCAGAATTCAGAGAAGAAACACATTGTTTGTATCAGTCTGTGATTGACAGACTACCTCTTCAGGATCTTACACTGAACAGTTATAGTAATCAAGGCTGAGGGTGTATTGAGTGATCAAAGCTGATATTGGATTATTTATGCATAACATATTGTTTATGGCTTGCTGGTGAACAGCAGACAATCTCTGTCATTATTGCCATAGGTAGAAGGTATTTTACCAAGTTCTACTACATTTATTTACTGTAAGGGCATAGCACATGCTCTTTCAACTATTAACTGACTGGCCAATAGGCCCATGAAGTAGGCTTATACAGTCTAATATACTGTGCACTATGCACCTGTGCTTGGTTTGAAGCCAATTCAAGATAACCAGTTCTTATTGAGATATTGTGTTCATGTGGAGGAGCCATTCAACCAATCATGAAAAATCAGCAGAACATCATTTGATTTGTAATAAATCTGCATTGTGCTATAAATCAGTTGGAGGATGTTCAAAATCAAGGATCTTCAAATGTGCGCGGAAAGGATTTTGCTTGCTACAGTTATTGTGTTTATCAGCTGAATTTATAGGTTAGTTAATCACACTAATCACCTTCTGCTCAGGATGAACCTATCTGTTGCTTACATGTAGCAACAGAATTATTTTCTAATGGACCATGTTGAGCCTTAATTTAAAAGGCTATGGCAAAGAGAAATAGGCATCTAATAGCAGCATGGATAACGCAAAGTCACACTTCAAAGGACAGTCATATACTGCAGATTATGGAGTGCAATGAGCATGTGACATATTTCGTTTCTATGGACACGGCCGGCTTACTACAGACACCGATATTACTAACGCTATACCGCTGTTGGTTATTGTATTGCCTGGATGATGCTGATATCCCTATTCCTGTACATGTACACAGTGAATGCAAACTGGAGAAATTTTGTGGAGTTTCACACTGTGTGGAAATTTCTGGAGAACATTGTAGAAATTCACACTGTGTGGAAATTTGTGCCTGGAACTGAAAAGGAACAGGAAGGAGAAACCCTGAGGCACAAAGACATTGTGAACACTAAGTGATTTAACAGCTTATTATGATAACGCACAATGCTTACATGACACGTCTAGTGTATAGATAGTACACTTGAACGTGAAACAAATTGATGATTATGATGATTATTTTTACATACAAGCTGAGACGATTCGTCTCGGATACAAGCCCTCCACATCACATAGTACTTATTACATCTTAAGGTAGTTTAAATAGGTTTTTTTGTAGTTATAATTAGTGTAGTGTTCTATTAACCCAGTACTCCTTAAAAATACTTTCGCAGACAGGGACAGTGCTATTTCTAAATCTGTGTTGGACCAGAATACTTGGTCCGACCGACCCTAGCTGGCTTGCTGCTGCTTACATGTAATATGTTATAGCGCCCTCTTTCACACCTACCCATTTTATAGTGTTTCTCAATGTTAAAAACTTATATATAAATTAATCATGTTGATTACGATTATTTCCTACCCATTGGAGAATTGCAAATGGAACCCCTCAATTTCACTTAGTCAAGTTGATTACCTATATTTCACATTATTATAACAATCGATGTCATACTTTAATTAATGATTCAGGTACAAAACTTCCACTAGAAACATGACTTGTTGACATGCTTTGATTATTACTTTTGAGACTGCAGAATTCTATGACCGCTTGATTATTACTGATTACGATGATAATTACAAATGATTATGTTAAACGGTGTGTGTTTCTCTGATTTGTTTGATTGCCTGTTTACTTCCTCACTACAACCAGGAAGTCTTCTATCGGCTTCCAGGACCCGAAATACCATTTTACTACATTTGTAAAAGGCGCTTTATAAATCTCATTATTATTATTATATAGACTTAGAAATGAGAAATCAAAGGCAGCCATGGTCTAACATTGTTTGGGTGAAATTCAACTGTCACATGTTCATTAAATAATTCACCATTCATTATTTCACCGTTTGTGTTATTAATTTATCACAGGGTGACGCAAGTTATATAATGATCTCACTTGAGGTTTAGTAAATTATCGTCTGAGTTATTAAATGACCATTCGCGGTCATTAAATGATTGTGTGCGATTGTAGTCCTTAAATGATCCCCTGTGACCCTTAAATGAGCCTCTGTGGTCATTAAGTGATCCCCCGTGGTCATTTAATGATCTCCTGTGGTCATTAAATGATCCTCTGTGGTCAATAAATGATCCCTTGTGATCATTAAATGTTCCCCTGTGGTCCTTAAATGATCCATTGTGGTCCTTAAATGATCCATTGAGGGCCTTGAATGATCCCCTGTGATCCTTAAATGATCCCCTGTGGTCCTTACATGATCCCTTGTGGTCCCTTAATGATCCCTTGTGGTCCTTAAATGATCCCCTGTGACCCTTAAATGATCACCTTTGACTCTTAACTGATCCCCTGTGGTCATTAAATGAGCAAATGTGAACAATAATCCAACAGACATTAACAAAGTTAATGAACTGAGTGATTACAAATTAAACGGGTAACTCTCAACAGAGAGCTCTGATGGGCCAATCAATTGGTTCACTGCAACTCAGAAAAATAATCAAAAATACAAGTAAACACAATTGGCCAATGAAAGTGGCGTGGGACAAGAATAGGATAAACACCCAAACATAGAGAATAACATCAAACAATAAGAAGAAAATAATATCTGGAGGTCATTGATACATCGAGAGAGCTTAGCCAACAACCTCTGAAGAGTTGGAGAGAAAGTGTCTGTTAACACGACATTTAAAAGATTGTAGTCCTTCCTCTTGGATGTTGCCAACAACATTGACTGGAAGACTGTTCCACAGTGGAACAGTTGTTTGTATGGATGAAACTTCTGTCTAAGCAGCAAGTTCTGGCAGGCGGCATTGTAAGGGCATGATCTGGCATTGCAACACTTGAACGCGTAGCACGACGATGAACATATGGTGTGGGGAGCAATGCTGCTAAATATTGTGGGCAGTGGTTGGTGTGCATTTTGTACAAGACAGTGGCTGCTGCTACATGTCGCCGGTGAAGTAGGCTTGTGATGCTGAGATGCGATAGACCAGTAGCGTCATGAGCTCCAATGATCTTGAGTGCCTTCCTTTTGATGATGTCAAGCTGGCTTTGGATAGTAGGTGAAGCGCTAGATCAGCCTAGTGATCTGCCCAAATGCCATCAATTTATTTGCAACCTTCCGAAGAGCGCCGAGCTTCTGGCCAGCCCTGGTTGAGACAGCCTAGCTGTGTTTGGACCAAGTCAGCTTGCTATCAATGGTAACACCCAGGATTTCCATTTTGTCTGCAGATGGTAGCTTGCAGTCACCAAAGTAGAGTTCAAGTTGGGATGGGGTTCTCTTCCTAGAGATGACCATGGTCTTGCACTTGGTAGGCTCAAAGGTCACTTTCCATTTATCAGCCCACGTTTTCATATTGCTTAGATCACTATTAAGGCTAGCAGCTACTGCATTGGAGCTGGTTGAAGACTTAATGGGTGCGAAAAGTGTTGAATCGTCATCGTACAGATAGAGCTCGTTGTCACAGACATCCAAAGGTCGTCAATGAAGACAGAAAACAGAAGTGGACCAAGGATAGATCCTTGTGTTGTGGAACAGAAGCATGTATGAGGGCAGTGTTGGATGCTTGTCCCGACATGACGACATTGATAGATCTATCGGATAAGTAGTTGTGTATCCATGAATGCAGTCTTCTGGTAACACCCTTTGACATCAGTTTTGAGCAGAGTCCATTGTGCCATACTTTGTCGAAAGCTCCTTTTATGTCAAGGGCAATGACACAACTCGTCACTTTGGTCTAGGGAGTTGTTCCATTTTGTGACAAAATATTGAGGAGATCAGCTGTACTGTGGCCTTCTCTAAATCCAAACTGTCTGCTGGAAATCAGATCATTGCTGAGAAGAAAGTGTTGAAGTTGTTTCTGCACAGCAGCTTAAATGATCCCTTGTGGTCCTTAAATGATCCCCTGTGGTTCTTAATGATTCCCTGTGGTCCTTACATGATCCCTTGTAGTCCTTAAATGATCCCTTTTGGCCCCTAAATGATCCCCTTTGGCCCTTAAATGATCCCCTTTGACCCTTAACTGACCCCGTGGTCCTGATTTAATCCCTTGTGGTCCCAATGATGACCACGAGTGATCATATAAGGACCACAAGGGATCATAAAAGGACCACAAGAGATCATTTTCTTGTTGGTCTTTAAGTGATCCCTTGTGGTCCTTATATATATGATCACTTATGGTCATTGAACAATCACTCATGGTCATTAAATGACCACTTGGGTCTTTAACTTATCACATGGATGGTAATGATCTTATGTCATGAATATATTTAGTCAGACAGTTCAGTCATCTGTGGTTCAACGGTGTCTATCGGTGTCCCATTTGAATGATTTCGGTTTTCAATCCGTACTCAAGCGGTGAACCAAACAAAATAAGTACCAAAGAAACAGGTGTCTACTCCAGTAAAGTAAAAACTTGCGCTGAGCTTCTAAGCTCGCGCGCGGTGGAGTGCCCATCTCTCTTTCATTAGCGTTTGGGCCAGACTCACCCATGTAATATTTGGAGGTGGGGGTTCGCCGTACTCATCCTGCACAGCGAGTCTGTTTTACTTCCCAATATGAATTAATGCCGGTACCCAATTATACACCTGGGTGAAGCATGGCAAGTGCGGTAAAGTGCCTTGCCCAAGGACACCACACGCTGGCACCAACGAGGCTTGAACCCACAATCTTTGTATTGCGGAGCGAGGGCGAATCCGTTGGACTACGCATGCCCGTAGGGGTGTATAAAATGCTCTCAGATTGGTGCCAAGGACGGCATATTTTAGGTTTTTCAAGATGGCAGACAGTGGCATTTTAGATTTTAATCATTGTGGGTGACTTTACCATCTTAAAAGATGGCAAAGTCACCCACAATGACTCCTCTGTTGGATTTGTAAATACCAGAATTAGTGGAAAACCCGGAAAATGACACCTCGTTCATCTTTCTAGCTCACCTGGATTGTAACAACGAATTTGACCGATTAGAAGTATTCGAGTATGCTAAATGAATTATACATTCAAGTTGATATTATACTACAATAGTATAATATTGCTTACAAGCTTATTTATACACGATAATTCCGTATTATATTTAAATAACATCCATTGTTTTTACCTTTTCAGTATAAAATCGTGCTATTATATCCCACACAATACGGAGAGGAAAAAAGTATTTATTTTGAGGGTACTTTTCTGTTTCCGTTGTCAAAAATTTCTCTCTGGCTTTGACCACAACTGACTGAAACAGATATCAAGTATAATTTACTTTAATTTAATTTTAAATGTTTACCCATGATTCAGATAATCCATGACAAATGTCATGGGCCGGGGGATGACATTCATATGCGATGTTAAGGATGTAGAACTTAGTGAGCGACCCTCATACGTTGCTTGCAGACAGACAATGTTCTATTTGCCTAAAGCATGACATTATCATCTAAATCAAAAGTTAAAAAGTAAGGGACTTTTTAATGTTAACCAATTTTGAAAAGAAACTCCACCCCATTGTGAAAAAGAAGTATAAACCAGTGCTAATTATCCAAGACCACTTAATCACACATTTAAATGTCTCTAAAATTAGCCTGGCCCAATGTAGAAACAAAGCTTTAGATTACTCATGCGTGATGCACATCATGAACTCGTCAAAATGAGAATTATTACTGATTTTGAACAATCATAACTATATAATTTTTAACATAGAAAAGAATAACATATTATAGTAGTTGACAAAAGATTAACAGAAGGCCTTTTCCCGTTCAAACGCGTTAATAAACAAAACAATTTGCTGCACTTTGTCTTTACACAATGGTGTGTATCTTCAGTCTGATAAATCCGATAATTATAGGATCTAAAATTCTAATGAAAGGGTATTATGTCAAAGATGATGAAAAAACAATAGACGAATCTCATGGGGTTTCATATGAAAAACATTAATGAACTTGGGAAATGATGGGTACTAATCATTTTTGCTTAGGCGCTTTATTATTATTATTAATATTATTATTATTTTTGGACAGTCTGAAGACCCGTTAGGGGCGATATCCAAACTCTACAGTGATTTTAAAGCATTTTTCTAGCGATTTTACAACGATATTCCAACGGTATTTCGTTCTATTGTTAAAAGCATCGGAAAAAGATCGGTGATTAACTAGAAACCTCTCTACTTATCTGGCGTTAACAATAGAACTATAATTGTAGTACTCTCGATGACTCAATTAGTGAAGCAGACACATCAAAGCGCGAGGAAGGTTGTGTTATATTCTTTAAGAAATACTATTTATAAGCTTTTTAAATCCGATCATAAAATGTTTACGTTCACCGCCGATCAATGTATCTGGTCGTCTAGAAATATGAATTCAGCTACCGCTCCATCACTCTATTCATCTATTGTTGGGCGCATTATTGCCAAGATCTTGTGAAAGTAGCCCATTTCCCCCTTCATTCCATTGAAATCAATGCTGAAAACATTTTGGCGATAGGTCACGTAACATATTTGTACAATGGATGGGTGATGACGGAGGGGGCGTAATATATTGACCATCGTGTTTGGAAGTATTATACAATATAATACCTATGTATTATACAATATATAATCCAAGTCATTAGTTTAGAGAGGATATTGTTTCCGACTTTTGTCCTTTCGATTTTAGCCTCCGATTTAAGAGATATTTGTATTTTGAACCCTATGTAATGTTTTTCTTCAAAACGTTTATGTATAGCCTTCATTAGCTCAAACGTCAAAGCGCCGGCTTCACAATCATGAGGTCAGTGGTTCGAATCCTGCGGATGGGGATGGTTTTCTTTTCTGTTTTGTTATTACACTGTTTGTTTTTATAAATTGACAGGATTGCTTATCATTCGCTATATTTATTGAATGTTGAATGATATTTTTTTCTTTTGCAATTTCACTGCGATAAAGAATGTCCTGTAAATATAATTGTGTTTACTACTCCTAGGCCTACATTGAATGGCCCCTAGCTAGTCTATGAACATGATCTGCAAAGGCCAATTGTTATGTAAATAAGAAGCCAGTCGGCTCATGTCCTTGAATCGATTTTCCTATTTCCTACACCACCGAAACATTATTTCAATAATAATAATACAGGCACATTGATTTGTATTACATAACGGCTGGCATTTACTTTACAAGTTTAGCTCAATCGATAATAACACACAACGAGTTTCTATTGTATTGGCATGTTGCATAGGAGTAGGACAGTTCGGTGGTATACCGCGGTTCATTCACATTTCATGATGCCTTGCACACTAAACAGTCAGTGGAAAATTAAAATGAAATCGTAAATAATTCCACATTCCAAAATAAACTATAATTGAACAATAATGAATAATTATACGAAATGATAAACAATATCGAAAACTAATAAAAAATGTATATAAACGATTAAAATAAAATTTCAAGACGTGATAGGAGTCGAACCCACGACCTCCGGTTTACTAGTCCAATGCTCTACCGCTGAGCCAACTATGCGCTATGTGAACGCAATAACAAACAACAGTAATATGGTTCAACATACCACTCTTCTCTAAATTGGATGTTTAAAATGCTTTATATTTCTTAATCTTTGTAGTTTTAAGATAGTTTCTCGTTCAAAAGTTGATTATTTACTGTTAAAGAAAGTAATTCTGATTTAAATGTAACGAATAACACTACTTTTTGAAACAATTCTAGATATATTATATTTCGTTTGTACAGCATTTTGTCGATTTATGTGCACACTTTTACGACTTAGTATTGCATCATGGGCTTTTTGCCGGGCACGCGAGAACTTGGGAGCGAAGCGAGTCATGTGATTTTTGTCCAGGACAAACACTTGAGATGTACACGCCCCTTTAAGAATCGGTTCACAAAGTACGGGATTTGTTATTCGTTAAATCTAATGAATCATAGACTCATTTTATAGACAACAACACCGTGTTGAAAAACCCGTGTGTATTTAGGGAATAGTTGAATGAGAACTATATGTGGGTATAAAGCGCTGAGGATTTCAGGAAAATCGCAATAGCTCAGTTGGTTAAGATTAGGACTCTCAATCAGCAGGCCGTACGTTCGAATCTTTGTGGCGGTTTATATTCCTTGTGCTCTATACTTAGAGCGGTCGAGTCTGGGTAGAGGTCGGTTAGGGTTTTAAGTATGCCGAAATATAATATTTATTATTGTTCTCTCATTATACGTCCATTCGGGGTTTTCATTTATATTGACATAATTTTAACGTTATTTATTTATTTTGTATTTACTTTCTTAATTGTTGATGTTTATTTAATTATTTATCAATCAATTAATTATAAATAGGCCTTAATATACTATTTTATTGATATAATTATTAATCTATATATTATTTATTTACATTAATTACTTAATTTCTTCATATTTATTATTTATTTATTATTTATTAGGTCACGTTCAGAGTGTATGCAACATTCTTAAATAGTCTAAAAACGCAGAAAAATGACACTATTTAGGGGAGTAAGATTCATAATGCTACTTGATTACACACATTATGCCTATACCATTGACACCTCCCTGCTTGTACTGCTTACTCTAAAATCATCCACGGCTGAACAATAGTCTTTAAAGGCCACATCAAGGAGGATTATTCTTATGACGTTAACGAGTGGATTACGATAAGCCTAGCAATGAATAGGCGGCTACAAACATATCGTTTGAGTCGGGGTTTGAGGAGTGTCGCGATTAGCCTCTATCACCTGCCATGATAAAACCTGGCACTTGTACCCCGGGGGGGGGGGGGGGGGGGGGGGCACTCAACTTTTTTTGGGGTAGGGGTTTGCCGCCCAGGGTCTCAAAAAGGGGGCTAAAGAACTGAACTGAGTGGATTTTATGACGAAAAATAGGGTCTTAGGAACTGATTTTTTCCCCCAAAAAATAGGTCTTGAGAACTAGCCTATAGTTCAATTTTCGATTTATTTTGGTTTAAGAACACAACATTTTCGAAAAATTGGGGCTTTGGAACACAAAATTGGTGCTTTGGAACGCAAAATTAAGCGATTTTTGAATTTTCAATGAAAATGGGGTCTTAAGAACTGATGCAGGCTCAAAAGGGGGGGGGGGGGGTCATAAGAACTAGCAGCAGAGGGTGAAAAAGGGGGTCTTCAGCGCGGCACCTAACTATACCCTTTTCAAATGTCAGTGCCCCCCCCCCCCGGGACTTGTACTAGAAACCCGATAGGTGCACTTATAAAACTCGCCCATTGCTTGATTTTGTCAATATTATATTTTACTGTGATTTGTCGATCTGCATTAAATGCAAAAAGTAACAACGCCCCCGGCTGGACTCGAACCACCAACCTTGCGGTTAACAGCCGAACGCGCTAACCAATTGCGCCACGGAGGTGATTATTTACTAGGCTGTTTTGGTTTGTCATGTTCACACGTACACTTCCCCGTACACTTTCTTGCAAAGTCGGGCATCGTTTTTTCTCAAATGTTGCCTGCATATTGCCGTTGCTGTCGCCTTTAATACATGTGCTGTCAGTTGAACTTGGAACCAATGTTTAATTTGAACTGTCTATTTTCAATAAAAAAATACTCCAATACGGGAAAAAATTCACAAAAGCTCACAGACAACAAATAAGAACATCATTTTACTCGACCTAGAATTTCAATCAACGTATTTCAATCATCGGGAAAACCCGATGATGCGAGTGACGTCATTTAATGAGCTCATTAGCATAATTTATGTCCGTGAAATGTACAATACAGTTTTATAAGTGAGGTGTACAATCTGGCAAATGGGTCGCTCTCTACGTCACAACAGGGGTCGGGTGAACACTGGTCAGCTTAATAATACAATCTTCCTCGCGCTTTCATGTGTCTGCTTCACTAATTGGGCCATCGAGAGTACTACAATAGTTCTATTGTTAACGCCAGATAAGTAGAGAGGTTTCTAGTTAATCACCGATATTTTTCCGATGCTTTTAACAATAGAACGAAATACCGTTGGAATATCGTTGTAAAATCGCTAGAAAAATGCTTTAAAATCACTGTAGAGTTTGGATATCGCCCCTTACTGTATGGAACAGTCCTCGTATAGAAGAGGAAAAACATGCGAGGATGTATGTGTCCTGGTTTTTAAGGTGAAATAATATGCATTTAGGATGTGTCTGAAAAATCAGAGCATTATTATAACCCTACGGATGGCCTAATAGCAGATAACACAGTTCCTTGACATAGCCCAGTAAGATATGTGGTGGCAAGAAAATAATATACAAATCCATCAAAATAAATGACCAATTACCATTAAAACGTCCTAATTCACACTTATGACGAAATGAGCCCCCAAAACACCCAAAATCACCCAAAAAGTACCCAAAAGTAGCCCAAAAAGGCCCCAAAATGACTGCTATTTTTATTTTTAGAGATTTACTTATCACATATTCCTAATTATACCATAAGAGGTGGTGTGCAAATGTTTTACATCCCATTTGATTAATTTCAATACCATCAAAAAGTCACAATAAGATGGCCGCCAAAAGTAGCCCAAAAAGCACCAAAGACTTAAACAATTCCCACCAAGATTTTTTGGAATCTACACAAAATGTTGATTAAAATATGAAATTTGTGGAGATTGTTTATAAAATGCCCGAAGGGACGAAAAATTGAACATAAGCCTATGTACTATTAATGTATTTAGGGAAAACAAACTTCTCGTAAGGTTAACATACGTTTTAGCGCAAGGTTGACATCCTGACATTTATTTTTGTGTGAGTTAGACATCGACAAATACGATAATGTTTATCAAACAACTACAACACACTTATCTTCCGATTATTGTTCACTCAATACATAACCTCAGGATTGATAACAACGAAATCCAAGTACCGCTCTAGTGAATTACAAGTACGCTTACTTGGTGAGATGTGAGCATTCACTTTTATGGGAACTTCTTGTTGATTAACTGCTTGTTACGGCGGCTGTGATTCCACTTCCGGGTCAGGTCGAACGGAAGCTTGTTGTCCAATCACAGAGCAGCAGGTGATGGGTTTCCCGGGAAGTGCTCAAAAGGAAGAGCAGGCGTGAAGGACGCTTACGTACACGTATGTAGGATGATAACTTGGTGAGATATGAGCGTTCACTTTTAACTGCTTGTTACATCGGCTGTGATTCCACTTCCGGGTCGGGTCAATCACGCAGGTGACGGGTTTCCAGGGAAGTGCTCAAAAGGAAGAGCAGACGTGCAAACGATCTCTTTCGTTCTTGAGAGGTCATTCAGTTGACATCGTTATCGTCATGTCACAGTCAGCATTTCTTCATTTTCACTGTTATTTGTATATCGGCCGGTATCGGCTTATGTTCTACTCAATAAGTCATTTGAACTGTAATTTGGAGAGTTGTGTCTTCTTGTCTACGTTTCAAGTTTTATTATAAACATTTTCAAGTCTGCTGGACGCCATGTTATTGTTAACTTAAACAAGTGGCTGTAAAACAATGGGGTGTGACGCTCATGTAAGTTGTGCAATAATACACGACATTACTACCACGTTATACGTAGTTTTTACCGACCATGTTTATCATGTTTATTATAATTATGTATTTCATACAGATTATACGAAGAGCTTCGACAAGCTGTCGTGAGAAATGATGCCGAAAGTATTCATGATATTGTAAACAGTTACAAAAAAGTAAGTTGACTTTTGCTATGTCTTTAAGATGCCGACCCGGCTATGAATGATGTTAAAAAGAGAGTGTATAAATTACCCTCTTTTATATCATTTTGAATTCAAAAGTGCTTCAATATAAATAATTACTAAAATATCCCATATTAATAATTAAATCACCATACGATAAGGGTGCTGGTTCCTGAGTGCTCAGCTGTCGTTACAAGAAGGGTATCAGGCGTGTTCAAAAATCACGTAATTATAAGGTAGTCGGGGATGTTACGTACGTAACGCTAATAGTGTATTAAAACCCGCGACATAAGAAACATACTTTATTTTTTACATACTGTACAATGGTCTTTAGTATTAGGTAATTATTTGCTCCGTTAGGATTATAAATAGCCATTATATACGGGCGGGATACGCAATTTATTTCTATATTTGTATCGGTCACATGATCTGATCTAGCGTGATCTCATTGTGTAACCAATATTTTGAAAAGTAAGGGTGTTGGTTAGGCGAAAGTGGAATATGTTGTGTATTAGATTCATACCTTCTGCATGGGCATACTTTTTTGATCAAAAATATTAAAAAGTAGGCGTTGCTAAGGTGTGTTGGGGCTCGTAACAACGGCACGTTTCTGATTCACATTAGGTCTCACGCTAATAATAATAATAATAATACATAATAATAAATAACATTTATACCGCGCCTTTGCCTAAGGATACAAAGCGCAAAAACATGAAAAATACAACAGCAAAAAGAAATACCAAGGAGAATTAAGGAAATAGATGATTTTTGTGTTTGGACTTAAAACATTGTACACTAGTGGCATTTCTAACAGCTACAGGTAATTTATTCCACATACATGGAGCCACTACTGAGAAGGCTCTATCACCAGCAGATTTCTTGGTGACAGGAACGACATACGACAACATTTATACTGTCAGCGGAGCGTGTTCTTATAGTGCTTTGAGATTGTTTCTTAACAAGACAGTCTTGAATATACTGGGGACAGAGCCCTTCCATGGATGTGTACACATACAGCATTGTCTTATACATAATACGTTAATTTACTGGTAACCAGTGTGATTTAGCCAACAATGGGGATACATGCTCACATCTGGGCTTGAGACACACCAGTATTGCACACTTGTTCTGCAAGATTTGCAACCGTTTCAGATCTTTCTTATATATACAATTTAGCAAATTATTACAATAATCAAGACGAGAAAGAATGAGAGCTCTAACAACGTTGTGACAGGTATCAACATCAATATACGGACGGATTCTACGAATGTTTCGTAGGAGCTAGTTGATGGATCCAATAGTGTTGGACGGTAGAACCTCAGTATGGTCAAGAAAAAGACTGACCTTACCTAACCTTTTCAAATTATGAGGAGATGCCGCAACAAAGAATTCAGTCTTGTCTTGATTCAACTTGAGGTTTTTTTTCAATCATCCATTGCTGAATGTCAGCAACACACATTGAGAGTCTAAAAAGCGCACATTGAACGTCACCAGGAATATAGAAATAATAGGCATATACGACGGGTATTAAACAAATTATGAATATTTTAACCAGGTTCGTCGTCGTGGGTAGAAAAGAGACAATAATGGGAAAACGATCTTGCCCGGGAATCGAACCCAGGATCTGTTGATTGCTTGTCAACTGCCTTGTCCATTGTGCCACAAGACCTCGCATGGTAAAGCATCTGAAATTCAAACCTAAGCGATTTTGTTTCCTGCCACACCAGGAATAATAATAATAATAAGCAACAACAACAACAACAACAACAACAACAACAACAAGCAGTACTTATAAAGCGCAACAATATTTGAAAAACATCCCAATGCGCTGAAACAGAGCATAATAAAACTACATCATAACGCAATTATACATAAACTACAATTCACACAAATGGAACATATGAGTTTTGAGAGAGTTCTTGAATTGATGGATAGATGGCGCATGACGAATTTCATATGGCAGATCATTCCAGAGTTTCGGAGCGATTATGGAAAATGCTCTTTCGCCGTAAGTTTTTGTCCGACATGATGGAATTTGCAGCAGATCTTGACTTGAAGAACGTAGTGTTCTGGTTGGAACATATGGATGGAGAAGTTCACACAAATACATTGGTGCCATGTCATGACGAACTTTATATGCGAGGAGAAGAATTTTGAAAATGATCCTGTCAAGAACTTGCAACCAATGGAGGTCTCGGAGAACTGGTGTAATGTGTTCTCGCCTTTTGGTGAAAGTAACGATTCTGGCAGTGGAATTTTGAATTCTTTGAAGTTTTGAAATGTCCTTTGAAGGCAAACCAGTGAGAAGAATGTTATTATTGTCCAGTCTGGAAGAAACAAAAGCATGGATTTACTGTTCTGTGGTTGATTTATCCAGGTAACGACGAATTTTACCGATCTTTCTCAAAGCGAAGGAAGCACCGCGGCATATGTTATTGACATGAGGGGACATAAGTAAATGAGAATCAAAAATTGCACCGAGGTTGCGAACCTTACAAGCTGGAGTCACTTGAGAATCACCTGCAGTTAATGTAGAAATGTTGGAAACGTTGGAAAATTTTGAAGAGATGTGGAGTACCTCTGTTTTGCTATCATTTAACATGAGGTAATTGGCCACCATCTATGTCTTGATATCATGCACACATTTTTCAATTCTTTCAGCAGCTGCTGCTCTTTGAATATTGGGATCAACTATCAGATAAACTTACATATCATCAGCATAAATATGATAATCCACGTTATGATGGCGTAATATTTTGCCGACAACATGAGTGTAGTACACAAAACATAATGGCCCTGTAACCGAGCCTTGAGGAACACCAAAACGGAAATAAAAGTCTTTAGAATATGAACCAGATACAAATACCCTACAGGATCTGTTAGCAAAATATGAGCAGTACCGGTGACACCAAAGTCATCTCTGAGCCTTTGCATCATAATGTCATGGTCTACCGTGTCAAATGCGGCTGATAGGTCTAGCATCAGCAGCAACACAACCTTTTTTTCGTCTAAAGCGCGCAATATGTTGTTGTGCACACACGCCAATGCGGTCGCAGTACTATGCTGACCTCTATAGGCTGATTGCAAAGGCTCAGAAAGGCTATGTGTCTGAGTATGCTCAATAACTTGTAAAGACGCACATTTCTCAAGTACCTTAGATGTAAAATGTAAATTTGAAACAGGTCTGTAGTGCTTAAGCTGATTACGGTCAAGAGATGTTTTTTTTTAGAACAGGTGTCACAATGGCCTTGTGCAGGTCATCGGGGAATAAACCTGATTGTAGCGATGTGTTTACAATTCTACACAACGTGGGAAGCAGAACGTCAACATGTTCTTTGACTAGCCAAGTAGGCATTGGATCAAGCACACAACTTTTATTGGGACACTTTCTAATGATCCCAAGCAGTTCTTCATTTGTCACACGCTGAAATTCTGAAAATAGACACGTAAAAGGGGTTGAACTGAGATATGATTCGGTTGTGATGCTACTATCACTACTCGCTATGCTGTCAACCTCATCACGTATCTTATTTACTTTGCCAACAAAGAACTGTCCAAAATCATTAGCTAGATCCACGGGAGAAACGATGTCTGGTATAGCCATTTGATGTATATATATAAGAGCTCGTTAACAGTCTTGTACATGTCCTTTACACTGCAGTTGTTAAATTTACCCTCAAAGTATCCTTTCTTAGCATTGCGAATCTGATCACTAACGTTCTGTTTTGAATCCTGGTATGTTTTGTAATGGGCATCAGTCTTTGATTTACGCCACTTTCTTTCACATTTTCGGCGTATCCGCCTGGCATCGTTCACATGTTCATCATACCATGCAGGTCTTTTTGTGATACTGCGGGTCATAATGGTTGGAGGGGCATGCTTATCAAGATCTTCAGAGCAATCAGTATTATAATCCGCCAGCAAATTGTTAACATTCTCATACTCCCGACATTCTATGTCATTCATTTTAGTAGTAATGTCTTCAGAGAACGCTTTTTGGTCAATGAGCTGATTATTTGCGGATGGTAAAGGTAACTTTATTCGCTGATGGTTTTGGTAAATCGAGAACACAATTGATCAAGAAATGGTCCTTACGAAAGTTATCCCTTTTAATTGTATACCGCTTAATCAAATGATCTTCCTGCCTAGTGATAACCAAATCTAAGGTATGTCCACATACGCGTAGGCCCAATAATATGTTGTGTCAATCACTTGAAGCCAAAATAGTAGAAAAACGGCGAACATCAGACTTGCTTGGATCATCATAGTGTACATTAAAGTCACCAACCATAAGAAACCGTCCAGGCAGTAGGTCCACGATGCTAAGCCATGGCAATATATAAATATGTACCCTATGTTATGCTCCTAGGGCTATATTATATACCCGTTTGATACCCGTTTGATACCGCGTAATGTGTCCCAGGAGCATACTAAAAGGCCATATTATCGTGCTTACGCCACGTTTCTCAGTCGTATAGAAATATAGGCCCTATGTTAGGCTCTTAGGGCGATATTATATATCGCGATCAAAATTGCGTACACGTGTTCCAGGAGCATAGTTGAAAGGCAGAATCGTTTGCGTCCGATCTATCAATTTGTGACAATGTGCGGTGATGCGCCCGTACAAAAGTCCCTACGCAAAAAAAAGAAAAGAAGAAGACCTCGAAGTCACATGAACTAAAAATCTGGTTACTTCTCACTGGCATAATATGTTGGTATTTGGTGTCATTTCTACACTACTGTAAGGTTATTTGTCTACGTTGATGGATGCGGATAGTGTACTGTTAAGTCAAGTTATATATAATTCAAGGAAATCGCGCGATTGGCCGATTGAGTTCATTTTTTATACAAATAGTTTCGTAAAAGTTGAGTTGAGATATGTTCAAACTACTAAGGGATTGGACAAACACTATTTTGCAGCCTTGTGGTCTACTGAGTTGGATGATTTCATTCATTTGTTTGTTTATGTAATAAGTTGAATGTTTGCATCCACAAAGAGCAAGAGCAAGAGCATTCGCAGATATGCGCAGGGCACCCTTTATTTAAAATTTGGTAGCAAAAATATGTTGAAAACGGCATGTTTTCCTCTTTGAAATCCAGAGGAGTCGTAAGCATCGGGTTGGGATGTGTTCACTGTCGTCTAAATATCACTCACAAGCAACTGGATATCATGAAAGTATAGCAAATTTAAGCTAAAATTGTTTAACATTTCGACGACTTGACCAGTTGTTAGCAATTCGAGGCAAAATACTTTTGGTTATAACTTTGTGGTTATTCAGCCTGCAGACATGGTTGAACCAGAGAGTTGTTAGTTGACACCTCCCTGGCTGAAACATCATTTTGGTTATAGTAAAGTACTAAGTATCTTTGAAAATCGAATACATGGAGTATTCCAATTTCAAAGAGATACTTTTTTCAATAAAAATGTTATGATAATATAAACAAATAATAATACAATATGTAGGAGAGGCTAGGAACCCCAGTGGAAACTCTGATAGACGGGCTTATATAATGGCGACCCTTAACACAAAAAAGAATGATAGCAAATGCAGTATTTAAATGACGGGACAACAGAAAAACTCGAAACAAGATCATACAGAACGAAATCAATACACATGACAAAGACACATAAACAACAAAAAGAGAACAAGACAAAACACATGTCATGTACATGACAAGAGACAAAAGTTGCCAAGTTTAAAGTAAGTCATAATTATGTTCTTCAAGAGGAAGGAGAGAGGCAGAAATAAAAATAGAGGAAGATGAGAAGAGAAAAGAGGAGCGAACAAAGTTTATGTTTTACTTAGAGAAAGATTGGTGTGTGTAGTGTGTCATAGGTAGAAATGTAGCATTTTTGAGCTGCCTTTTAAGGGGTAAGGGGGAATCAGAGGTTGAGAGGTTTTATATTATGGATTTTGTTTGTCTGGCTTTGAATCACAGCCCAGAGAATTAGCTTTTATTTGCTTTAAAAATGAACAAAATCGGATACTCCTCTGCAAAGTTATGATAAATTTTACGAGTCCAAGTTCGTCGCGAAGTCGAAAATTGCATTCGTATGTATTCTATTGTTTTAAGTATCTCATTTCTGGCCAAAAATGCCATATTTTGTTTGATTACTCAAATATTTAATCCATTCAGTGTTCTAAGATGCCTTAAATTAAATAAGTGAAAACTTCATTTTTAAATCAAATTTAGTTAATTTGATACAATAAAATAGTTTTTGAGATATCTTGCGCGCAAGGTATCCTCGTAGTAAAAAATATGATCTACGATGACCGCTGTTTCCATGGCAACGGGTCACATGACCGACTAAGTAGCGATATGTGTTTAACCTACAACACTTAGGACCGTATTCTCGTACGTAGTTAAACACGGTTTTAAGCTAAACACGCGTCTAACTTTGACTTTAGACACAGCGTTTAAATAAACGTCATTCTCATTTGTTTTAAATAAACACACGTCTATCTCGTCGAAATGTGTCTAATCTTAAACATGGGTACGGGGTAGTTTAATGCTTGTTTAACTAAACTCGCGCACCAACTGTATGCCTTGAATGATCACTCATCCGTGCCTGATTCAAGCTGATGTGCGGATCGCGTAGTCTTTAAAAGTACCGTGTATTTAAGGCATTCGGTCAATATTTATTGTACTCCGTTAGGGCAACAATGGATTAAATACCTGTATACAATCAACGCAGGACCACTCTGGGAACGAGATTTGCAAATCGTGTTTTGTTAAACACGTCGTTTAAAGGATAAACTCACGTTTAAGTTAGACACGCGTTTAGTTAAACACGGTTTTAAGCTAAAACCGTGTTTAGTACGAGAATACGGCCCTTAAGGTTTAAGAACATACCCAAATTAACGTTAACAGTACCTTTACTATTGGAGAAAAAATAGTTTTAGTAAAATGTGCTCTTAACTCTAAGTCCACCTTAAATGTATGTGTGTTTGTGATAATTGTGAGTGTGTTGGGAAGAGCGTTCTAGAGCTTAGCACCATTATAGAGTATCTGATGTTTTTCAGCTATGGAATTTTATGTGCTTGCCTTGTGTGGTGAGCTGCCGATTTAGCCTAAAGAATTCACACCGCCAAATGGTTTCCCTATGCGTTTACATGTAAAATGGTGGTTACAAAAAGCCAATTTTCTCGCTTATAAAGCGACTGGAATTTTCAATTTGACATTTTCCTTAAATTTCACGATATCTTTGATCATTTAATCAAAACACAAATATATATATGGTATCCCCGAAAGTTCTGGGAAATAAGCCCTCAAAGTTGGACAATTGGTGTAGCGCCCTCATTTATCAGAAAAAGTTGAGAAATGTTGCCATATCATTTACAATCAAAATACATCCACAAAACCTACAAAATGGATTGAAAATATTTCTTTATTAGGTAATAGTTCTAAAATCAGGATTAAACTACAACTTTATTCATTTGGGAGCAATAGTTTCTGATTAATTCTATAATTAATCAAAACAGTTTTGATTGTCGTCTACAAGGACTGAAATTATTTACTGGCGTGGAATCTAAAGAACCCGGAAACCCTATAATGTGTCCCGATTTGATGGTTTTTATATGATATCACAATTTGAGACACGTATAAGGTCGGTGTAACGAACCGGTAAAATAAAGTTTGCATTGAAATCACAAGGATTTTGTGTTCGCTGCTGATCAGCTGATTTGCTAAAATCAGTCAAAGAAGTTCAATGGATGTGAATAACAAACACACTCAATTATTAAAATGACCCCACTAAACAATGGGCATTTGCTTTCAGCAGTGAGTCACATATTTACCCAAGATAATTGACAAAATAACCTATACACAAGGAATGAATGAATGAATGAAACGTGATTAGTTATTAAAGCTCATTTCCAAAAGCACAATCAAAGGAGGAAGAGGTGACCTTACATTTATGCCAATTTCCTGGATTACCCCTTCCAAAGTGAAACATACTTCTAATTCTGCCCTCCTTACCTATGACCACCCTTCCTTAAACACCTGCTACACTGTTATAATATAATGTGTTACCACAACAATGTTACAACTCTTTTGTAGTAAACGAGATACATCAACTTTGAATAAATAATTACCATCGTACTATCCATGATAAAAAAATAAATATAGCTAACACTGGGGTAAATATGCAAATACACGAAACACATTGCACGGCTGTTTGACTGCACGTAAATCGTCCGTTTTATAAGTGCCTCTGAAACAACAGAGGGCAGCACAGATTGATTATCAATTATCGATTATCGGTAAATCCCCCGTGCTGCTGCGTAACCAAGGATTCTAAATAAAACGGATGTGCACCAGTTGTAGGACGGGGGGACTGTTTGAAACATTTACATCACTACTATATAGATTATTATGTTCATTGTTCATTTACTCTGTGTTCAACATTTTATCTGTGACGGTGGTCATTCATACACGACTGATTTTTCTATAAAATGGTTCTAATTATTTGTTTATGCCAAATTGGCTACAATCCATAATTGTGCTCATATCATTTATATTTGGATGCGATATCAGATGTCGAGTTACGTATACCATTATTATGACTAACCAGTAAAACCGTAACATATTTGACGTCTAAAAACTCTCTCGCAATGAAATGGTAGGGAAGAACGATATTACAGCAGGCCAAATTGGCTACAAATTTTATTTTTATTTGGATGCGATATCAGATATCAAAAAGACTGACCTTACCTAACCTTTTCAAATTATGAGGAGATGCCGCAACAAAGAATTCAGTCTTGTCTTGATTCAACTTGAGGTTTTTTTTCAATCATCCATTGCTGAATGTCAGCAACACACATTGAGAGTCTAAAAAGCGCACATTGAACGTCACCAGGAATATAGAAATAATAGGCATATACGACGGGTATTAAACAAATTATGAATATTTTAACCAGGTTCGTCGTCGTGGGTAGAAAAGAGACAATAATGGGAAAACGATCTTGCCCGGGAATCGAACCCAGGATCTGTTGATTGCTTGTCAACTGCCTTGTCCATTGTGCCACAAGACCTCGCATGGTAAAGCATCTGAAATTCAAACCTAAGCGATTTTGTTTCCTGCCACACCAGGAATAATAATAATAATAAGCAACAACAACAACAACAACAACAACAACAACAACAAGCAGTACTTATAAAGCGCAACAATATTTGAAAAACATCCCAATGCGCTGAAACAGAGCATAATAAAACTACATCATAACGCAATTATACATAAACTACAATTCACACAAATGGAACATATGAGTTTTGAGAGAGTTCTTGAATTGATGGATAGATGGCGCATGACGAATTTCATATGGCAGATCATTCCAGAGTTTCGGAGCGATTATGGAAAATGCTCTTTCGCCGTAAGTTTTTGTCCGACATGATGGAATTTGCAGCAGATCTTGACTTGAAGAACGTAGTGTTCTGGTTGGAACATATGGATGGAGAAGTTCACACAAATACATTGGTGCCATGTCATGACGAACTTTATATGCGAGGAGAAGAATTTTGAAAATGATCCTGTCAAGAACTTGCAACCAATGGAGGTCTCGGAGAACTGGTGTAATGTGTTCTCGCCTTTTGGTGAAAGTAACGATTCTGGCAGTGGAATTTTGAATTCTTTGAAGTTTTGAAATGTCCTTTGAAGGCAAACCAGTGAGAAGAATGTTATTATTGTCCAGTCTGGAAGAAACAAAAGCATGGATTTACTGTTCTGTGGTTGATTTATCCAGGTAACGACGAATTTTACCGATCTTTCTCAAAGCGAAGGAAGCACCGCGGCATATGTTATTGACATGAGGGGACATAAGTAAATGAGAATCAAAAATTGCACCGAGGTTGCGAACCTTACAAGCTGGAGTCACTTGAGAATCACCTGCAGTTAATGTAGAAATGTTGGAAACGTTGGAAAATTTTGAAGAGATGTGGAGTACCTCTGTTTTGCTATCATTTAACATGAGGTAATTGGCCACCATCTATGTCTTGATATCATGCACACATTTTTCAATTCTTTCAGCAGCTGCTGCTCTTTGAATATTGGGATCAACTATCAGATAAACTTACATATCATCAGCATAAATATGATAATCCACGTTATGATGGCGTAATATTTTGCCGACAACATGAGTGTAGTACACAAAACATAATGGCCCTGTAACCGAGCCTTGAGGAACACCAAAACGGAAATAAAAGTCTTTAGAATATGAACCAGATACAAATACCCTACAGGATCTGTTAGCAAAATATGAGCAGTACCGGTGACACCAAAGTCATCTCTGAGCCTTTGCATCATAATGTCATGGTCTACCGTGTCAAATGCGGCTGATAGGTCTAGCATCAGCAGCAACACAACCTTTTTTTCGTCTAAAGCGCGCAATATGTTGTTGTGCACACACGCCAATGCGGTCGCAGTACTATGCTGACCTCTATAGGCTGATTGCAAAGGCTCAGAAAGGCTATGTGTCTGAGTATGCTCAATAACTTGTAAAGACGCACATTTCTCAAGTACCTTAGATGTAAAATGTAAATTTGAAACAGGTCTGTAGTGCTTAAGCTGATTACGGTCAAGAGATGTTTTTTTTTAGAACAGGTGTCACAATGGCCTTGTGCAGGTCATCGGGGAATAAACCTGATTGTAGCGATGTGTTTACAATTCTACACAACGTGGGAAGCAGAACGTCAACATGTTCTTTGACTAGCCAAGTAGGCATTGGATCAAGCACACAACTTTTATTGGGACACTTTCTAATGATCCCAAGCAGTTCTTCATTTGTCACACGCTGAAATTCTGAAAATAGACACGTAAAAGGGGTTGAACTGAGATATGATTCGGTTGTGATGCTACTATCACTACTCGCTATGCTGTCAACCTCATCACGTATCTTATTTACTTTGCCAACAAAGAACTGTCCAAAATCATTAGCTAGATCCACGGGAGAAACGATGTCTGGTATAGCCATTTGATGTATATATATAAGAGCTCGTTAACAGTCTTGTACATGTCCTTTACACTGCAGTTGTTAAATTTACCCTCAAAGTATCCTTTCTTAGCATTGCGAATCTGATCACTAACGTTCTGTTTTGAATCCTGGTATGTTTTGTAATGGGCATCAGTCTTTGATTTACGCCACTTTCTTTCACATTTTCGGCGTATCCGCCTGGCATCGTTCACATGTTCATCATACCATGCAGGTCTTTTTGTGATACTGCGGGTCATAATGGTTGGAGGGGCATGCTTATCAAGATCTTCAGAGCAATCAGTATTATAATCCGCCAGCAAATTGTTAACATTCTCATACTCCCGACATTCTATGTCATTCATTTTAGTAGTAATGTCTTCAGAGAACGCTTTTTGGTCAATGAGCTGATTATTTGCGGATGGTAAAGGTAACTTTATTCGCTGATGGTTTTGGTAAATCGAGAACACAATTGATCAAGAAATGGTCCTTACGAAAGTTATCCCTTTTAATTGTATACCGCTTAATCAAATGATCTTCCTGCCTAGTGATAACCAAATCTAAGGTATGTCCACATACGCGTAGGCCCAATAATATGTTGTGTCAATCACTTGAAGCCAAAATAGTAGAAAAACGGCGAACATCAGACTTGCTTGGATCATCATAGTGTACATTAAAGTCACCAACCATAAGAAACCGTCCAGGCAGTAGGTCCACGATGCTAAGCCATGGCAATATATAAATATGTACCCTATGTTATGCTCCTAGGGCTATATTATATACCCGTTTGATACCCGTTTGATACCGCGTAATGTGTCCCAGGAGCATACTAAAAGGCCATATTATCGTGCTTACGCCACGTTTCTCAGTCGTATAGAAATATAGGCCCTATGTTAGGCTCTTAGGGCGATATTATATATCGCGATCAAAATTGCGTACACGTGTTCCAGGAGCATAGTTGAAAGGCAGAATCGTTTGCGTCCGATCTATCAATTTGTGACAATGTGCGGTGATGCGCCCGTACAAAAGTCCCTACGCAAAAAAAAGAAAAGAAGAAGACCTCGAAGTCACATGAACTAAAAATCTGGTTACTTCTCACTGGCATAATATGTTGGTATTTGGTGTCATTTCTACACTACTGTAAGGTTATTTGTCTACGTTGATGGATGCGGATAGTGTACTGTTAAGTCAAGTTATATATAATTCAAGGAAATCGCGCGATTGGCCGATTGAGTTCATTTTTTATACAAATAGTTTCGTAAAAGTTGAGTTGAGATATGTTCAAACTACTAAGGGATTGGACAAACACTATTTTGCAGCCTTGTGGTCTACTGAGTTGGATGATTTCATTCATTTGTTTGTTTATGTAATAAGTTGAATGTTTGCATCCACAAAGAGCAAGAGCAAGAGCATTCGCAGATATGCGCAGGGCACCCTTTATTTAAAATTTGGTAGCAAAAATATGTTGAAAACGGCATGTTTTCCTCTTTGAAATCCAGAGGAGTCGTAAGCATCGGGTTGGGATGTGTTCACTGTCGTCTAAATATCACTCACAAGCAACTGGATATCATGAAAGTATAGCAAATTTAAGCTAAAATTGTTTAACATTTCGACGACTTGACCAGTTGTTAGCAATTCGAGGCAAAATACTTTTGGTTATAACTTTGTGGTTATTCAGCCTGCAGACATGGTTGAACCAGAGAGTTGTTAGTTGACACCTCCCTGGCTGAAACATCATTTTGGTTATAGTAAAGTACTAAGTATCTTTGAAAATCGAATACATGGAGTATTCCAATTTCAAAGAGATACTTTTTTCAATAAAAATGTTATGATAATATAAACAAATAATAATACAATATGTAGGAGAGGCTAGGAACCCCAGTGGAAACTCTGATAGACGGGCTTATATAATGGCGACCCTTAACACAAAAAAGAATGATAGCAAATGCAGTATTTAAATGACGGGACAACAGAAAAACTCGAAACAAGATCATACAGAACGAAATCAATACACATGACAAAGACACATAAACAACAAAAAGAGAACAAGACAAAACACATGTCATGTACATGACAAGAGACAAAAGTTGCCAAGTTTAAAGTAAGTCATAATTATGTTCTTCAAGAGGAAGGAGAGAGGCAGAAATAAAAATAGAGGAAGATGAGAAGAGAAAAGAGGAGCGAACAAAGTTTATGTTTTACTTAGAGAAAGATTGGTGTGTGTAGTGTGTCATAGGTAGAAATGTAGCATTTTTGAGCTGCCTTTTAAGGGGTAAGGGGGAATCAGAGGTTGAGAGGTTTTATATTATGGATTTTGTTTGTCTGGCTTTGAATCACAGCCCAGAGAATTAGCTTTTATTTGCTTTAAAAATGAACAAAATCGGATACTCCTCTGCAAAGTTATGATAAATTTTACGAGTCCAAGTTCGTCGCGAAGTCGAAAATTGCATTCGTATGTATTCTATTGTTTTAAGTATCTCATTTCTGGCCAAAAATGCCATATTTTGTTTGATTACTCAAATATTTAATCCATTCAGTGTTCTAAGATGCCTTAAATTAAATAAGTGAAAACTTCATTTTTAAATCAAATTTAGTTAATTTGATACAATAAAATAGTTTTTGAGATATCTTGCGCGCAAGGTATCCTCGTAGTAAAAAATATGATCTACGATGACCGCTGTTTCCATGGCAACGGGTCACATGACCGACTAAGTAGCGATATGTGTTTAACCTACAACACTTAGGACCGTATTCTCGTACGTAGTTAAACACGGTTTTAAGCTAAACACGCGTCTAACTTTGACTTTAGACACAGCGTTTAAATAAACGTCATTCTCATTTGTTTTAAATAAACACACGTCTATCTCGTCGAAATGTGTCTAATCTTAAACATGGGTACGGGGTAGTTTAATGCTTGTTTAACTAAACTCGCGCACCAACTGTATGCCTTGAATGATCACTCATCCGTGCCTGATTCAAGCTGATGTGCGGATCGCGTAGTCTTTAAAAGTACCGTGTATTTAAGGCATTCGGTCAATATTTATTGTACTCCGTTAGGGCAACAATGGATTAAATACCTGTATACAATCAACGCAGGACCACTCTGGGAACGAGATTTGCAAATCGTGTTTTGTTAAACACGTCGTTTAAAGGATAAACTCACGTTTAAGTTAGACACGCGTTTAGTTAAACACGGTTTTAAGCTAAAACCGTGTTTAGTACGAGAATACGGCCCTTAAGGTTTAAGAACATACCCAAATTAACGTTAACAGTACCTTTACTATTGGAGAAAAAATAGTTTTAGTAAAATGTGCTCTTAACTCTAAGTCCACCTTAAATGTATGTGTGTTTGTGATAATTGTGAGTGTGTTGGGAAGAGCGTTCTAGAGCTTAGCACCATTATAGAGTATCTGATGTTTTTCAGCTATGGAATTTTATGTGCTTGCCTTGTGTGGTGAGCTGCCGATTTAGCCTAAAGAATTCACACCGCCAAATGGTTTCCCTATGCGTTTACATGTAAAATGGTGGTTACAAAAAGCCAATTTTCTCGCTTATAAAGCGACTGGAATTTTCAATTTGACATTTTCCTTAAATTTCACGATATCTTTGATCATTTAATCAAAACACAAATATATATATGGTATCCCCGAAAGTTCTGGGAAATAAGCCCTCAAAGTTGGACAATTGGTGTAGCGCCCTCATTTATCAGAAAAAGTTGAGAAATGTTGCCATATCATTTACAATCAAAATACATCCACAAAACCTACAAAATGGATTGAAAATATTTCTTTATTAGGTAATAGTTCTAAAATCAGGATTAAACTACAACTTTATTCATTTGGGAGCAATAGTTTCTGATTAATTCTATAATTAATCAAAACAGTTTTGATTGTCGTCTACAAGGACTGAAATTATTTACTGGCGTGGAATCTAAAGAACCCGGAAACCCTATAATGTGTCCCGATTTGATGGTTTTTATATGATATCACAATTTGAGACACGTATAAGGTCGGTGTAACGAACCGGTAAAATAAAGTTTGCATTGAAATCACAAGGATTTTGTGTTCGCTGCTGATCAGCTGATTTGCTAAAATCAGTCAAAGAAGTTCAATGGATGTGAATAACAAACACACTCAATTATTAAAATGACCCCACTAAACAATGGGCATTTGCTTTCAGCAGTGAGTCACATATTTACCCAAGATAATTGACAAAATAACCTATACACAAGGAATGAATGAATGAATGAAACGTGATTAGTTATTAAAGCTCATTTCCAAAAGCACAATCAAAGGAGGAAGAGGTGACCTTACATTTATGCCAATTTCCTGGATTACCCCTTCCAAAGTGAAACATACTTCTAATTCTGCCCTCCTTACCTATGACCACCCTTCCTTAAACACCTGCTACACTGTTATAATATAATGTGTTACCACAACAATGTTACAACTCTTTTGTAGTAAACGAGATACATCAACTTTGAATAAATAATTACCATCGTACTATCCATGATAAAAAAATAAATATAGCTAACACTGGGGTAAATATGCAAATACACGAAACACATTGCACGGCTGTTTGACTGCACGTAAATCGTCCGTTTTATAAGTGCCTCTGAAACAACAGAGGGCAGCACAGATTGATTATCAATTATCGATTATCGGTAAATCCCCCGTGCTGCTGCGTAACCAAGGATTCTAAATAAAACGGATGTGCACCAGTTGTAGGACGGGGGGACTGTTTGAAACATTTACATCACTACTATATAGATTATTATGTTCATTGTTCATTTACTCTGTGTTCAACATTTTATCTGTGACGGTGGTCATTCATACACGACTGATTTTTCTATAAAATGGTTCTAATTATTTGTTTATGCCAAATTGGCTACAATCCATAATTGTGCTCATATCATTTATATTTGGATGCGATATCAGATGTCGAGTTACGTATACCATTATTATGACTAACCAGTAAAACCGTAACATATTTGACGTCTAAAAACTCTCTCGCAATGAAATGGTAGGGAAGAACGATATTACAGCAGGCCAAATTGGCTACAAATTTTATTTTTATTTGGATGCGATATCAGATTTTGAGATACGTAAAATGTGAAATTATCAAATCATTACGGTTCCGTGCCCTGTATAAAGTCCAACTTTCTTGACCACGTCTTTGATGACATATCCATGGTAATAAATCATCCCCTCCCACACCATTTATCTGATTTATTTTACACCAACTGTGTCTTACCAGCATGCGTGCTATCATTTCCACCGCTATCCTAAGCATAGCTCAAGGCTCTTTAGTGTTGGTGTAACTAGAAGCTCTATAATACTACTTTTGAAAATGTTCTTGTGATAACAAATTTGAACTTTTAATTTCAATTTGTCATAAAAACTAGTGCTATATCATATTTTATAAAAACAAATGTTCACATTGCGGGAAAAATCACATTATATTATTCAAAGAGCAGATTTTAGTTTTAAAACTAGTCCAAATCGGAAAAACACCACGTGTGGAAAGTCATGTGGCAATACTGCAGCCCCTCAGGCTTGTTTCTAGTTCCACCGCTGCAACACTCAAGGTCCCCCAGCATGCGGTCACTGGTGTTGGATGGAAGATATTATTGGGTGGAACTTACTAATACTAGCGTCATGGCCAGTTCAACCTATCAAACTTGGGCTCAAACCTTACAGGCAACTGGAATGTAATGTGTTTGAGGCACCGATACGAAAATGCAAGCATATTATGCATAAGACATTTTTATATATATAGTGTATGAATAATAAGGTTTTCATCTGGCCCAACGTTAACTAAAGAGAGAAGCAAAATGAAAAAAAAAACAATCAGTGTGAATGGTGCTTTATTGTACGCTGTTGACTGTAATGTAGGTTGCGTTGAGACAATGTATTTCGTAAGCAATGGTAAGCAAACTTGAAAACGATATGCCAAATAATGTTAACATACAAACCAAATGTTAGAGGCCTAGATACGAAAATGCAAGCATATTATGCACACACATTTTTGTATTTAGTATATGAATAACAAGATTTCCCGCTTGCCCAACGTTAAATAAGAGAGAAGCAACATGAAACTGTTTATGTTTGTTATTTAAAGTCCTACAAAGTGCATGTTTGGATATGATGATGGTTATGACCATACCAGTGGAATGCCTGAGATTTATTTTCCGAAATTCATCTCGTTTGCATAATAATGGCGGCAATCTTGGACTTTATCGGCTATTTTATCCCGCGTTATCCTGGGAGTACGCAAACATGTGAGCCCTTGATTTTATTTTAACACATAAATGTGGTAATAACATAGCCCTTTTTCAAATTGGTATTCCAAATTTGCATGAAAAGCTATGCTATCCCTAGTAGAACTAATTATAATAGTTGAATTCAAAATTACAGCTTCATGCATGCTTTCGTTTTAGTTGTGTTTAATTATCATGAACATTATGTACAGCATTTACATTGTTTTAAAATCAGAATTGAATATACTACTTGAATTATCATAATTTGTGATGGTATTTTCATGGAAAGAATCTCCTTTATTGTTGAAGTTATGGACTTTATGAGAAACAGAACGCTAAATATTACTGGTTGAAAAACAAGGAAATACATAAGATATTTAACAAACTATTTACGAGAAATGCGTTGGAATTTCGACTTTGATTTGACGTCGGAACCGCTGCTCCGATTTTGTGAAATAAAAAGTAATACAAAGTAAAACATTAGCTGCTATAAGCATAACATCTTAATCTTAACACTCCTGAATGCTAAACAATGCCAATCCTAAGTCCCTCTCCAAGCGCATGTGCCGATGATTTTCGATAACGTAGTCAACCAAGCCTATATATTGAGCGCAATATACTGAGCGAACGAGTAGCTAAGGGCCGTGGCTTAGTGGGTGGGACATAGGACTAGAGCCTTGAGGGTCCCGGATCGAATCCCGGAAGGTTCCGGTTTAGTTGGTGATTTTCCTCGAAAAGTGTGATCCCGGTCAAAAACCCTAAACCGGAGTTAAGGTTAAAATCCCCTTTTTAGTCACTGCATGGAAGTACATTGCGCAGAACATATTGTTTGTACAATTTTGAATGTGCCATCATTTTACAGCAGATATGTCGAAAACAGTTGCTCCCAATTGCTTTTTCATAGTTCACACTGTTTGTCTGTTATGTACAGATGTTAATTTCACTCCTTCGTTAACAACTGCAGGGGTTCATCATGCTTTTAACAATTATTATGAGTGGTCCAACCAATAAAACAAATAAAAACACATGAATTGTACACTCGCTGTTAACCCAAACCAAGAAATGCGGTTAAAGCGTTTCCTCAGCGCTGCGGAAAGATATACCAAATTATACTTATATAACTTGGGAGACCGTGACTATTATTGCAAACAAATATGAATATCCAAAATATTTTCCTAAATTTGATAAAGATACTTTTTATGTTGGCAGTAGTTTAAATATTGCGGCAAAAACGATTTACAGCTGGATGATTCTACGGCCGGGTATCGGCACATTCTAGGACTTGACAATTTTTCAACAATATGTGCTACTGTGGAATCAATTGGGAAATAATTGGTCTCTTCCTTTCAAAGTAACAATTGAGGAAAAATGAGATATTTCCAAACTGTTTCCAATTATAACGGCTACATCATATTATTCAAAGTAATTTCTTTCTATAAACTGATAAATATTATTGATGACAACAAGTGCCATTTTTAGTAAAAGAAAATATTGAATAAATGTTTTGGATATGCCCAATTATAACGACTCCTATTGAACACATTTATCATATCGACTCCACCTTTTTCTGTTGGTGTAATCATAACAGAACGATTGATTTCATCTGGGTTTTCTTTCCATTTCCATGTATGCGACTAACTTCAAGTGGAGATTAAAAGAACCCCGAAATCAGACGTCCTAATGATAACAGGTGATCTAAACGCTAACATAGAGAATGACTATTCCAAATGGAATGGTCGTCATTGTTATGGTAACATGAATGCTAGAGGAGAACAATTTCTGACTTTCTGTGCTGTCGACATGCTTTTATAACACAATGTACACGCAGAGGAGAGATAGCAGGCATTGGACTAGGGAGTCACCAGATCATAAGACGCACATTATAATAAATACAAAATGGAGAAATTGCATCACCAATTCAAGAAGCTTCGCTAGTGCAGACGTGGCCTCCGATCCCAAACGCGTATTAGCCAATCTCTGTTTAAGATTCATACGATTATCCAAGGCACATATACCAAAACGTTGTGGTGTCTTCTATATAAATTAGACACCAAGAACAAATATAAGATAGAAATCGGTAGAAGATTTGGACAATTGTTGACCACTGATGACATTGATGTTAATTCGGCATGGGAAGACGTCAAAACTGCCCCCAATAATACTTGAGAGTCTCTGCTAGGCACCATATCCACAGTAAGCTAGATTCTTGCACACCGCAGTATGAGTGATACATGACAAAAATCTCCCAGCAATAATGACATTCATAGACTTCAAGAGAGCACTCGATACGATCCATAGAGGCAAGATGATCAAACATATAGAATCCCAAACATCATAGTCTATGCTATTTATGATACTTACCACAACACAAAGGCCAAAGTGAAACTCCTGATGAGGACACTGATGAATTTGAAATGTTGGCAGGCGTTATCCAGGGTGATCAGTCCGTGAGTTCTAGGTCACGCATCACCAACAAATAACTCTATGGTGATCTTCCTAAGTAAGTGAAAGAACTGGGGATGTGGTATCAGATCTAGTTTTAAGGAAACCAGTTCATGGCGGGAAAAAATGCCGGACGAATTGTCTTCAAACTCCATTTTAGTAGAAAAAATGGAAATGGATGCTACCCTCTCCCCGAGAACCAACATGCTACTTTACCACTTTGCACATATTTAGATCATAATGTTTTACATATTTTATCAAAGCCAAATCTGGGGGGGGGGGGGGGGGGGGGGAGTGCTATAAATATAAAACGATTAATAGCAATATCTTGTATGGAAAAATACTAATTACATGCGATGTGTGTTGACCTTTAAAATATGTATATTTATTCTTTGTATATATTTTCAAGTTTTGTGTATCAGATGACCTCTTATTCTTTTTTTAAAATTAATATGACTAACATTAAAATCATGTTTCTCATTTTTGGGAGCCCTAGTGCTGATTTTTTGTTATCTTCTCAAACAATTAACATTTTTGGTCAAATTGATGCCAAATTTGGAATTTATAATCCATTCCTCTTCAATAATAATAACAACACTCACAACATTCATAAAGTGACTTCCGTGAATCTCCTTAAGTCATTATACATTATTATAACATTATTACAGCCTGACTGTGGTGTTCTAAATCAAACACACTGAAATACTAAATATCAATGCACAATTTCCCACTTTAAGCCCTTGTGTCAGTTCTGACAATTGGGTTAGAGCTGACAGGTCATACTGAAGTGTGCAAAGTACTGATTACTATGGCAATGCAGATGTTAACATAACATGCATCGTAAGTAAATAAAAACAAAACCACATAAAATATGACTATTTTAATTTGAAATACCCAAACCTAATACAACAACTACTTTGTGTGTCTGTTACATTCCAGTATGGGTATACTCCTCTGTGGAAAGCGTCTCGTAATGGTCATACTGAAGTGTGCAAAGTAGTGATTACTGATGGCAATGCAGATGTCAACAAAGCAAACAAAGTAAGTAAATTATAACAAAACCACATAAAATATTTCTATTTAAATTTGAAATAACCAAACCTATTTTGTTTTTTAGAGATACATAATTGTACAACAACTGTCTTGTGTGTATCTGTTACATTACAGGATGGGAATACTCCTCTCTGGGGAGCGTCTCTTAATGGTCATACTGAAGTGTGCAAAGTACTGATTACTTATGGCAATGCAAATGTTAACAAAGCAAACATAGTAAGTAAATGAAAACAAAACCACATAAAATATTTCTATTTATATTTGAAATAACCAAACCAGAATGGGAATACTCCTCTGTGGGAAGCGTCTAGTAATGGTCATACTGAAGTGTGCAAAGTACTGATTACTGATGGTAATGCAGATGTCAACAAAGCAAACAAAGTAAGTACATTATAACAAAACCACATAAAATATTTATATTTAAATTTGAAATAACCAAACCTATTTTGTTTTTTAGAGATACATAATTGTACAACAACTGTCTTGTGTGTATCTGTTACATTACAGGTTGGGAATACTCCTCTCTGGGGAGCGTCTCTTAATGGTCATACTGAAGTGTGCAAAGTACTGATTACTTATGGCAATGCAAATGTTAACAAAGCAAACATAGTAAGTAAATGAAAACAAAACCACATAACATATTTCTATTTGAAATAACCAAACCAGAATGGGAATACTCCTCTGCGGGCAGCGTCTAGTAATGGTCATACTGAAGTGTGCAAAGTACTGATTACTGATGACAATGCAGATGTCAACATAGCAGGCGGCTACGTAAGTAAATGATAACATAACCACATACAATATTTCTATTTAAATTTGAAATAACCAAACCTATTTTGTTTTTTAGAGATACATAATTGTACAACAACTGTCTTGTGTGTATCTGTTACATTACAGGATGGGACTACTCCTCTGTGGGAAGCGTCTAGTAATGGTCATACTGAAGTGTGCAAAGTACTGATTAGTGATGGCAATGCAAATGTTAACAAAGCAGACGAAGTAAGTAAATTATAACAAAACCACATAAAATATTTCTATTTAAATTTGAAATAACCAAACCTATTTTGTTTTTTAGAGATACATAATTGTACAACAACTGGGGTGTGTGTATCTGTTACATTACAGGATGGGAATACTCCTCTTTGTGAAGCGTCTCGTAATGGTCATACTGAAGTGTGCAAAGTACTGATTACTGATGGCAGTGCAAATGTCAACAAAGCAAACAAAGTAAGTAAATTATAACAAAACCACATAAAATATTTCTATTTAAATTTGAAATAACCAAACCTATATATTTTGTTTTTTAGAGATACATAATTGTACAACAACTCCCTTGTGTGTATCTGTTACATTAAAGGATGGGAATACTCCTCTGTGTGAAGCGTCTAGTAATGGTCATACTGAAGTGTGCAAAGTACTGATTACTGATGGCAATGCAGATGTTAACAAAGCAGACGAAGTAAGTAAATTATAACAAAACCACATACAATATTTCTATTTAAATTTGAAATAACCAAACCTATTATGTTTTAGAGATACATAATTGTACAACAACTCCCTTGTGTGTATCTGTTACATTACAGTATGATTATACTCCTCTGTGTGAAGCGTCTAGTAATGGTCATACTGAAGTGTGCAAAGTACTGATTACTGATGGCAATGCAGATGTTAACAAAGCAGACGAAGTAAGTAAATTATAACAAAACCACATAAAATATTTCTATTTAAATTTGAAATAACCAAACCTATTTTGTTTTTTAGAGATACATAATTGTACAACAACTGGGGTGTGTGTATCTGTTACATTACAGGATGGGAATACTCCTCTTTGTGAAGCGTCTAGTAATGGTCATACTGAAGTGTGCAAAGTACTGATTACTGATGGCAGTGCAAATGTCAACAAAGCAAACAAAGTAAGTAAATTATAACAAAACCACATAAAATATTTCTATTTAAATTTGAAATAACCAAACCTATTCTGTTTTTTAGAGATACATAATTGTACAACAACTGTCTTGTGTGTATCTGTTACATTACAGGATGGGAATACTCCTCTCTGGGAAGCGTCTCGTAATGGTCATACTGAAGTGTGCAAAGTACTGATTACTGATGGCAGTGCAAATGTCAACAAAGCAAACAAAGTAAGTAAATTATAACAAAACCACATAAAATATTTCTATTTAAATTTGAAATAACCAAACCTATATATTTTGTTTTTTAGAGATACATAATTGTACAACAACTCCCTTGTGTGTATCTGTTACATTAAAGGATGGGAATACTCCTCTGTGTGAAGCGTCTAGTAATGGTCATACTGAAGTGTGCAAAGTACTGATTACTGATGGCAATGCAGATGTTAACAAAGCAGACGAAGTAAGTAAATTATAACAAAACCACATACAATATTTCTATTTAAATTTGAAATAACCAAACCTATTTTGTTTTTTAGAGATACATAATTGTACAACAACTGTCTTGTGTGTATCTGTTACATTACAGGATGGGAATACTCCTCTCTGGAGAGCGTCTCGTAATGGTCATGCTGAAGTGTGCAAAGTACTGATTACTGATGGCAATGCAGATGTCAACATAACAGGCGGCTACGTAAGTAAATGATAACAAAACCACATAAAATATTTCTATTTAAATTTGAAATAACCAAACCTATTTTGTTTTTCAGAGACAAATAATTGTACAACAACTCCCTTGTGTGTATCTGTTACATTACAGGATGGGAATACTCCTCTGTGGAAAGCGTCTAGTAATGGTCATACTGAAGTGTGCAAAGTACTGATTAGTGATGGCAATGCAGATGTCAACTTAGCAGGCGGCTACGTAAGTAAATGATAACAAAACCACATAAAATAGTTCTATTTAAATTTGAAATAACCAAACCTATTTTGTTTTTTAGAGATACATAATTGTACAACAACTGTCTTGTGTGTATCTGTTACATTACAGTATGGGAATACTCCTCTGTGGGCAGCGTCTAGTAATGGTCATACTGAAGTGTGCAAAGTACTGATTAGTGATGGCAATGCAAATGTTAACAAAGCAGACAAAGTAAGTAAATTATAACAAAACCACATAAAATATTTCTATTTAAATTTGAAATAACCAAACCTATTTTGTTTTTCAGAGATAAATAATTGTACAACAACTCCCTTGTGTGTATCTGTTACATTACAGGATTGGATTACTCCTCTGTGGAAAGCGTCTAGTAATGGTCATACTGAAGTGTGCAAAGTACTGATTACTGATGGCAATGCAGATGTCAACTTAGCAGGCGGCTACGTAAGTAAATGATAACAAAACCACATAAAATAGTTCTATTTAAATTTGAAATAACCAAACCTATTTTGTTTTTTAGAGATACATAATTGTACAACAACTGTCTTGTGTGTATCTGTTACATTACAGTATGGGAATACTCCTCTGTGGGCAGCGTCTAGTAATGGTCATACTGAAGTGTGCAAAGTTCTGATTAGTGATGGCAATGCAAATGTTAACAAAGCAGACAAAGTAAGTAAATTATAACAAAACCACATAAAATATTTCTATTTTAATTTGAAATAACTAAACATATTATGTTTTAGAGATACATATTTGTATAACAACTGTCTTGTGTGTATCTGTTACATTCCAGGATGAGGAAACTCCTCTGTGGAAAGCGTCTAGTAATGGTCATACTGAAGTGTGCAAAGTACTGATTACTGATGGCAATGCAGATGTCAACAAAGCAAACAAAGTAAGTAAATGAAAACAAAACCACATAAAATATTTCTATTTAAATTTGAAATAACCAAACCTATTTTGTTTTTAAGAGATAAATAATTGTACAACAACTCCCTTGTGTGTATCTGTTACATTACAGGATGGGAATACTCCTCTGTGTGGAGCGTCTAGTAATGGTCATACTGAAGTGTGCAAAGTACTGATTACTGATGGCAATGCAGATGTCAACATAGCAGAAAATGTAAGTAAATGATAATTTGATAATGGCAATGGTCATACCACATTATAACTTGTCGGTATACTATCTGTAACAAAATCTACTAGGATTTGTCACCAATATTCATTACTTTACTATTTAAAATACAATACAACAATGTTCATAACTTGTTTAAGTATAAAGCAAAAATAATATCATTTGTGTGTATATTTAATTCACAAGAAAAAACATAATATTTTAGCAATCAAAATTGTTAAAATATTAAAATAAATATAGAGATTGTCACTTCTCGTTGTTATCATCATTTGTTCTGCCCCTTGCCCAATGACTTGAGAGTAGGTGCCTTTTCCTACTTGTGAAAGAGCCGTTCAGATGGATTGCCGCTTTATCACTGAACAGAGATGGTAGCTCTGAAAAGAGCTCTACACGTATGTTGCCACTGACCTACTATCATTTTGACCCATTCCAAAGGACTGCCCCTCTTCTACTACAGACTACAAACAGTCTAATGCACAGTTGTGCGGTCACTGATTGTAAAGATCGTTTGACGCTGTAATGAACTTGAGCAGGGTATAATGGTTCATTACAAGTCCGTTATCGATTGCCGGGATTTGATTTATAGGAAATAGAGAGCGCCACATGCGGCTGATATATTTGACGTCATTTCTATTGATTGTTGATAATTCATTGATTTTAATCGTTAGAGAAGTCGCATATATATAATATTTACTTTTAATGTACTTTATGTTTTCAACCAGGTTCTCATGATAATCAATATCATCCACAAAACATACTTTTTTTGTTGCACTTTATAGTCAATATAGATATTAATTCGTTATTTCCCTACTATATTCAACAACTTAAATGGAGAAAATATCCCGGGAAAATATGTCGTTTTGTCATGAAAGATGTGTTATGCTATATATAAGAGAGTCTTGAAACACAGCTCAAAAAGAAAACACTGCAAGCTGAGAAGAGGTATAAAAAATACAAAAACAAACTTACTCACATTATTCGACTTGCAAAGAAAACATATAAAACTGACCAACTTCACAAACTCAAGCACGATCTTACAAAAACATGGAAGTTCCTGAACACAATCATTGGCCGGAAACGCAAAGACAACACATTACCGGATCACTTCACTCACAGCGACACAATCCTCACTGATCCCAATGACATTACTAACAAATGTAATGATTATTTCACAAACCTTGGTAAAAATCTGGCTAATAAAATCCCTCCTGCGGACAAACCCTTCACCGCTCACCTTTCAAATAGCCCACTAAACTCATTCTTCTTCAACCCAATCACTCTTCAAGAACTGCATGATCTGCGTCACCTTCTTAAATCCGGTAAAAGCTCGGGCACAGACAACATCGATCCCGGAATTGCTAACAAATCATTTGATCACATCACAACACCTCTTCTGCACATCTTAAACCAATCACTACTCACGGGTATTGTACCACACAAACTTAAATCTGCAAAAGTCATCCCTGTCTTCAAAAGCAAAGACCAGCACAGCATAACTAACTACAGACCTATTTCCGTATTGCCACCCTTCTCCAAGATTCTTGAGAAAATAGTCCACACCAGATTATATAATTTCCTGGACAAAAACAACACTCTCGTCAATGAACAATACGGATTCCGGTCAAAACGGTCAACCTACATGGCACTTCTTGAACTCACTACTAACCTCACACATGCACTCAAAAAGAAAGATCACACCATGGGTATTTTCCTAGACCTGTCCAAGGCATTCGACACAATAAACCATAATATTCTCCTTGCCAAACTGCACCACTATGGTATTAGGGGCATCGCCTTGGAATGGTTTGAAAACTATCTCACCCACCGCACCCAATCTGTTCATGCACTAAATCATCAATCAACCACTCGGGAAATCACTGTTGGAGTTCCGCAGGGATCCATCTTAGGACCCCTCCTTTTCATTATTTACATGAATGACATAACTAATACAACTGATATGCTAAAACTCATCCTCTATGCAGACGACACAAACATCTTTCTTTCTCACTCAAACCTTGATTCACTTTACCATAACATGAACACTGAACTAACCCACATCACTGACTGGTTCAGGGCAAACAAACTGTCCTTAAATGTCTCTAAAACTAACTACATGCTTTTCTCATCCAAAACTCCTCACCACTCTCACAAAATCACAATTGACAATCATGACATCTCACATAGACTGTAGGCCGTGCATGTTTTATTCCTTCAGAAAACAATTCTAGCACTCTCCATCTAGGGGATAGATGAAATGTGGCTTAAAATGAAGCTAATATATGCCTGATCAATATTTTACCTTATCCCACGTTCGTAGGTTGCACATTATGACCCTAGACCTCGATTTAGGGTCAAAGGTCACATGTGTTTCAATGGGAAGTCAAAAACTAAATTTAACATGGTAAAAAAATGAGCTATTGACTATGAAAAGTATATTATATTGTTGGGATGAGTGTTTTAAACAAAAAAGTCAATCACAACTTTGATCGTAGATCAATAGTTTTTGAACTGTGACCTTTTGAAAAAGACAAGTTGGCCAAAATAGGCCATTTTGGTCATTTGTTTGCAAAATTAGCACAAAAATGACATGTTATCATCATTAAAAAAATATTTTGACTCAATGTGAATTGATAAACCATGTTATAATGTTGGTTTATAGATGAACTTTACATTAAAAGACATTTCAAAAGTCAATGGTGTCCGCATGCCATGGCAAACAGCTTTAATATCCTTCAAATTCATCGAAAATGGGTAAAATCTGAGTCAAATTTAAAGGATTTGAAGGATATTAATGCTGGTTGCCATAGCATCAACATACCATTGATTTTTGAAATGTGTTGTAATGTAAGGTACATCTATATACCAACATTATAACATGGTTTATCAATTCATAATGAGTCAAAATATTTTTTTAATGATGATATCATGTCATTTTTGTGCCAATTTTGCGAAAATATGACCAAAATGGTCTATTTTGGCCAACTTGTAATTTTCAAAAGGTCACAGTTCAAAAACTATTGATCTACGATCAAAGTTGTGATTGACTTTTTTGTTTAAAACACTTATCCCAACAATATAACATACTTTTTATAGTCAATAGCTCATTTTTTAGTTTTTTTACCATGTTAAATTTAGTTTTTGACTTCCCATTGAAACACATGTGACCTTTGACCCTAAATCGAGGTCTAGGGTCATAATGTGCAACCTACGAACGTGGGATAAGGTAAAATATTGATCAGGCATATATTAGCTTCATTTTAAGCCACATTTCATCTATCCCCTAGATGGAGAGTGCTAGATTGATTGATAAACAGACCTACGTCCCAGTGTCTAACAAGCTCACACCACAAAATTCCTTGGCATCACCATAGATGATAAGCTCACCTGGAACCACCACATAAATACTATTACCACTAAGGCATCTCATGCCATTGGTACCATCTACAGAGTTAGGGATCATCTTCCACCGCACATTCTGAAATCACTCTATAATACGCTGGTTCTTCCACACCTCAGCTACTGCAACATAATATGGGCCTCAAACTATCAATCCAGACTTGCCAGCTTAAACATCACTCAGAAATGGGCCATTCGCACAATAAACAATTCACGACGCATGACACACACTTTACCTCTCTTTCACCAACTCAATACATTGAAAATCAACGATATCAACCAGCTACAAACGGCACTATTTATGCACGACCACTTCTATAACAACCTTCCTCCAAATTTCGCAAACTATTTCACCACAAACCGTCAGATACACGCACACAACACAAGGCAAGCACACAAATTTTATCTTCCTCTCCCACAGCTGAGAAACATCTGATACTCTACTATGGTGCCAAGCTCTGGAACGCTCTTCCCAACACTCTCACAAATATCACAAACAAACATACATTTAAAAGGCAGCTCAAAAAATGCTACATTTCTACATATGATACACACACACCACACATACCATTCTTTCTCTAAGTAAAACATAAACTTTGTTCGCTCCTCTTATTTTCTCTTCCTCTTGTAGAACATAACAAATGACTTAACTTACTTTTAACTTGGCAACTTTTGTCTCTTGTCATGTACATATGTTCTGTATTGTTCTCTTTTTGTTTCTGTGTGTCTTTGTCAAGTGTATTGTTTTTGTGCTGTTCTGTCTGATCTCGTTTCGTGTTTTCTGTTCTCCCGTCATTAAAAATGCTCTAATTATTATCATTCTATTTTTTGTGTCAAGGGTCCCCGTTATATAAGCCCGTCTATCAGGGTTTCCACTGGGGTTCATAGCCTCTATTCCATATTGTATTATAATTTCTTTGTATTACTTTTGCTGAATAAATTGAATTGAAATTGAAATTGAATTGAAATTGCTGATAAACAACATCATGGCGGGAGATGATAATGTTTGTCTTCACTATCAGTATCCATGGTAAACAAATGGGGCTATTTCATACTAACCAACTTCAACTTGAATTTGGGTGGCCATTTTGGACGCCATATTGAATAACCCCTGAGCATTATAAAATTATTTTTAGTAACATCCTGAATATATTCTAGGACCATGAAAGTAAGTAAAAAAGTGGGTTTGAGGCAGCCCTACTGTGTGGATGAGGGGGTGGGAGCGCTAACCCTCTGTATACATACCCGACTTTCGAGTCTTATTTCATTGCAGCATTTCTTCTTCATGATTAAAAACCCATGGCCTTTCTGCTAATATTTTATATTTTCTTTTTGCTCGCTGCAATACATGTTGTATGCCTAAATACCCTATTATGCTAATTGCCAAACCAAACTATTTCATATAATTACAATCAATGTTACAATAATTCATTAACACTCATTATAATGTCACGAACCGCAACCTCTCCTTAGATCAGAGAAAGATAAAATGTATCCCTTTACAACTCCAAGTGTTATAAAATACAGTGTTCTTATCGACTGTAATATTGGAATTGTACCATAAATCAAACCATATTAATATCACCATATTTCATCTACAAATTAAACCAAGCATTAAATACATTACGAAGGAAAGTATTGCCAAGATTGCCATACATAAAATCTGTATTATTTTTGGGTTTGCACAGCAGCGTTCGCATTGTCTGTCCGGCGGGCAACCAAAAATCTTACTAGAAGTTTACATATGAATTTAAATATTTCACAGAACTGTGAATAAAACAAAATTAACAGCTCAATACTAAATAATTCAAGTTTCATACGGAAAATATCCATATAATCATCGACATTCATCGTACTGCCATGATCTCATGTTGATGATGTGGCCTTTATGTGTACATGTATCCTATTTATACCGTAACATACGTTTACATATTCATGTATTTAAATAACAGTCATAATTGTTCACAGTTCTATAACTGTGACGTCTCGCGATGCATAATCGCATTGGGCATAAATTACTAAGTTAAACCAAATGAACACATAGAATACGGACAACCACAAATTCTGGCGGACAACCACAATTTCCGGCTAGGTTGTCCGCTTGGCAACCAGTTATGTTTTTTCTTAATTCAGACACTGTTGCACAGCCATATTCACTTATCACTGGCAATCTTGTCAATATCCCTTCGAAACACAATTTTTCATTTTCCATTGTTCTCATTGTCAAGACTCTTTTCACCCAAGCATTTTTTTAGAGCATAAAAGAAGTGGTTAATATTTGTCATTTTAAGACCACCATCCCCTTTACTGTTTTAAATAGTATCTCTATTGATTTTGTTTTGATTTGCCTTTCCAAATAAATTAAAGCAAAACCATCTGCTCTAATTTTCTAATACATTTCTTGGTTGGGTTGGGTAAAATAAAAAACAAGTATGTCATTTAGGAGATAACCAAAGCCTTAATAATCATCACTGGGACCAACTAATTATGAAACAAATTCTGCAGCTCATCCAGATGAGGATTGCAATTCAGATTACATAACTTATTTTTTATTCAATGAGATAGATGCCAAGATATTTTACTTGGCCTTTTGTCCACCTGTAACTACTACCAGAAAACAATTTCTCATCACTATTACGTAACGCACCGATATTTAGAAAGGTGGATTTGGAAAACTTAATCTTTACCCGAGATATCAATAGCATTTGAGATTGATGTTTTGAAACCATCCCAAATTGAAGTTGTGTCTTCTACAAATTGCGATATCTTAACAAAGGTGTCATCTTCAATCTTGATACCTTTTATGTTATCACTACGAATTTCAATTCCCATCAGTTCCGCACATAAGTTAACATTATAGCAACTCGGCGGGCATCCTTGACGGACACCTAGTGACAACGTAAAAAACTAGAAAAATAACCATCGTTAAAATAACCATAACCATCTGTGTAAAATAGCTTTACGCATTTTTTCAATTCATTTTAAAAACCATAATTATCAAGCCACTTCGTATAAATGGCCACTCTAATTTGTCATAGGCCTTTTCAAAATAAATAAATGATATTGTACCTGAAATATCATTAGCCTCTGCATACTCAATAATATCAAGAATTAATCTCACATTTTCACCAATGTATCTATTTGGTAACACCCAGTTTGGTCATTGTAGATCACTGAACTTATACTATTGTTAACCTGTTAGCGATAACTTTGGCTGCAACTTTATAGTCAACACTCAATAGAGTGATAGGCCTCCAATTCTTTAAGGATAATTCATCTTAACCATCTTTGGAGATTAAGGACATAATATATTCTCTCCACTGACTAATAGTTAATGCCCTCTGTTGAAAGAGTAATTGAAGGATTTTACCAAAAGTGGCCCAATTTCTTTCCAGAAAAAACAACCCCATCACTACCAGAGCTTTTGCCATAAGGCATTGCTCTTACGACAGATGGACATTCATCCAAAGGGATTAGACCCTCATAACGTGTTGCCTCATCATCGTTTAACTTTGGAATATCATTAAGGGTGATACCAAGCTTTTTACAGATTTTTTGAAGCACCTTCTCCGCAAAAAAATGCTCAGTGATCAGTTGCACTATATATGCATCATCACCTGTTGCAAATTGAAGCATTAAAATTACAAGGACTGTCTGTGATGTTGACCTATTAATTTAATGTACACAAGTAATCAATTTAAACCCCACCCCGCTAATGTTCAATGTATTTACGTCTATATAATATAAAGGTCATGTTTCAAATGTTAGTCCGTCTGGTAGATATTGATAAACATATACCCTAAGGATGAGGTCTGCAATTTTGTTTTAGCTTTATCTTGTTAAATCTCAAATTCACTACTACTACTAGTACTACAACCGGTCAAAAGTATCTAACGTTTAAGCTCAATAGGCCGTATTACGCGTACGTAGTTAAACACGGTTTTAAGCTAAACACGCGTCTAATTTTGACTTTAGACACAGCGTTTACCTAAACGCAATTCTCGTACATTTGTTTTACTTAAACACGCATCTAACTCGCCGAAATGTGTCTAACTTTAAACATGGGTACGGGGTAGTTTAATGAGTGTTTAACTAAACTCGCGCACCAATTGTATGCCTTGAATGATCCCTCAACCGTGCCCGGTGCAAGCTTGCGTGCGGATCGTGTAGTCTTTAAAAGTATCGTGTATTTAAAGCATTCGGTCGACATCTTTTGTAACCAATTAGGGCCACAATGAATAAAATACCTATTTACAATCAACACAGGACCACTCTGGGAACGAGATTTGCAGAGTTTAAAATCGTGTTTTGTTAGACACGTCGTTTAAAGGATAAACTCACGTTTAAGTTAGACACGCGTTTAGTTAAACACGGTTTTAAGCTAAAACCGTGTTTAGTACGAGAATACGGCCCTATATGTTTATAAACTACAGACTGTAACAAACAAGTTATACAAACAATCGCAATTTTATTTTTAATTCAATGTTAAAATCATGCAATGTCAAAATCTCTTACATCCTGTGTTAAGTTCCGTTTTGGCTACCATAATCATTTTATTTGGTCTTTTTAACTACTTGCGTTTTAAAGTTATGATCAATCTACTAAGTCGTCTAGAAATCGGGTTGGGCCACTTTCACAATAATATCATACAATCTTGCTTGTATAAATTAAATGGTTAGGGTATCATGCAAGGAACATTAGAAAGAACAATATAATTCTTTTTTCAAATAGTTTTATTTCATTTGAATAAATAAATTCATAAAATAAATATATTATATTTGTAAAGACCTAACCTTCTTTGTGATACTTTTAACCACTTGAAACGAACCATTGTTGTCTAACAAGAGCGCTCTACTGCTATGTTCCTGGTTCGATTCCATTCATATTCATCCCAGTGATTTTACCATTGATTAAACAAAAGTGGCCCAGGTGATTTCATGACTACTTTAGACAATTGATCATATCTCTTCTTACCGACCATCGATTGTCACGAAACAACTCTTATTCGAAAGCTAAGAAAAGTCCCCTTACAGGCCATTACAACTCGAAACGTTTAAAAGGTGATAGAGTTACGCAACCCGCCGTTTAGTTATCTCTTGGACTTTTTAAAGAAACATGATAAAAGGTAGCTTATTATTATACCATATTGAAGTGCATAGTAATTCAACATTTTGGTGCAAAACTTGCTATTATTTTTGCTTTTTGCAAAACATACGCGTGGAAACGTTATGTGGTTTTTAATTAAATTCCACTCAACCAATGTGAGGGACACACGAGTTTCTTTAAGTTTTAAGAAACTCATTATAAGCTATGATTGTAGGACGCGTTTCGATTAACTATGATCAAATTTATTTGATCTTTTCGTTAATCTCATCAGCTACATTTTGCTGTGCTTGATTTTAAATAATTGCCCAATTTAGGCTGATTTGTTACACACATGGACTGAACATTTTGAGTTGTCGTCTGTTTTTTGACATTCAAAACACTGGTTGTGTATTTAATCAAGCGCACAAGCGTGTTATATTATGTTTAATTATTCATCATGTGGATATCCTATCTATATAAGATAGGAATAGACATGGTGAAGAAAAGATATAAAAAATAACATGTTTGTTTTTATTGGTTTTAACTATGGTGCACAAAGTCTATTTAAGACATGATTCTTTTTAATATAGTTTTAAAGATAGGCCTATCATGTAATGTATTTCATGTATAAGAGGTCCGTATTTATGAGACGCATATGCATGTCCGATTGGGCATGGTTTTATATGGTTCCATATAAGGCCTACAAGTTTTAAATATCATTATATTTGGAAATAGGTCCGTATATTTATAACGCAATAAATAGTTTCAAACCAACTAAAGTGTCAACGAAAGCTCGTAAAGAAACATTAATGGATAAACGCAATACTAGATAATTAGTTTTCATCTAATAGAGCAATCAGATCTCTTAGTGTAGGAGACATTGGGCAAATTCCGACTTCGGAGTTATCATCCTCTATATTTTGCGTGGTCCGAGACAAAGATATATTATGGTTTTGGTTTTGAGTTATATTTGCTCGGATAAGTCGTTCCCCTAAGTTTTGGGTTCGTCTTAAAGCTAGTATAGGGGGACAAGGGAAGATTTTGCACAGGTTTTGATTATTTGATATAAATTGCCAGTTCCTGAGAAGTGCCTTTTTGATTTTTGCATTACCTCTTTGTGGGAAGTGATGCGTGCAGAAAACTAGAGGTATTTCCTTAGAAGTTTTAGGAACATCCTCCAAGTAAGCATATCTTCTATTGTATGATATGTCTGCTAGGCATGATAGTACTTCTTGCTTCTTATATCCTCTTGTGAGAAGTTTAGAGGTAAAGAAATCAAGTTTGTACTCATATTCATCCTCCGAACTGGAGTTTCGAATATATCTTATTGCCTCACCTTTGATCATGCCACGAAAACATGAATTTGGGTGAGACGAATCTCTGGAAAGATATTGAAATGTGTCACAGGATTTGCTGAAACATTTTATATCTAGAACCTGCAAATTATGAAATCTTACATCCTTGTATAGAATTAAGTCTAGAAAATTGATTTCTGTTTTTGACCACTCATGCGTGAATTTCAGAGTCGGATGAATAGAGTTTATGCGACTGATACAATTAGATAACTCGTTTTCATCTCCTGACCAAAACATAAGAATGTCGTCACGATAACGGAACCATTTGAAGATTTTATCGCTAAGGGAAATACATTTGTTTTCCAATGAATGGAACATTATATCGCATAGTTCTGGGGAGCATTTTTGCCCCATAGCTACGCCTGTTGTTTGCAAATAAAATTTCTCATTAAATGAGAAACAGTTTCTATGCAAAATCAATTTTAATAATGCTTCCATATGACGGATTGGTGGCATTTTAGGAAAGTACATTCCTGGGTTTATATCCGAGAAAGCCTTAATAACTTCATTTTCGACTTCATTCTGCAGAACATTGGTGAACATTCCAATACAGTCTATTGTAACCAAAAGACAATGTTTTGGGAGTTTTAATTGCTCTATTTTTCTTATCGCATCTTTAGTGTCTCTCAAGTACGTGTTTTGTTTTTGTACTAGAGGGACGGCAAAGAAATCGATAAATTCACCAATTTGTTCACATGGTCCACTTACATTACTGACTATAGGTCTTCCAATGAAAGCCCGGCCAGCAGGGGTGGTTTTGTGAATTTTTGGCAAAAAGTAGCAAGTTGGTGTTCGAATTTTATGTTCTAGTGGATAGAGATAGTTGTGTGTTTTTTCATCAATACGTTGATCCCATAGCATGCGGTTGAGCTGTTTTTGAACCAATTTCACCGTTTCAAATGTCATGTCGACATCGATTACTGTGTATTGGTTACCCATCAGCATAATGTTACCTTCATGTATGTAATCATTTTTATTGATCACGACCACGCCACGAGATTTATCCGGTTTTTGGAAAACTAAATGTTTCTTTTCTCTTAATGATTTGATAGCTTGACGTTCAGGTTTTGTCAAGTTATCGTGTACGTGTTTATTCTTAATTTTAGAGAGCTCTAACCTCGTGGATTCTAAGTAATTTTCTAGATCCAAACAAGGTGTAGACTTAGGGTGCCAATTGGAAGCTTTTTTGAACTTGTTTGTTCGTTTTGCTTTCTTATTGAACATTAAATAACGTATGCGCATTATACGCATGAATGCTTCTGTATCCCTATCAAGCATTTTTGCTTTTGGATCTTTTGGGATATCTATAAATTTCAAACCTCTCCCTAGTACAGATAGTTCTGCATCAGAGAAATTTTCGTTTGCAAGATTTATCACGAACTTTTTGTTCGCATTGGCCAAGTCCTTCAGATTTTTGGACTTCTGGGATTTTTTGATAGTTTTGGAATTCAAAAGGCATTTTCTGGACTTGATTTTGTCTTTAGTTTGCCTTTTAATACTCTGTTTACGCAACTTTCTGTTTTTTGCCATTTTATTGACTCTGTATCAAAGGAGTACATGTACTTTATTTTATTGATACCAAGCAATATTGTGACGGCTCATCTCTCTTATTGGAAAATAAGGTGGCCTTTAAAAAGGCCTTTTTTAATTGTCCGGCTTTACATTTTAAGCCGGCGGCTTGCTGTATCATTGTTGTTCTTCCTCCTCTTATCCAACCGGTGTTTTCCAGCCTTTGCTGTTGGCTTGGTTACTTTCCCTCTGTCATTTTGCTTTCTTCTCTTGCGGTGTTTTTTCATAGAGTTGTCAACGACGTCAAATAGCCTCAGTCCGTCTTCTCTCTCATCTGATGGAAGAGCCCTTTTGAAATCCAGCGTGGCTTTTTGAGCCATGTCCTTTGCCGTTTTGTCTAAGTCACACATTTTCTCTGTGAGCAGATAGTTAGCTGTGGCATCCATCAGCTGTTTCGAACATTCTGTTAAAATGTTTTGCCATTCAGATTGGAATGCCCAACTTAAATCTCCTCCAGGTAACTGAGGGAGATTTTTTTGAATAGAAAACATAGGTAGAATGGTCTTATCTGCTTTCGCACGTTTCATATCTTCACAGAGAAAATGGACCTTAGATGCCGTGGTACGGACATGTTTGATTTTGCTCAACTCACCCCAAACCATCTTTTTTGCACGATCAGAAAGATGGATTTTTTTTCGATTTCTCTGACACTTTCTGCCCAGGTGTAGGTTGGCTATCGGTGTCCATACTCGTCTCTGCTGGTTGTATCTTAGGGATGCGGTAGGAAGAGTCGAAGCCTTTTCCCGGTGTTCGAGGTGTAGTTAGATCTAGCGAGTCTGTATCCGACGACGTCATGGTAGCGAGAAGATAGAATCACAAATGATACAGTCGGACTTTTCTATTTTTTTGTTTTGAAAAGCCAAAGAGATGAAATGTAATGAAGACGTAAAACAAGTATTAGATCACCGATCCAATAAGGCACATGCGCATTATGTGTTTATGTACAAACGAACAGTATCATACTATACAATAGCAACTGAATGACTGATTGTGTGGGTTTTAAAAGTATGACAACTATTTTTTGAAAAAAGCGCCACTTGATTGAGATGTTTGCGGCCGCCAAGGGCTGTCAGACTTATCGTGATATAGAGCGCATGTGGTATAGTGCATCGTCTCGCTAAAGGTCACAGGTCGGGTTGGACCGGGAGTTTTGAAAGCAAGACTTGATTGATATATCTATTAAGTATTGATATAAGACAATCTGCGGAAGAAACTGTTCTTATTTGGGGCACGATAAATTAATCGGTGCTAAATGTATTAATAAGATTCAGTTATTGATGAAAAGAGCGGCGCACCTGGTAGGCTTGCCTGTTTATTTCATCATATCTTTAACGGGAGATATTTTTAATATTTTTTTCAAAACTGTATAACTTTTTTTTGTTACAGCCTGTATTTTCTGAGACCGTTAAGTTATTGAGTATTGGCAATCAATATATAGGAAAGTGACGCCACGCAATGTGTCAGCTGCGTGCAAAGCGTTTAACTAGCAATAGACGCTTGCTTTCGTGATATGTAATGATGAAGTCACTAGTCATTTTTCTTCTGTATCAAGTGATCAAGCGATTTGAATGGAAATAAATCAAGCTGAATAGCAGCCATCTGGTCTGTGATGGGGCGGCCAGGTGTTGGATAGAGAAATTACTAATTTAGACCGGATGGCCTCTTTGTAAAGCCTAAATCTCGCTATCATAACTGATTTCCCCCCTCGCCACCTCCCATCGCCCGTCCTTAAGGGGGACTTAAGGAAGTTTTTGACTTGATTTTTTGAATTTTGTAACTATTAAACTATTACTCAAATGCATATTACAGTACGCATTTTTGGAAAGGAAATGTATCAGAGAATCTAAATTGTGCGTCAATTTTGACCAAAAATAATCACTATTTTTACCCCAAAAAGTTCAAAATAGCTAGCAAATATAATTTTGAGTTAGATTATGATTTAAAGACACTAACTTGGAGACGATTTTTTTTTTAAAAAACCTTTTCTAATATTGTTTGAATTTTTGACTAAAAAGCGCCAAAAAAAGTTATTTGTTTTCATTTGTTTCACTTTTTTGTCATTATTTTAAAAGAAAAATCAAAAAAAAAATCGTCCCTATAATAGTGTATTTACATTATAATCTAGCTATTTGGGATTTTTTTACTTAAAATCATTTGAGAATTACCAAGTATCAAGTATCAAGTATCAATCTTTATTTCCATATAAAAAATACATCAAATCACATAAAAAAACACAATATGGAGGAGCAGACTGGAAAGCCAATGAGGCCCGTTTATGGTCTACCCCTTAATCATTAATACAAGCAATACATAAACAAACATATTATACTAAAATAAACAATAAGAATTCCACAACATCATAAACAAGACAGAACAAGGACGGGCTCAAAAAACAATAGATTACTCGTAATTTGGGATAAGGTTTTGCTTTAACTGCGTTCGGAAATGCTTTAAAGATTTGGATTGTTTCATGTTTTTGGGAAGTGAATTCCAGAGAATTGGACCATTGGTTCGAATAGCACGGTCGGGGAAAGTCTTTTTGTTATTTGTCATGTTAAAATCATTGCCATGTCTTGTTGGGTAGTTGTGAACATCTGAACGTTTTGAAAAGAAGGTTTTAAAAGCTACGGGTAGATCATTTATGGAATATTTTAACATGAATACACCAAGTTCCATTGTGTACATATCGGTTATTTGTAAGAAAATTATACTTAGCAAATAAAGATGCTGTGTGACTCCTATAGTGACTATGGAGATGGTTCTAATTGCCCATTTTTGCAGTTTAACAAGTTTGTCTAGATATGATTTACAAGTTTTGCCCCATATAAGTATTCCATAGCTGAGATAAGGTAAAATTAAAGTACAATACAACGAGTGCAATATACGTGCTGGAATAGAATGCTTAAGTTTTAAATGTAAGACACTCATCAATTAATACGCCTAAAAACTTAGTACATTTTACTCTTTCTAGTGTAATATTATCTAAAGTAACATTCAAATCTTCTCGCATTTTGGTTGATGTCATATGAGGTGTACCTAAAACCATATAATTCGTTTTGCTAGCATTAACTGATAATGTGTTGGCTTTAAACCAATTGCTTACTTCATTCAATTCTTCATTTATTAAATTTATTTTGCTATTGATGTCCTTGTGTGAGTAAAGAATAGTAGTGTCATCAGCAAACAATATGAAATCAAGTACATTTGAAGTATATGTAATATCATTAACATACAATATGAAAAGCAAAGGGCCCAAAATGGATCCCTGTGGAACACCACATACAATATTTAAGTCAGAATTACAGTTATCATGAAAAACGCTTTGCGTTCTATTGCTTAAGTAGCTCTCAAACCATTCAAGTACTACACCACGAAATCCATAATGTTCCAATTTATGAAGGAGTATTTTATGATCAATAGTATCACATGCTTTTGATAAATCTAGGAATATTCCTATTGTAGTTTCATTATTTTCGACGGCAGTGTTGATTTTTTTATCTACCAGTTGAGCAATAGCCATGTAGGTTGAATGTTTGGAGCGAAAACCAAATTGTTTTTCATTAAGGATTTCGTGAGTATTCATGAAGTCAACGCATCTGTTAAATACAAGTCTCTCGAGAATTTTGGAGAAACATGGTAAAAGCGAAACTGGACGATAGTTTGAGAAAATTTCATGATCTGCCTTTTTGTAAATTGGAATTACTTTTGCTGTTTTAAATTTATCTGGAACTATACCTGTTGACAATGATAAATTAAAAATACTTGTAAGTGGCCGAGCAATTTCATTGCTTACTTTTTTAATAATGACATTTCCAATATTGTCGTTACCAACACTTTTATTTGGGTTAAATTTGTCAATTTGAAGCGGTGGGATACCAAGGCATGAACGAAATCTTGGGGTGTAATTAGCGTGGGCCAGAGATACGGAATAACCATTCGCTGGCACCTATTGACTGTTGCTCAAAACAATTTTGACATAACTGTCACAGACAAAATGTACTTCTCTTGCCTGTGAACTGCATATGATTCCAAGACCTGCTCTGCTATGTTGTCAAAAGGAAGAGGTCAATCTCCGCAATGGCTGGGTAATATACATGGCATCATACAGAACTGCATCAACTACCACTTGCTCTCTGTGTGTGATCACATTTTGAAGGAGTTTCCACAGTTTGTACAGCAGAACTAGCTAATCGAGGATTGTAAAGATGATAAGTATGCAGCTGTTATAAAGACAAATATGGTTGTTGCAGCACATGAGGATCAGTGTCTCACAGTCCAGTATAAAGCAAACTCATCAGGAGGAAACGGTGAAGCCGATACACATGATACAAGGCTGGTCTACCATAGTGTATTGACTAAAGCAGTTCCAGGACATAATGTTGTTATTCGTGCAACAGATACTGATGTCATGATCATCCTCTTGTATCATGCAAATCGGTTAAATGGCAATGTACGGATGGACGTTGGACATTGAAGCAATAACGCTAGAAGTTGTGTCGATTTGTTGATATATCTGCACTAGCAAAACATCTTGATCTTTGCACAACATTGACAGGTTATTAATATCATGCTTTGACGGGGTAGTGGCTATACACATTTTCCTCCTGATGGAAAGGGAAGGTGAACCCACTGAAGAAAGTTGTATTTGTTTCTCTATCTAGAAGGGCTACATGTAGAAATCATCGGAAAGAACGGCTACTTTGTTGATAGGGATGCATGTACACTTGTAAAACAATGTGCTCTCTCTCTATGGTCAGGGGAGGTTGTCATCCGTGAGAAATACAGACCGAGCAACCCAGACCGTCCATTGGAGAAAAATGGTGCCGATGCAGGTGTGCTCCCACCATGTAAAGACGTACTGTTGCAAAATATTTCAAGGTGCAACTATAATATGGCATTACTATGAAAGAATGCACACATAGACCTACTAGAGAACCTTGAGCCCATACATTTTGGTTGAAGAGAGGTAAATGGCGTTTACCTACCGTGTTGGTTTATCGGTAATCAAAATTCCAACAACTCAATACGTTGTCTGACACTATTGAGGTTCATGATGATGACGAAGAAGAATCAATGGACATGATGGATGTGGAAAAAGACAGTGATGATGATACTGATGATTAAAATATAGACTGGATACCTTTCATTATCCACCATAAAAACAAAATCTTGAATACATATCATCCACATAATACAAGTCAAAATTGTCAAATAAAACTCACGAAGAGAGTCATTTAAAGTATTTTTCTTGGAATCGGTACCGGTCTAGCATAATGTAGGCTTGTAAAAGACATCTGTACAAACCATCTGATTTTTTTAAAAACAAATTGTAAAAGATGACATTTTTGCCTAAAAATTGACATTTTTGGCAAAAACAAATTGTCAAAATGATATAGAAATGCCATAAATTATGGTAAAAAATATCAAGTTAGAACTAAGCACCTTACATGTATCTTAACCAGGCTTGAAAAAACATCTTTACCATTATAATCGACTTTTAAAACAAAAAAGGTAAAAAAATGGCCAAAAATTGTCAAATTTATATAAAACATCAAATTGGGGTGACAAATGTCAACTTTGAACTCGGCACCCTTCATTTATCTAAACCAAGATTAATAAAAAAAACATGTTTACCATTATATTATACTCTGACGATTTATTTAAAAAAGGTGAATGGCCAAAACAGCCAAAATGTCGTGAGAAGAGTCAAGAAGACTCACTTTTTTGAAAACAGCGCCATTTTTAACATCAAATTAGCTTGTCAGATCAGATCTTCCTTAGGAAAAAATCTGATTAGCGGCACTTACTAACGGCACTCTCTAATCGCTTTATTTTCCTTTTTTTTGTTGCATGAGCAATTACATCATTGCACCAAGGGTTTCTTGGTCATAGTGTAACATAAGTACACTTAGCTGCATGTTTTTTTTCCAGTATGGCACTTAAGATTTCATGATATTGGTCAATAAGCCCAGAGAGATCTGAGTTTGGGCTGGTGATTAGATCAGAGTTCCTTATGTCATGTTCAAAATATTTACGATTTATCATTTTCAGCTTGCGATGATTTTGGCTAATCAGGTTTGTTTAACGTTTCAATGAATTGCGTTGTGGTCTGAAAACAGAGAACCAACTTTAACTGTGTGAATTGAGTTTTCAGACTCATGTGACCACTTATGTGCGTAGGTTCTTTTATAAACTGAATCATGTTGCAAGTTTCAAGTACATCCCGAAGTTTAATTTGTATCAGGGTCACTCAGCACATGCATCTGTATATAATGGAATGTTGGCGAAAGAAAATTTCTCATGGCATTCACAGATAAATAAAACAAGATATCGACACAATAAATAATAATAAATAATAATGATAACTGGTCCAAAATTATCATTATTTATCAATGGTGTTTCTTCTCATGGTCCAAAACCTACAGGAAATTCCAATAAGATACCTTAGTTTAGTTTATGCAATTTACTTTGTACTCATTTGGTATATTACATCTTGGACGAAACATTAACTGTAACGTTAATTAATTTCATCAATGGTGTTTATTCAGAAACCCATTGTTATTATACGAATTGTCCGATAATTAAGCTAAATTACCCATTATTTAACAGTGACTTGGCGCATCAATAGATATCACATTGACAATGCATAACCAATAATTAATGTTTCTCATTTTTATTCAGGACGGAAACACACCTCTTCATCTAGCCGCTGTTACTCGTCACTTAGACATCTGTACATTTCTGATCATTGAAGTCAAAGTGGATGTTAGTAAAACAAACCTGGTAAGACGAACCAAATTGCAATAATATAATTTTCTAATACCGGTAATCGTAATAGGGAATATACGAGTAGTTTTCTTAGTAGGTCGTGCATAATGGATGTTGAATCATTATTCATGAAAGCCCCTGATTCGCATTATTCAGTCTCCTCGGGTAGATTTAGTGATGTGTTCCTGTGAAAAAACCACAACATTGCCAGCAAGGCTGTATCAGTAAAAATACCCATTCATTCAAATTATTGAATAACTTACCTTGAACTTGTCTGTACAATATGTCACAATAGTTCGAATCACAATTCCTTGGACTGTTTCGACAATGTAACGCAAGTAAACGATACAGTGACACAGTACGCGTTGATCATCACGCGCGCGTGAATAAACGTTGATCAATTAATGTTACGATTAAAAAAATCAAGATAATAAAAAGAACAAAAAGAAAAGAGAAGTACACAAAATACCACGACTGAGTAAAATGTTCAACACGAGGTAATCTGGTGCCCTACTTTAAAGGCATCCACACGGTTTCATCAAATAGATATATAATATCGAATGGCTTTGAGGGTGATACAAGAATATTTTCATAGCGAGTGCAATATATTCTTGTATCACCAAAAATAAGACATTCAATATTATTATTATTATTATTATTAATATTATTATTAGTATTAATATTAATATTAATATTATATTGCTAACAGGTACCTTAGGGGAAAGAGGTTTTTGTTATTCATTCATTATTACGTTAGGGCGAAAATAATGTTTCCCCTAAACGTAATTTCTTTCATAAACAATAATGCGCTTTATTCCGTTATAAATAACAAAGTAAATTACTATTCATGAGCTAATTAATTATGCAAATTTATTCAAATATTCAATAAATTTGCATAATTTGTACGACGGGCTGTCTCTAACAGTGACTAAAGACATTTGAATAAATTAGCATAATTAATTAATTTATGTAAATGAATGTTATTGTTAGTTAATCTCATGTACTTATTCCCCTTATGGTTATCATTAGCGTTATTATTATTATTATTATTATTATTATTATTATTATTATTATTATTATTATTAGTATTATTAGTATTATTAGTATTATTAGTATTATTAGTATTATTATTTTGACAAAAACTAAATAAGTTAGCCCGAACTGACCTTCTCTGCGTATATGTACTCACGCGCCTGCGTATATGTACTCACGCACATATTCTGCGCCGATCAATAAATATTGGACAGCAATATTTGAAGAGTTCTATTACGAAGGGATCAACTCCACTTTTTGTCGAAATTGAGTTAGGTGCAGCTTACGGTTCCGCTCCCTGTATAAAATCCAACTTTCTTGACCACGTCTTTGATGACTTATCCAGGGTAATAAGTCATCCCCTCCTACACCATTTATCTGATTTATTTTACACCAGCTGTGTCTTGCCAGTATGCGTGCTACCATTTCCACCGCCGTCCTAAGCATAGCTCAAGGCTCTTTAGTCTGAGTGTAACTAGAAGCCCTATATACTACTTTTGAAAAATGTTGTTGTGTTAAGAAATTCCAACTTTTAATATGTCTTAAAAACTAGTGCTTATATCATATTTTATAAAAAACAAAAGTTCAAATTTCGAGAAAAAAAATAACATTATATTATCCGAAGAGCAGATTTTAGATTTAAAACTAGCCCAAATCTGGCGGAAAGTCACCACGTCTGGCAAGTCATGTGGCAAGGCTGCACACTCAAGGTCCTCAGCGTGAGGTCAGTGGTGTTGATGTAATTCTTGGGTGGAACTTACTAATACTAGCGTCATGGCCAGTTCATACTGTCAAACTTTGGTCTCAAACCTTACAGGCAACTGGAATGTAAGGAACATGAAAGAGAGTTACGAAATACATCTTTTACACTTTGTTCTACATCTTTAGTATGTTCGGAAATTTGAATATGATTCACTATTTGGTAAAAATATGGTTCTTTTATCATGGTAAAACATTGATAGGAATGTCCTTAATGAAATGCAATGAAGAAAACGTAAAATGTATGGGATAATTGTTTTTAAAATTGCACACAAACCAAACAGAAGTGTTGTTATTTAAAAAAAATGGCCAAATTGTCCAAATTTTCAGTTTTTTCAAGAAAAAAACAAAATGTCATAATTCAAATAGTTGAAGAGGTGTTTTCTGTTTTCAATGTGTTTTGATAATGTCTTTCAGGTGTACCTTAATTGAAAATAATGATTGTTTAGTAAAGTTTTGAAAATTGGTCGAAACATTTATGTTCCAAAAGGGATCAATTCCACTAGTTTCCGAAAATAAAGAATGACATAGGAAATACAATGAAAAAAATAAATAAAATAAAACCAGTTTTTAAACTTACACGTATAACATCTTTCATAACAATATTCAATACGCACTTGTATTGTACCGTTTGGAAGGCCCATATAAATAATAATGGTCAATATTTATTAATTTTATTGGGTTTTGGTTTAACCAGAAACTGGTTTTCTACTATATAATTTTATTTATAATTTCCATAGTTTCAATATGTATTATATGGTTTATAGTACTTTTAGTAAATATCAATTTATAAATAAAATAATTACATATTGTTATATCGGTGTTCAATCGCAACAGTTGATAATTTCAGTTTAAAACAATATAAGCAATCAATATAAGTCACGCTTGTATTACTGCCATCACATCGCAGGCGACAATACAAGTGTAATTTCGTGAATTAAAATTGTTTCCTAGCAGTCAAATTCCCGGTTGACGGTTAAAGCGAATATTAGCAGTACAATGCAATGGTGTTTTACTATTGTTTTTAACGTTACACATCGACAAAATATTTATATTCACGATACCGTCGTCCTCTTGACTCGTTATATATAGGAACTGATACCCTACATAATTCATATAAAAAATGAATTCGGACTCGCTTGTCCGAACGTGCTGATGGTTGCTGGATGAACCCAGAGTATGTACCCTTTCATTTATAGACTTAAAAAAGACTATGATTGCTCATAATGAGGTAAATTAAATGCTACTTAATTAAATAATTAAATATCAACACAAGAAAGCTTAAGCAAAGTGTGTACTTCGTTTAAGTCCTTTACAGTTACTTCCAATTATCAATTGACCAGACAGGCTAGGTAGCGTTTTGGATGAAACTATTTGGCATCAAACTGCGAAGAGGAAATTTGCTCATCTAATGTTTATCTCAGATTTTTGGTACCGATTATCTAATTTGAATTACCCAAGGTGCATATCGCTCTATCTATCAATCTATCGATCTATCAATCTATTACTATCAATATATCACTATCATTCCATCTAGACATATCAGTCCATCTGTCAATATCAGTCTATATACCCGTCTATCTATCACTATATCTATCAAACCATCTTTCCTTCTATCGATTTTTCTATCATGAGTGGAGGGTGGTGGAGGATAGAAAAAACAAAGACCAAACCGTATTGGATATCCTACAAGCTTTTGTTATTTATTTGGAAATTGCATTTGCTTCTTGACGTGTAAGATGTTATCTTAGACTAATATCATTACACGTTATACGTGTAACCTCAGACGTATTATCTTTAGGGATGACTTCAAAACTTAATCGCCGGTTGACCGCCGGTTTCGCCCGGTTCTCTGCGGTTGGAACCGGTTTCTATTGTTCTAAAAATGTATAGCAGTTGAGTTTTAAAAGATCACATTTTCGTAACACAGAATTATTTCAAACATATGGAGATTTTCATATCATATGAAAGCTCGTATTTTTCTCATCATCATACTGAAATTTGACGGCCTAAATCTGTATAATTACGGAGAAATCGATGAAATAACGTCGAATTACCGCGAATGGTGGTAACCACCGATATAGTGTGTGTACTACTCAATGGGTAACAGTTCACAGCATCTTGTACGTCTAAAATAAGAACCATTAGAGCTATGCAACTCAAACTTTGGAACACAACTTTTTTAAGGATGACCTTTCATGTAGAATAGAAAACTTCAAGTTGAAAATCGGAATGTGATCTGGTCATCTACCTTTAACGCCACCCCTTACACGTTGTGTTTATGCTATGGCCGCTCATAGAGGTCCATGGTTCGATTCCCACTAGTAACAGGTAGCGTTAGAAATATATTCTAAAATCCACAAAGTGTGTAATTTCTACGTACAGAACAAGACAAAATATGTGACCTAGAATTGCATGACGCACGCGTGAGTCAATTCCACCCACGCGTGAGTCAATTCCACTCACGCGTGAGTCAATTCCACTCACGCGTGAGTCAATTCCACCCACGCGTGGGTCATTTTCACCCACGCATGGCACACGCGTGGTAGAATTCCATTCACGCGTGACTCACGTGTGAAGTATGAAGCCGTGTAGACAGCTTATTAATATCCGTTTACAATGGGGACACTTTGGGTTTTATATTTGCGAACAAGTATTAATCAAACAAACCCGGGGGGCGTGGAGGGTTGGAGAGGATGTGAAAATAAGGACAAAACCATATTGGATATCCTACAAGCTTGCGCTGTTATTTTACAGTATAAACCTTATTGGTAAACTGCATTTCCCCCATCTTGATGTGTAAGATGTTATCATAGACGTCTAACCGTATATGTTATATATGTACGTGTAACCTTTGGCGTATTACCTATATAAACAACTCCGGGTAGACAGTCGTCCATTGCTTTGAGAATGACATATAGTTTTGTTGCTATGTACGATGGGCATAATAGGCTGTATTATCATCTGGAGTCGTGTATAGTCGCACACCATTGTCTCATAATGTATAGTGCGCATTGGCTGAAATCCAGCCACCAAACAATCAGATTGCCTGCTGACATCCAAAACCACAACCACTATATAAGAATGCTTATCAATATAAAATGTAAATACATATGGTAACAGCTTACAGGTTACGGTAGTTAAACTTCGTGAGCCTACATATACTATTTCTTAAAAATGTAAAATCAAGATTACACACCTCAGTTTGTAACCATGACTTGTGTGCGAAGAAATATAGGCACATGGACACAAAAATACCAGGGGAAAAGGGTCATGGCTTGAACTTAGTTAGACACGCTAGAATAATTTGGACTGAATAAAACCATTCAGACGGTATTACAAAAGATTTCATCATCATCATTGGTCGACCGTGGACGAAATGGAGAAGCATTCGCAAAATACTGGGCCCAGACTTTTTTGTCGTTCAGGAGTTGGCGGCCCGGCTGGCGGATCCTCTGGTGGATCTAAACCGATATCGTTCTTGACGGTATTAGGATACTGAAGAGGTCTTTTGCCTCTGTCAGCTTTTCCACCAGGAGGAAGTCCTGACAATTAGACGGGAGAAAGGCTGATTGGTTGTTCGCCAGCGAAACATAAACGTCGCTACTTTATTGTTGATGTTATATGTGGATCGCCGTGTACCACGCTGTTCGGGATGTGATGTTAACTGATGTCAAATATTCTACGTAACAGTTGAGTATAGCATCTGTTGATTCGAATTTGTTCTAGCTGATGGTCCATGTTTCAGAGCCGTACAACAAAATGCTTTCTACGCAGGCTTTGAAGAACCTGATTTCTTTTAGAGATCAGACTAATTCCAGATATTCTGCAGTTCATCATCATCTTCAGCTACATATACTGTGCATAAACCTCATTACAGGCAACCCATGATTGTGCTTTCCTGCATTTGAATTCCTGAGATGTATCTATATAGAACATAGGCCCCAATGTATTTGAAATTGGAGACGTTTTCCAGCTCTCCACCTTTGATGTTTTTTACACTGGCTGAGGTGGCGATATTAATTAGGAGGCTTTTTGTTGTTCCTTCATTCAAATGTAGGCAAACTTCATTTGATTCTGCCTCGACACTATATAACAGTGTTTCCGCTTTACTGCTAGATGTTGCTAGGAGAGCTATGCAGTATCGTCTGCGAAATCGAGATCGCAAAGACGAATTTCAGGATAGTGTCTACTCCTCATAGACTCCAGCGGAATACCTCGTTCATCATGGATGTCTGTCAGGGCACAGCACATTATGTAGTCAAAAAGTGTGATGAAGATGGAGGGTGCCAAAGGATCACCTTGAAGAACACCTGCTTAACTATTGAAAGGTTCCGTCTCCCCATCGGGCGATACGACAATAGCTGAAGAGTTGTCATACATTAATGTCATGGCCTTGATAACAATCTGAGGATGTCGAACATGCGATGACGGTGTACGGAGTCAAAAGCCTTAGATAAGTATATGAACACGGAAGCCAGTGAAAGGTTTCTTTCTTTCATCCCTTCAATTCTTCTTCTCAATGCTAGAATCCGGGAGATCGTGGATCGTAATTTCTCTCTAAAGCCATTTTGATTCCTTTGAAGAAGAGGATCCACAAATGTGCGTATTCGGTTTAGTAGCATACGATTATAGACCTTAGCCCCAATACTTGAGAGGCGAATTTCTATGTAGTTGGTTGCTTGAGAGAGATCTACCCTTTTGGGGATAGGAATAATGGCACTTACTCCGTGTTCGAAATAACTGTTATCCGGTCATCCGAAATGACAAAATTTACCGACGGACAACCAGTTTTTCCTTCCGATTATCCGGCGGATAACCAACATTTTAGTAACACCAAATATTTAAATCTAAAATGATTAATTACTACTGCTAATTCGAGTTCAAAATGACATTATTTCACAAATGTATATTTCCGTTGTAATTGTAAACAGTAAATCTGGTTACGAATCTACGTGTTGTGGCTACGAATCTCTGACCGCTATCATTTTCTCCCGTTGTACGAACCGAATTGTAATCGAGAATATATTGGAAGCCTCATCTACCGGGTTCGCTTCAAAGCGCGATTTAATTAATTTCAGTATTCAATGCTTACAACTTCATCTTCGTAAACTGTGATATTACACAAGCATCGAGCTATACTTTCTTCTTCGCTTAAAATATGATCTATGAGATTTGCCAGGGAACAACTGAACAAATGCGGATAACCAAAAAATGTTGGCGGATAACCAAAATCTCAACTTAGGTTATCCGCTGGATTTAATTGTCCTATTCCTACCACTGGTAGGGATTTCATGGTGAATCAATGCTCTGTTCCAGATTTCCAGTAGGTGAGATCAGAATTGCTTTGATTCCAAAGCTAAAGAAGAATATTGTCCAGTCCAATGACGTAGGTTGGCAGAAATTGTGTTGAAATGTGTATAACGTTATAATACTAACTTGATATAGATTCATCAGGATTGTTCATAAATATGTAATACAATTGTTCTTTTCACGAATCCAATACATCGTACTTACTAGTTACGTTTCGACTCCTTACTGAGCTGGAGTCTTCATCTGACTTCTGATTTGTCCTATTGGCACGATTCTCGCCGATAGAGGGCGGAGTTTCAATCAGTTGGTCGTAAATGTTATTCAACTTGTAAGCCCCCTCGTCCTTATTCATTGTGTCTTGTCCTCGCCTGCGGATCCAGATGGCTTCTTTGAGCCATCTCGTGGTTTTATGTCCTTCTTTGTCGATGATTTTGGCCTCGTCCCAATTTATGGCATGATTAGTGGCAGGCACATGGTCCGTGATGGCCGACTTGTGTTGGTCACCTACTGACGCCTTTCTCACTGCCCGTGTGTAAGACCTAGCCTCAAATTTATCAACCTCAGTTTTGTGTTCTTTAAGTCTTGTCCCGAATAAGCGACCGCTCTCTCCTATGTAAGTTTTCTTACAACCGTTGCACGGAATTTCGTAAACAATTTCCGGAGTATGGTCTGGGTCCCGCTTGTCTTTTGGGTGGACTAACAATTTGCGAAGAGTCGTGTGTGGCTTCATAGCCGTGGCGAAGCCGTGTTTCTTAAACACTCTTGGAACGTTATAATACTATCGTATTTCCAAGGTCTCGCTTTGATTAATATTGCAAATGCATATGTTCACATTTTTTTTATTAGAAAGGGAAAACCGCTCTAGAGTTATGGCCGAAGAGGATCTTTCAACGGGACGATGAGCACCTTGAACTTGAAAGATTAGTAAAAGTAAGTGCTAACAACTACAAGAAGTAATAACCCTCGTTCTCCTGAGCTATTTCTTATAACATGCTCTTCTTTCCCTTTGACCCCTGGCTCCTTTCAGCCAACGCAATGTATGCCAAACCGGAAATATTCATAGCTTCACCACACAGCTTGATATTTGGTTCACAAAATTGCCCTTCAAAGATCCTCATATCCCAAATATTAAAGCAATGGAGGAATTGCAGACACGACACAATAAAATGTTGTTTATTGGTTTGATTTACTTGTTGAAGATCTTATTTTTTAATTAAAATGTTTAATCTTTAATCTTTGATCTTATTTTTAATTACAATATTTCAACCGATTGTTTGCTTATAAAGGATGCTAAGTTCAAGTTGTTAATGGAGAGTGGGGGGCGTCCTGTTAGTACCGTGAAGTTGTTTCTCGTCGGTCATCCGGCTGCTGGAAAGACAACGTTGAAGAATTCTCTAGCAAGGGTAATATCATTAATATTAATACCATGTTATATGTTGTTCTCTGAACGTGTTATTATCAAAAGCAATATTTGATATGCAGTGGTCGCTTACTGATATTCAGAGATTGTAAAGTGCGGTATACTATGGTTTACAATCTTACTATACAGGGTGACCCCAAAAAAATGTAAACACTCCGGGCACATAAGATATCTTAAAAGGACAAGAACACACGGGTCTAAATGCACGAAGCAAGAAGCAACATGATTAAGTCACACACACACACATCAAATAATCTCTTCTTTGTTCTTTTCAACGCATTCTTTCGATTCTTTTCAAGCTTAAAATACGTAAATAAATATATGAAAAGAGTAAAGAACTTGAACTCATGACAAATACCTATATAATTTATGTGGAATATATTTATTTATGTCTTTTAAGCTTGAAAAGAATCGAAAGAATGCGTTGAAAAGAACAAAGAAGAGATTAACTGATGTGTGTGTGTGCCTTAATCATGTTGCTTCTTGCTTCGTGCATTTTAAAAGCTTTACTTTCATACTGAGAGGATTGGACCAAGCCGATTTTGCTTCCTCATGTTTGCTGAAGCATATCTCCCGTTCTAAATAACCAATTGGAACGCAATAAAATGCAAATGAAAGCTTATTTACTCAGCTTTCATAATACATCAAGATTAGACCCGTGTGTACCTGTCCTTTTAAGATATCTTATGTGGCCGGCGTGTTAACATTTTTTTGGGTCACCCTGTATATGACTTAAGTATGGTTTAAAAATACGTTGTATGTGTTACCAATTAACACAAATGCAAAATGCTATCATTGCAGGTTCTCAACTAAGCAGTGAGTCATTACAATTATATAAGAAAGTCAGGATATCACTATGTTGATTTAATGAATTAGGTACTTGGAAATCACATTGCTTAATATTTAGAGACAATTTACTTGATTTCTTGTTCAATATTATGTGATGTTTTCATTTGTTTACACATTTGACTATCAGGAAAGACTCTTATGAACTTATACATCTACTTGTGACTGTATTATCAGGGGTGTGCCACTCAGCTTGCCGATCGGAAGCCACTTTTAAATTAAAATTTGGTCGGCATAGAATTAGTGGCGCTAAACCGATAAGGCGTGATTGTAGCAGACGACGCGACGCTGGTCACGCGTCTCTCAGACGACGCAATATGACAACGGGAGTGCACCATTTTGAATTATTTTTAACAGTCATCGCCCTGTTAACGATGAAAATTCTTCTAATTATGATGAATATGTCAAAATTATGAGATTAACATTTGCGATTACGTGTTATTCACTACGAATTCAAAATGTAGGTTTCGCGTGGCCACCGTCGTCTGTGTAAATCTACAGCGCCCCAAAACATATGCCGACCAAAAATGACGTTAAACCTGGTTAAACATTGTTAAACGCATTAAACGCCGGTCATGGACGCATTCCGGACGATTACCCTAATTTATGTAAATATGCAAAAGGGACCGTTTTCACTACGTACATCAGTATAGCACTTGTTTCTTCTTTTTGTATATAATAATAAAGCGCAAGTGTGAACAATAGCCCAACAGACATTAACAAGGTTTATGACCAGAGTGATTACAAATCAAACTGGTAACTCTCGAAAGAGAGCTCTGAAAGGCCAATCAATTGGTTCACTGCAACTCAAAAAATATGCATAAAACAAGACACACAAATGGGCAGAGGTTAAAAATGCCAAAGAAAGTGACATAATGATAAGATAAAAGCCCAAACATAGAGAACAACATCAAAATATAAATTATAGAAAAATAATAATATCTGGAGGTCTGATGGGCATCAAGAAAACCTACACAACAAACTTGGGAACTAAATCTACCAGGAGCTGCCTGTTGTCACCTGTTGGGCATGATCGTATCACCAGCCCAGCTGGCTACATGCTTTACAGGACCACCATCTCCCCAACCAAGCATTAACCTACACTTAACCCATGACCACCATGCTAATATATATGTATCAGTCGGATGTTGAAAGGACTTGAATGAAGGGTGTCATAAAAGAGTGTGAAGACTATGACAAGTTAAGAGTTTGAGAGAAGATGACCGTGCACACGGCACTTGAAAGCCTGGATTCCATTGTAAGTGGCATTATATTGAGAAGAATCGATATTGAGGACGAATTTCATTTCGTTCTCATTTGTAATTTTTTCACCACCTTACGTACTAAATACTTGCCGCTTTGGGTTTACGTTAATCCAACTCATCAGAAATTGTATTCACTGTTAAACACCTCTGACTCGACCATTTTAGCAGGATTAGCAGCATTTGTGTACCACGCACTTAAGCTTAGAAATTCAGTGGTTTAGAACATGATTATATTCGTCAAATGTTATGTAATTATTATTTTTACAAAATAAAAAATTAACGTCTATATTTTTCCTATGTATCTGATATGCGATATGATATGTAAAATATGTATCATTATATGTTGTTATATTATGGGCCAATGACCAAATTGTATTGTGAAATAAAACTTGAACTTGAACTTGAACATTACTATTCGACCACGTATGCCCTGGTATAATTATTCTATTCATGAAGCCCGACGTCAGCGTAGGTGTATTCTATCGATCTATAACGTATACTCTGCAAAGTTGCAATATGCAATATCTAACAGAGGAATGCACAATTGAAAATAGACATTAGAATACATAATTTTAATATACAACTACAACTACACATGATATGAGCAATGTATTATGATTTTTGAATGCAGTTCTTGAACATTTCCAGAGATTTGGCATTGACAAATCACATTGTACATTGTATTGTACATTGAGGGTGTCAGTGAATTCCAGTCCTTAATTGTGCGGGGATAGAAGCTGAACTTATATGAGTCGGTGTGAGTTGGAACGATACTAAATCTCTGTGGATGGAATTGCCTGGTTTGAACAGCCTGTCTGCACAGGTAGTGCGGGATAGGAATGGCAATTTGGTCATTTTGAATTTTATATAGGATTGCTAATCGGGTTTTTTTTCGTCTTTGCTCTAAGGAGGGCCACTGCAGGTCTTGTAAAATATTTGTTACCGTGCCCTCTATTCTTTTGTGGTTATTGGTCACAAATCGGGCTGCTTTGCGCTGTACTGCTTCTAGACGTGATATGTCGCATGCATTATGGGGGTCCCATACAGCGCAGGCAAACTCAAGGTGCGGTGTCACAAGTGCGAAGTACATTTGTTGTTTCACGTACTTCGCGCACCTCCAAATATTCCTGCGGATAAATCAAAGGGAGTTATTGAGAACAAGTGGCGCAAAAGCCAGTCTGATACAGATAGAAACCAGTACATGGAGCAGAAATGTGTTGTTGAGGACCTAATAACTACCGAAAAGAAAAGGTACTTTCATGACAAACTATTTTCTGCAAACAGTAAACAACAATTTGCTATTCTCAATGTGTTACTTAACAACGCTACCAAGCTGCTTCCAAGTTGTAGTTCTTTGTCTGATCTTTCAAATAGATTCGCTGATTTTTTTGTTGTTGAGAAAATTGAAAAGATCAGACGGAATCTTGATTTGGATAGCACCTTAGGTGGTGCACATGATGTCATTGTATTAGAACAGAGTATAGGTTCAAGTAACTGTGGTAGTAATGAAGATAAGACAGTTGGTGATGACTCGAGTTTTCAATCAGATAGTGTGAATAAGGTCGTATGTGTCGAGAGTGATGCCACTGAGCTTCATGAGTTGAAGCCTGTTTCTCTTGAGGAAATAGATCGTATCCTCAAGAAATGCTCTAATAAATCGTGTCTGCTCGATCCTATTCCCGTGTGGCTCCTCAAGGACAATTCTACCCAGTTCATTCCCATTCTGACTGAAATTGTTAATGTATCCTTTAAAACAGGTAATTTCCCTGATGCTCTCAAGGATGCTATAATAACACCGATTATTAGGAAACAAAACATGGATCCTAATATTCCCAGTAATTATAGGCCTGTTTCTAACATCAAGGTGGTTGCCAAAGTTGCCGAAATGGCGGCTTCTGCTAGGTTGACTGATCATCTCAATAGTAACAACTTAAATGAGACATTCCAATCAGCTTACAGACCATATCATTCCACATAGACGGCCCTTCTTAGTTAAGAATGATATTGCCACTGCAATTGATAATAACAAAGCAGTCTTTCTTGTCATGCTAGATTTATCAGCTGCGTTTGATACAATTGATCACACTATTTGTATCAACCGGCTTTATCATACTTTCCATATCAAGGGTCGTGCTCTAAAATGGTTTGCAAGCTACCTGCAGAACAGAAAAAAAAATCGTGTTTCCATCTCAGGTGAATTTTCTCAAGAACAGGTTTTAAACTTTGGCCTGCCTCAGGGTTCCATCTTGGGGCCTAGAGGATATACCATGTATACTCATCCAGTTGGAGACATTTTACGTAGGAATAATGTTAATTTTCATCTATGTTACATTTGATCATAGAAATGATGCTGAATGCGAGTTGGCACTTAATAGACTGAAGACATGTGTTCATGAAATTAAAACTTGGATGACGAAAAATATGCTGCAGCTTAATCAAGCAAAAACTGAGTTTTTTATTGCAGCTTCTTCGAGATTTATTGGTCGCCTTTGGGATATTACATTCACTGTTGATGATGTCACTATCAAACCAACGTTGGTACTAAGAAATCGTGGAGTCACATTTGATCCTGTTCTGAACATGTCCCGTCAAATTTCATCTATTGTTAAGTGTGTCCGTTTTCATTTACGCAACCTTTCCAGGATCCGACGCTTCATGGACTATGACACTGCAAAGTTAGCTGTTCAGGCGCTCGTGTTTTCACCTATTGACTATGGTAACGCCTTGCTGCTCGGAGCCACTGAGTACGATCTAACTCGTCTTCAACGCCTACAAAATAGAGCCGCAAGACTGATATTTTTGGTTGGTCGTGATACACTTAGTGCCCCATTGTTACGTCGTCTTCATTGGCTGCCGATCCGTAAACGTATTGAATTTAAGATCCTAATCATTGTCTACAAATGTGTGAATACTCAAGCTCCAGAATACCTACAGAATCTCATAACTTTCAATAAGCCAATATATGCTACTAGATCGTCACGTGATACCACACTCCTCTCAATACCAAGAACAAGAACATGTACTGAGATAAAGCGTTTCAAGTAGCAGGACCACGTCTATGGAATTCTCTTCCCCTCAGCATGCATGAGGCAGGCCGAAACAATTAGCGTTTTCAAAAAAAAGGTTAAAAACTCACTTGTTCGACTGATGTTATTTTGTTTGTTTGTTCATGTTAATGTATTTATGTATAGTACTGGCTGTAATTTATGTATTATTGTATATATGTTATTTTCTTGATTATAAAGCGCTGTGATCTTTGTAGGGCGCTATACAATTTTTTTATAGTATAGTATAGTAGTAGACCAACTCTCTGGAACTCACTACCTTATAATTTAAGATGCTGTGATTCACTTGACTCTTTTAAGAACTTGTTAAAAACAAGATTATTTGACTCAGTTTATAATTGATTTCTTTGTATTATATACATGTACATGTATATGCAAATCATCCTTGTTTATGTATTTTTCATGTTAATTTGTATTTTTGTTTTATATGTTGCGCCTCGGAATAGTTTTACCTAGATTGACGGCGCATTATAAATGCCATTATTATTATTATTATTATTATTATAGTATTAACACGATGTCAGACCATCGGAATCTATTTACGAGCGAAACAAAATAAACCCTCAGAAAATGAATTGTACAGGTAGTTCCCATGACAACTTAAATCAATCAAAACCTTTTTGAATGTAACTTACGAAATATTTTGGTTGCATGGGTATACATGCAATTCGAAAAACAAATATCACAGTTTCGATGAAAAAGAGCGCATCCTACGTGTATGTATTTTTATATTGTTCCCGTAGTTTGTGTTCGTCAGTCGTTTGATTGTTTTCACCATAAGGTATAACTAAGTGTTGCTCATGGTGTATCACATCATTCATTATAAGCTACAACTCAGGGTGAATCCAAACGATCAGGTCCTGATTTTACCGAGTTTTAAACCAGTTAAATTTTGATATGAATTTGTTCATAGATATGGCCAGCAAGAACAAGGACGCTTTGTTAGCTATAAACTGACTTTTATTTCATTCTAATTGATTACTCGAAACGGGACTTATGTCAATATCAAAACTCTGTAAAAAGCAGTCTGTTACAACATACAAATGTAAAAGTTTAACGCGCGCCTTTGGAATTACTCAAACAATGGTGTGTTGGTATTCACAACGCTTACAATAGGAAAACAGGTTTTGTTGTCTTTAGAGGTATGTTTTTAAAAAGTTGACTGTTGAAGGTTTTTAAATGTTCAGAGGACTCCGTCAAAATATTGCATACATGATGTCCATGAGAAAATCAAATGATCATGGAACTGTTAGAAACATATATAATTTTTGTTTTACTCGAATTAGGCATGAGATAAATTTGAGAGAAAAACAGGCACAGTTTTGGCTAACCCTCACAGGGTTTTGAAGCAATACAGTTAACAGGTAATAAGAGAAAAAGGGCGACGTGTGTCACCCCGAAGGCGATGTTCGTTACCGTAAACAACATTTGATCCTTGACGGAGTAAAGCGCATAGCACATTGTACAGCAATACATTTATACAGTAAGTGTGTACGGTTAATAAATTCGCACCCCGGACATCGACCCCGGTCCGACGCGGCTGGAGTCCAACTCTACCTTCGCGTGATTGCGCAACGAGATTATGTTGGATTTAGCAGGGTTAGGGTTAAAAATACCAAGTGCATACGTAATTGCTATGAATATGTTTGTGCGATACTAAATGATTTCATATTCAACAACTCCTCCATACATAAAGTACAGTAGCAAAGCGTTGTCGATTTGAGTTCAACGCTGCTATGGGCAACAATCGCGCCGATCGATCCGCACCACGCGGATACTGTATTCATGCAATACGCGATCGCAGGCGCAATGTGTGTTGTTTTTGGATTGACCATGCCAACTGTTTTCATCGAGTTTTGAAAGTTAGTTGTGAAATTGTTATAGTGAAGTAGGCCTGCATAGGCCTGCACAATGTTCTTATTTGCATTGTCTATTTATGAAATGGCGTTCAAAACCCTAGTCGTTGTTGAACGGGATTAATTCATGTTTCAGCGTATGTGCATCACCAATCTACAACTCGCGTTCTGCGCGTGCTGCGTGTTTATTTCACTCGAGCAACGCAGACGCGGGAACACCGTTGTCGATTGGTAATGCACAACGCTGAAACATGATTTAATCCCTTAATATCGTAATACTTCGCATGCAATATCGTGTAATATATGAGGGATTCAGCAAACAAAAATGTCGATCAAATGATTTTGTATTTATGAAATGTAAATAGTTTGTTGTGTTGTGTGAATAAAAAGAATTCGCGCTTTTCCGCCAATATGTTGTAATTCTGGATTGAAATTATGTATTGTCTGGAATACATCAAGTAGTATGTAGAAGCATGATAGCCTTTCTTGTAAACAACGAAGAAATGTGCCACTTTTTGAAGATTCTATAAAAACGGGACATTCATATTTTGACTCATTCTGTAGAAACGGTGTGATTGCCAAAGATCGCACTCAAATTGTTAGATGTGAATCAATCTGAAATCTGAAATCATAGAAGAGGAGGAAATACACGAAACATTGTATTTTTTGTTTGTCATAAACATTCAATATTGAGGAATTTGTATGATGTGATGTATAATATGTATTGCCATACTTTATAGTACTCCTGCGTACAGCTAAAAGAACTAACCTGTGAAACACTTTATTTAAACAGAGTTATGCTGGATACATAGTTGAGAAGTTTAAGATTAAGAGCAAGCGCTGCCCAACGCCAGGAATAGAGGTCAAGAAAAGAAATGTGAAGCATGGCGGTTCCTTTATGATCTGGGACACAGCGGGACAGATAGAGTTCCGTGTAACACATGCGATGTTTCTGGGAGCCAGCAGAGGAATATTTGTCATTGTGTTTGATTGTGATTGTTCTAACGACAAACAGCGAGAGCAGGTATATACATCATAGACTAAAATAGTTAGGGAGCGTTCATAATTACGGTGTGGTTGTGTTTGTGGGCTGGGAGGGAGCTGAACAATTTCCTTTTACTTTTGAACCTATCATTTTTACTGGACAATTCTCTGACCAATTGTCAAGGTCAAGAAACAGTTAATGTTGTTATACAAAGTGACATTGAGCATTTTAATGCTCGATACTTAAAAGTATTCCCAATTTCATTAGAAATATAAACTAGTATACATACTATTCTATTTTACACATGGACACAACTGGGATATCAGCGAGTATCTGTGATGAATCAGAAGGCACACTTAATCCTTTTACCAATGGCATGTGAAGAATTTCTGTAGTGAGGCTAGGGTCTCCATTACCCCAAATGAGCTCACTGCCCGAGTATCTGTTATTGAAAGACAAGCGCAATTTGTTTTCTTTCTATTTTACTATTTATTTGAAAGTTTCCAATTACTTTGTTTAAAACGTGCTTTATATGGTATTCCTAGATATGCGCGCGTAGCACGCAAAAACAACAACATTTGTTTTCGATCCCCCCGACTGACATTTTAGAACTGGATGTCAGTAAATATTTAAAATGAGTTGAGTCGGTGTATTATCTCCGAATGAAAGTCATAAGGTGGGGTCGACGCGACTCCACTACCCCCGTGTTGATGATTTTGTACCTGTGAACTTGGAATTGGACTCATGACCCGGACTGTAGAGACAAATGGACTTGGACTAGACTCAGCCTTGTAGACCTGCATTTGGAGATGGACCTACATCAGTAAGTAAGATCGAATAAAAAAATACGAATTTTTAAATTCGTGCTGCGAATTCATGGAGGCCGCCATTTTTAAAATTACGTCATTATAATTGCTGCTAATAACGCCTGTTTTTTACATTTTCTTGAATGGAGTGCCCAGTTTATCAATAAATAAACTAAATTTGACTTAAACTCGATTCCAGATGATATTTTGTGCATTCAATTGACCCCGAAAAACAAATGACGTCATTTTTAATGACAAAACCACCTCTTACACGAACAAATTTGTTCCATTTTTATGGTTTAAAATCACTTTTCACTCCTTTTCCCGTCGATAGATTTTTCTTGCCCTGGGTGAAAAGTTAGTAAATACATTTAACTATCGGATTCGCAAGTTTTAACATACCCCCGAATTAATAGAATTTCCCCGCAACCAAAAAACTTTAATTCGGGCTTTAATTGCTATATACTTAACTGTGTACATCCGGGACACTAATATACTTTTAAAACAAAATGGCGGCCCCCATAGTCGGACACGAATTTAAAAATTCGCATATTTTAATTCGATCTTACTGACTGTACATTGACAATAGAGAATCCCTGCACATATTTCCGTTACTTCGCTCGCCCCACATTGTGGACAGGTACGCTGCTGGATGCCTCACCTGCCCCGGCACGCGTATTAATGAGTACCATATTATATTTATATGCCGGCACAACATTGTTAGAATTGTTAAATGTGTCTGAACAATGAATACATAATCAAGTACGTAGGGGTCTGGGGGAAAAGCCCAGGAAAGTTTTTTTTGAAACCTTTTGGCCCCCTTCTTTCAGGTTTGTCAACACTTTTGTTAACCACTCCGTCTCTTTTGGAGCTTCAACACGTTTTGACCCTCCCTCCACCCCAACATTTTCCAGCACTCCCAAAGTATTTATGAAATAGGGTCCCATAGGGAGCTCTCCCAATTACTAAATTCATATGTCAATAGTTTTATTTCCCCTTTCGTCGGGTTATGTGTAGTCTTTTATTATATTTCCTATGCTAAACATTTACCTTCGTCGGTGATAATATACAATACTGTTATATTTGATAATATTATATACGATTATTTATTATTTGTTTAAGAGTAAATGTGAACAATAACCCAACAGCCATTCACAAGGTATATAGATCTAAGCGATTAGAAGTCAAACTGGTGAATTTACAAAGAGCTCTAATGATGGGCTAGTCAACTGGCTCACTGCAACTCTGACACGTAAACATTGCAAGTAACAAAAATGGGCAGGGCGTAAAAATGCCAATGAAATAAACGTGAGAATAAGAATAAATTAAATAAATAAAAACTACATTATGACACCCAATCATTAAGTCTAGCTCTTCTGCAGATTTTAGTTTACCATGGTCTTGCATCAAATGTCACTCGCCACTCGTCAGCCAATTATTTCTCGTGTATAAGATAAACAATAACAATTTAACAATCGGTAACCCTTCATTTTTTACTCGCATTTTAAAGATACTGTATTGGCTGAAATTCCTCAAGTCGGGGAACAACCCATCGGAGCAGCAAACCATTCTTTTGGTCGGTACACATCTTGATCGCTGTGATGACCCCATAACCTGTACGTACTAATATAGGTAGCTTTTGATAATTAATCATATCTAAGAATTGATAAAACCAAATCAGATAAAATCAACAGCATCTGAACTTCATGGTCAATAAGTTGGGTAAACACGTGCACGGCTTTTATTGAGACACCCTGTAGATAAAGAGGTTACTCACTAGCAGGGTATTCATTGAGGAACCACTTTTGCATTTAATTGACGACAAATGATGTCATCTCTATTACACTTTAAGAAAAAGAGCACATGCTGCATCTTAGAGCGTACATGTATATCTACTGGGTAACTTGACGGTAATTACCGTTAAGTTGACCAGTAGAAACAGCCGGATAACGATAATTAACAATTAACGCTACATTTTGTAACCGCTAAAACCTTCACAAACCAGTATTAACGGTAACTTTCCCAGTAGAAACAGCCTCCCGTTAAATCTTAACGTTAAGTTATGTGACCTGGACGTATACACTTACACGCTGGACGCACTGTGAGGCAGCCTTTTTCAGGTGGGCGGCATTGTTTGGTATAACAAAAGGTCAAATGACGTGGCCCATCGATTAGGATCGTTAAAACTTAGCGGTAACTTTTCGCGAGCAGTTCTTAGCCACTGCCTTGAACACTATTGCCAAAATTGGTCACAAATATTCACCAGAATTGACAAACGTAAAATATCTTCCTGGAAACAACGCAGCAAACAAGTCAAGAACATCTGTAACGTAAATGTCGTTTCAAACACCGTTTATTGTTAGGAGTAACATTATCGAAAAGGCTTTGTCCTAATTTGAATAACAACACGAACTCATCGCAGTGTTAGTTGACGGGATATTCAAATTTGAAAACAAAACGCGTACTGTGTCAATTGAAGTCCATAATAATTATTATTAGGTATTTTGAGATAAAGGCATTCAAGGTAATGGTCTACCATTAAGTTTCTAAAAAGGGCTATTTTAATATAAGAAGCCCAAAAGAAGCAGCTAATTGTTTACTTTTACAACAAATCTGAGCAGCGGCTTCAAAATAACATCAGATCAAAGCCGAAACTTCAACGCATTTCTTGTTAATATATTTGTTAAATTATCTTATGTGTTTTATTGTTTTTCAACCAGCGATATTTTAAAGTTCTATTCCTTATGTATTCCATTATATAGTAGGGTCGTTTAGGGCAATTCCGTGACCGTGGAGAGCAGAGCAATGTTTCTTAGTGAATTTGTCTTCCTTGATGAATAAATAAAAAAAATAGCGGGGGTGAACCTCGAAAAAGGGTGGGGGGAACCTGTGAGGGCCCAAAATTCAAAATGGCCGCCATCGGCCATTTTGGAATTATCTTTATTGAAAGTTTGACCTATTAGGCTGATCAAAATATGGTATAAGGGGTTTTGGAGGTCAAGGAATTCATTTCTGATGTTGTTTAAATGATTTGGTGCCTCCCTTTACTCTAAAATTCAAAATGGCCGCCGTCGGCCATTTTGGAAATCTGTATATTTAAAATTTTACCTACTAGGCTGATCATAATATATCCTAAGGGGTGTTTGGGGTCAAGGAATTCATTTATGATGTTTTTTAAATTATTTGGTGCCTCCTTTTTCTCTAAAATTCAAAATGGCCGCCAAAAATCCCCACCAGTACACAACATTAGCTCTATCAAACTTTGTCCAACAGATCTATTCTTGCAGATACAATCTTTTGTGTATACGTAATGTACTTGAGATGTTTAGCAGTTAATATGATTCAATTTTGAATGAATCTTATAGACATACTGAAGATTTCATACATATATGAATCCAAAATGGCCACCAAAATGGCACAAGGAATGTAATTGACATTATCATTTACAATGGAGTCCTGTGTGTGGCTCTAAGTTCCAAGGTGGAGGTTACCGTCAACTAACAGCGACTTATAATTGATGAACTACTACTCATCTGAATCTGATTCTCCAACCTCGCAGTCACTATCGTTGTCGCTACTGCTTTCATTGCTGGTGTCATCTACGTTTTCACGAGGTGTGAACTGAATGGGCAATGGTGGAAGACTATGGCGCACTGGCCGACATTTGCCATTCAATACTTGCCAACCATGACCAATTGGGGATGGGTGTTCTACTAAATCAAAGTGCACTTGACAGTAGGTGATGAAGTTAACCCTCTCCACATGGTGGTTTATGGAGTCATCATCTGGTGGTAGCTGCATAGTAACTTTGTTCCTCAGGCTGTGCCACTTAGCTGCCCTAGCCTGACCACAAGTCATAGCTATATCTTCGCCATACACCAAAGAGATAACAAATGTCTTCATGTTATCATTGACTATGTTAGGTAGTTCAAGGCTATGTCCTACATTATGGAGAAGCTCCCTAGCATCGGGATCATCCATCGCATCACCTTCTTTGAAATTCGCCTTTTTCCATAGCCATATAAGGCCGATGTGTGGTCAGAACCTGTAATCAGATGCAGAGGAATAATGATCTTTGCCACTTCCTGTGCCAGCATATTACGAGAATTGATGAAAGCATGCTTTCGCTTGAATATCAGATCGCCCGGGATCATATGCGAGATGTACGCTGTTGAACGTAAACGTCTGTGTCTTCGCTATCTATAACAACAGCTTGAGAGTAGTTTTGCATCCTCAGCTTGGCATATACAGACAGAAGTATTGTGTCTGCTTCAGGATGCTTGAATCCATAGTCGGTGCTCGTCACACCAGTGCTCAGATTTGTTGACATCTCGCCTTGACAGTATATGACGCCTCTATTTACCTGGTCAACCTGAGATGTTCCATCTGGTAGTGCTGTCTTGAGATCATTGACAAGCTTTGGTGAGGCAATCAGGCCAGATTGTAGTGACCTCAGTGTGGGGTTGGTTTCATCAAAAGGATCAGCTTCAAAGTCTACTATGCAGTCCACCAGGTCCTGAATTGCCTGCTCATCATTTTTCATCCTCAGGTTGAAACCCTTCTGCAAGAGAGAGTGTTTACAAAGACCAAGCTACTCACAGCAACCATCCACAAGAATAGGAGGCAGAATTTCGCCAGCGATGAGATCCATACCACATCTAGTGCACCCATGAAGGTTGCCCAGATGGAGAGGTCTGGCCTGGCGGCCCTTGTAGACATTGCAGAGGGATCTGGAATGATCAACCTTGAATCGGCCCTCGAAGGTCGAGTGACTGACGAGTGTCTGTCAATGTATAATGTGGATGGATCAATGCGCAAGACCAACAAGAGCACCTTGTTACAGCTATTCAATCTTGACCCAGTTGCTGAGAAACCACATGACTATATAAGTCTCGTAGACATGGGGCTGATCTGGCGGTTGGCCACACCCACACCTGAGGATCGGGAGGCCAGGAAGAGGGATGGTGAATCTTACTGCTGGAAAGACTACCTGGATAAAATCTGCTCTATGGTCATATCCCGCCACGCCGCAGCATCCCTTATTTTCTTGGCGAATGACATGATCTTCCCTACAGCATCAAGGATGATGAGCACGATCGAAGGGCAGCAAAACATCGACATATCCCAAATGTTTACCCCAAACCAGAAGACCTTTTTCCAGGAGCAGCTGAGTTTAGCAAGGTAATGGTTAATTCAGCAAACAAGGTCAGACTGCAGAAGCTTGTAAAGGACCAGTTGGAAGCAAAAGTAGACCAGGTAAATAGAGGCGTCATATACTGTCAAGGCGAGATGTCAACAAATCTGAGCACTGGTGTGACGAGCAGCGACTATGGATTCAAGCATCCTGAAGCAGATACAATACTTCTTTCTGTATATGCCAAGCTGAGGATGCAAAACTACTCTCAAGCTGTTGTTATAGATAGCGAAGACACAGACGTCTACGTTCAAGCAGCGTACATTTCGCATATGATCCCGGGCGATCTGATAATCAAGCGAAAGTATGCTCTCATCAATTCCCGTATTATGCTGGCACAGGAAGTGGCAAAGATCATTATTCCTCTGCATCTGAGGTTCTGACCACACATCGGCCTTCTATGGCTATGAAAAAAGCGAATTTCAAAGAAGGTGATGGATGATCCCGATGCTAGGGAGCTTCTCCATAATGTAGGACATAGCCTTGAACTACCTAACATAGTCAAGGATAACATGAAGACATTGTTATCTCTTTGGTGTATGGCGAAGATATAGCTATGACTTGTGGTCAGGCTAGGGCAGCTAAGTGGCACAGCCTGAGGAATAAAATTACTATGCGGCTACCACCAGGTGATGACTCCCTAAACCACCATGTGGAGAGGGTTAACTTCATCACCTACTGTCAAGTGCACTTTGATTTAGTAGAACACCCATCCCCAATTGGTCATGGTTGGCAAGTATTGAATGGCAAATGTCGGCCAGTGCGCCATAGTCTTCCACCATTGCCCATTCAGTTCACACCTCGTGAAAACGCAGATGATACCAGCGATGAAAGCAGTAGCGACAACGATAGTGACTGCGAGGTTGGAGAATCAGATTCAGATGAGTAGTAGTTCATCAATTATAAGTCGCTGTTAGTTGACGGTAACCTCCACCTTGGAACTTAGAGCCACACACAGGACTCCATTGTAAATGATAATGTCAATTACATTCCTTGTGCCATTTTGGTGGCCATTTTGGATTCATATGTGTATGAAATCTTCAGTATGTCTATAAGATTCATTCAAAATTGAATCATATTAACTGCTAAACATCTCAAGTACATTACGTATACACAAAAAATTGTATCTGTAAGAATAGATCTGTTGGAAAAAGTTTGATAGAGCTAATTTTGTGTACTGGTGGGGATTTTTGGCGGCCATTTTGAATTTTAGAGAAAAAGGAGGCACCAAATCATTTAAAAAACATCATAAATGAATTCCTTGACCCCCAAAACCCTTTAGGATATATTATGATCAGCCTAGTAGGTAAAATTTTAAATATACAGATTTCCAAAATGGCCGACGGCGGCCATTTTGAATTTTAGAGTAAAGGGAGGCACCAACTCATTTAAACAACATCAGAAATGAATTCCTTGACCTCCAAAACCCCTTAGACCATATTTTGATCAGCCTAATAGGTCAAACTTTCAATACAAATATTTCCAAAATGGCCGATGGCGGCCATTTTGAATTTTGGGCCCTCACAGGTTCCCCCCACCCTTTTTCGAGGTTCTCCCCCGCTGTTTTTTTTATTTATTCATCAAGGAAGACAAATTCACCAAGAAACATTGCTCTGCTCTCCACGGTCACGGAATTGCCCTAAACGACCCTACTAATACTTTAAACTAAATGAGCTTTGCCTTGAAAATACCAATAACATTTGTGAAGATTCAAATAGTAATCTTATGCATGGTTTTAAATATGTAAATGCTGTACCTAATATGCATCATAATTCAAATCCGTGTGTGCCGTTTTGATCAACCGTAACAATGCGGGCGGTCGACTATCTACTATCAATAATTTGGGTGTATAAACCATAATTTGCCCGTCTTATGTCCGCGAGTAGAAAGGCAGAATGCGAACATGAATATTGTATTTACATGACGATACATTTGAGAGGGTAACTTCCCAAATAATCAACCATTATTACAGTGTAATATCTCAAATTAAAGAAGAGAACATTCTTAATAACTATAATAATATGTTAGACTGTGCCATAGTCGATTTTATTTTTTACCTTTTTTTACCTTTTTTTAAAACTTTTTTAAAACCTTTTTTAAAAATTCATTTTCACTTATCCCCTTTATTCAGTGCCTGATCTGTTGTCTAATGTTGCATGAAATATTCTTAATGTACCCAACGCCAATGATTACAATTCTTAATGTTTGTAATGAGGGCAGTATTGTCTTTGGTCTGTCATTCTGTCGATATTGATATAATGAGTAAATTCCTAATGTTTCTAATGAGGGCAGTATTGTCTATGGTCTGTCATTCTGTCGATATTGGTATAATGAGTAAATTCCTAATGTTTCTAATGAGGGCAGTATTGTCTATGGTCTGTCATTCTGTCGATATTGATATAATGAGTAAACTCCTAATGTTTTTAATGAGGGTAGTATTGTCTATGGTCTGTCATTCTGTCGACATTGATATTATCAACAGAGGGCTCCCTTAAGTCCACTAGTAATACAGTGATTGCACCCGTTAGTGACCGACACGCCCCGAGGAAAATCATAGACCTAGCACATAAAGTCCCTGACCAGGTGCTTTGAGGTTGGCTAATTCAAAATTTATGATGGTTACAAAAAAATCTGAGATACATTAAATGAGCAAATTTCTTCTCGGCAGTTTGATACCTCATTCGACAAAATCGAATGGATACTTCTTAAGTTATGGCGATTTCAATTACCGCGCATAGCAACAGCAAAGTTGCACTAGGTATAGGAAATCATTGATTTGTGTGTGATTACTGTCATAACTGGGTGTTATCTGAACGAGCCAGATGAATGGGTTTGGAGTGATAACCGCAATTTGCGGGACAAAGGGTGTGACTAGCTGTGAAAAATAAAGTCTTAGCTGATTAGCTGTGAGTTTTTTTCAGGGCGTAATGACACACAAATCAATGATTTCCTATACCTAGTGCAATTTTGATGTTATGCGCGGTCATTGAAATCGCCATAACTTTAAAAAGTATCTATTCGATTTTGTTGAATGAGGTGTCAAACTGCGGAGAAGAAATTTGCTCATTTAATGTATATCTCAGACTTTTTGGTACCGATTATCTCTTTTGAATTAGCTAGCTTCAAAGCACCTGGTCAGGGACTTTATGTGCTAGGTGTATATCATGTACATGTTAGAACTGGAATCGGTCACTTACGGCCTTAGTACACTGATTTCGAACGGCGAAGCCGTGAGGGACTTGGATAATCCACTCTACGTTTTATGACTCCTAAGGGAGGCTCCGTGCAAAGAGAAGTTGCCAAACAAACAAATACTCTTCGTTTAATTAATTTCAATATTGTTCTGACGTTTATAAATAGTGTCCTCTTATTTAAAAATTGGTAAAGAAATATTCACAGTTTAATTAGTTCAACACTTCTATAGTATATAGAATAGTAGTACCGCGAATATATGTGCACAAAGTTTACCAGCAAGGAACACCCCCATGCTAATAGCACGTGTTTGTCCATCAACTTGTATGACATCTAAGGGTGCCGCCATAACACCAATTGTTACAATTGCTCCGTTGGTCAACGATGTGCGCGTAATAGTATATGGTTGGGCCCATGTAAATAATATGTCAAAATGATCTGGACGGGCCGGGAACCGCGCCAGAGTTTGGTCTGGCCGGGTTTGGTGGATAACCCAGGCCTCTCGCGGCTTCCGCCGCTCGTGTGATATTATTATATCTCCGCGAGTGGCCGACTCCGCGAGTGGCCGATTCTCGCGGCTTACGCCGCTAGTGTGATATTATTATATCTCCGCGAGTGGCCGATTCCACTTCTAGTACATGTATGCTAAGACCATAACCTATAACAATGTCAATCGTCATTACAATAGGGTTTTTGCTTCACCATCCACATTTCTCACCTTTTGAAACGAGGTATCACTCCTGTCAATGCGTGCTCGTTCAAGCAGTACAACACCTGTGCGGTGTTCTGGGAAAGACCCTGGTTCAAGCTGCTTAACCATACTCCTTCAATACATCATTTAGCAACTTTTAAATTGAGGTATTCCTCCATTCAATGTGTGCTCATTCAAGCATTACAGCACCTGCGTGGTTATAGCCCGGTTCTAGTGTTGCTCGAACACGTACATTATGTGTGCCAAAAATCGTTTCGATGGAGAACCTCATTTAAACAAATATCAAGCATAATCTAAGGGGGAACTTATTGTTGTTTTGTTATTGAACTGTGTATATCAGTTTTACAAAATGTGTCAAACTTTATATTGCGTTTGAAAACAAGATGACTTCTTTCTAATATCACATACTTCTTACTTAAGCTATGCATCGCCTAATTTTTACAATCGTATCACATGTCTTTATAGCAAAAGAGGCAGCTCAGGAAAACCTGAAATACGTCAGAGATCTTTTTAAGAAATACCTGAATATACACGACGAGGTTATTATGGTTGATAGTCGTCATTCTCACTCAAGTAAGCTGAAGAGACTGAAAGAAACGCTGGACAAACTTGCAGAACCTCTACGTGTAAGTAGTTTACGAACATATTACATGGAAGTTGATGGCACACGGACGATGTTGGTCTTTCAAAAACAAAAAGTAACATGTTCTAAATTGAAATGTAGACGTTCAATCATCGTTAGATGTTAATGTTTGTTATTGTGTTGTGTTCATTTACGGGACGTGTCCAATAGTATAAAGTAGTCGCAAAACTACATGGCAATTTTTGTTAATTTAAAGGTGACAACATCAATGGCTACTTCGGATGAATGGATCACACTGCCAATGAGTTCCATCATGTTCAGGGGTGAAACATGTTCCTTCTAAAAATATCTAAACACACTTATTTATTTTTTGATTATATAAAAAAGAAACACGATCATATATTTTGCTTTGTGCTCTCTCATAAGCCTTCATCCATTATTTCATTTGAACAAACGGCTTAATTATGTTAATGATCAAAAACTGGGGAAACTATTAAAATCATTGTATACGCCAATTGTTAAAAATATAAACCTCAACTAAATTGCTTTTGATTACCAATAATATTCGTTATTAAACCACAATGTCACTGAACTGAAGTTGAATATGATTGAAATGTTGATCAAATATCACATTATGTGTAGTCACTCAGTTGTACAATTGTGTTTTACATATTTGATTTTTTTGTTACAAATTTGATATCTAACCGTTTGCCCCAACCACATACTACAAAAAAGGACAACATTGAATGCGAAGATAGAGTATTGTCTAAGTATTCAATAGGTGTTGAATTAAAATCTAATTATACCTCAATATGGTTTAGAGTATTGAAATTTAACTTAGTGTCGGGTACTCCGATTCATGTTTTTCAAATTTAGTTTCAAATTTAATTTAAAGACAAACAAGTTATGAGCAAATACAAACCTATGTGTATTTTTATACGTTTTTAGGGTGAACAAATTCCAACAATATGCGACGAAATTGGCAAATGCAAGCAGGATTGGTGTAAAAGTGAGAATAATATCATGTACTTAGCGGATTTTATGAAGAAGGTCCGATCTGAAATTGATAAGCTGGCTAGCGATGACTTGTTGAAGACAGCTTTGTGGTATATGCATCACACGGGAGAGGTAGGTCGTCAAAATGAATTATGAATTCATTTAAATTACCATTGAACTTAAATTGTGTATTTTCATAACGTTTTAATTAGTACCTTGGGTACAATTATCATGACAATCGTATATTTGGATATATTTTAGTGATCAATCAACAGAAAGCTGTATGACAATAAGTTTGAGTTTACAAACGGACGGGTTAAATCTGTAGAGATTAACACCATAGTCATCCAGAGCCGCTTGCTAATTTATTAACCGTACTCACTCACTGTATAAATGTATTGCTGTACTATGTACATGTGCTATGCACTTTACTCCGTCAGGTATCAAATGTTGTTTACGGTAATAAAGATCGCGAGCCGCTTCCCCTGCATGTGCCTCACAAAATATTTATTTGATAAGCACAGACAATGACAGTTGTAACAGCAAGCTTGTAAGCACTATCAGCTTGTGCTGCCCTTCACGACTTGGGACGGCGCGCGGCGCTGTGGATTTAAGCGTTTGGCTCGGGGCTCTCTATACTCTGTTTCCCTTCTTCTGGACAGTGAGGTCACTAACAGGCGCACCATTTACATATCGTCAGCTTAATAAAATAACTGCCTATGTCATATTTACTACTTTTGAGAAAATTTAAAAAGAAGTATCTAGTTTCGTCAGCTTAACAAAATAATTGCCTACGTCATTTTCCATAGCTAATTCTTCTATCAATGCAATAGCTTCAATTGTTGTGATGGTTTTACTGAAGCGTTCTGCCCTACAGCTGTCCATGTTGGAAGTTATAAAAAGTACCGAAGTCACACTGGTTGACTAAGACAATAACATTAATCTGCTTAAGTCACATGCCTGACTTAGGCAATTATCCTTTTGATTTAGTAGCACGCTTTACAGTTGAGTAATGATTAAAGCACTTTAATAATAATAATAATAACAAGAAAGGTACTCAAAGAGAACAAATACTCCACTATTAACATGTCAACAAAACCCCACGGACAAACAGACGGAGAATAAGGGTGTCTTTTTCAACCTGGCGCAATAAGGGTTACTTTGCTTGAATCGATAGTCCAGTGTTATCATTGTAAAAAAAAGAAAAAGAAAAAAATATCGCAGGGTTGCATCCGGGGGGGGGGGGGGGGCACTTAACTTAGTTTTGGTAAGGGGGTCTACAGAACTGAACTGAGTGGATTTTATGACGAAAAATAGGGTCTTAGGAACTGATTTTTTCAAAAAAGTAGGTCTTCAGAACTGGCATATAGTTCAATTTTGATTAGTAAGAACGCAAAATTTAGCGATTTTTTGAATTTTCAATAAAACTGGGGTCTTAAGAACTGACTCAGGCTCAAAAGGGGGGTCATAAGAGCTAGCAGCAGAGGGTGAAAAGGGGAGGTCTTCAGCGCGGCACATACCTATACCCTTTTCCAATGTCAGTGCCCCCCCCCCCCCCCCCCCCCCGGGTTGGCAAACCAATTTTAGATGAAAACAATCCTCGGAAACCATCGTAATTTGTATTAACCTAAATTATTTTGAGATTAAATCTAAGGTTTGATTTTCAGTTATGTATATATAAAAAAGATGACAAAATACGTTAACATTTTATTGATCAAACCACAAGCTGGATGTAGAGCGATTCAAATTGACTGCTGTACGTCAAAGGGAAGTCATGAATAACGAATTTAGTAGTGTGCTCCCTTTAGTCCCCACAGCACACAGGCTGTGTTTAGTTATGGGCGCACACAACTAATTTAGTCTAGCCACTTCCGGCCACAAATTGAGTACAGCAATAGTTCATATCAGGCACAAAAAGTGTGCGAAATCGACACATTAGCTGGTACCGTCCTCTCCAATGTTGCATGTATGTGTTGTGCAAAATATGTACGTGAAGTTTGTAAAAGAAACGGGATGATTTGAGCTTTATTATAATTTTATCCGCCAATTTACCGCCATTTGTGCAACCCAGCGGGAGGACTGAAAATTAGGTGATGAAATTAATACTTCCCAATTCAGCGGCATTTACTGACAAATGTGACTGATAACTTTCCTTGATATTCAGATATGTTATAAATAAGCGCTTATGGCATGAGATTGCAAATTTTCACAAAAATTGATCTGTGGAGTTTTGAAATAGAGCGATTTTAATAGGCCGACATTTGTGTGTAAAGCCTATTAACGGGAGCTAATTAGTTGCGTGCTCCCTTGACTTTGAGTTTGACGTTTACCGCGAGTTAACAATACAAAAAGGTGTACGGTTTCGCATAGACTTTTACAACATTTATTTTCTCATGATGTGTGTAAACCGTGTCATAATGAGTCATACCTTCAAATCAACATAAAATGAAACTATTAAGTAGATAGAACCAGGTAAGCTTATTCATTCATGGTCAAATCCAAGGCCTGGCAAACTGTGGACTGGAGTGGGACATTGATATATATTTCATTTTCAGTCAATGCATACATACAGTCCCATAGGACAACGGACTGTACTTACAGATTTACAGCCAATGAGCAAGGGCCGATGCAACACAGACTTTATACTATTACTAAAATAAATGCCATGCTTGGAAATATGGGGGGGGGGGGGGGGGGGGGGAGATATAATTAGATAATCTGATTATAATCTATATCCACGGCAACAACAATTCCAGTCGTAACACATATCGAGAAAAATTGCCACAAGTAAGCCTATACTATTATAGCCTATAGGCTACATGTAATAGCAGACTAGCACTCAGCAAGCCGATACAGGTCCAAAACGAGATTTTCAGCGTCGGGTCTAGCTAGTCCACAAATTGTCGATTCAGATCGGTCGGCTGAAAATGTGTGACGAGGCTTTTCGGGTTACCGTGACGACCAAATGTGCCTGAACCCGTAGTGAAAAATTAAAAATTAGCTCCAAATCGCTCATTTTTGCATGTTTGACTTTAAAACCTGGGTGCGTGATGCTAGATATGATGTTCAACATGTATGATGCATTATTTTGGTGAATTCGTCAGATTTTGTTCGTGCATGGTTTCCATGGAAACCGGTGAAATTTTGTATTTTTTGATAAAAATGGCTCCCGTTGCCATGGAAACGGTCATATTTTTCCGGGTGGCACATTAAATCAGGGTATTGTGATCATCAACCTGTGTGCCAAATATCAGTGCACTAGCTCAATTTGTTTTTGAGATATCTCATCGGGAGTATTTTCCCATTGTTTTCAATGGGGGAGATAATATTAGATAATCTGAGATAAGCTAAATCCACGATAACAACAATTCCAGCGCGTATTTTTTCCCGAAACGCGGAGTCGTAGCGCATGTCGAGAAAAAAATAACGTGTGCCGATTCTGGTTGGAATAGGTCGATTAGTTTTCGAGTAATTTGAAAATGATAGTCGGTCCACATAAACAAAAACAATATACTCAGTATTAACTTTGTTAATAGTGGAGTATAATAATTTTTTCAATTTTCTTTAATTTTCGCGCATTTCATTCTGTGCACTTTGTGCAAAATTTACATTGATGTGTGTGTTTGGTATTCTGTGCTCCCACACGTAGACTTGCACGCTCCAAGAAAATAGGCTTGAGCATGCTTATTTGTGCACCAATGTCATGGTAAGCTGTAAGCGCGAACATTACGGTACCACGAAAATTGACACAAGTAGGCCTGATTAGCAGACTATCAGCAAGCCCAGACAGGGCACAGACCTTCTCGGCGCAATATCTTGGGAACGAATTGAGCGATTGGAACAACATTCTCAGCGTCGGGTCTAGTCCACAAATTGTCGATTCAGATCGGTCCGCTGAAAATGTGTGACGAGGCTTTTCGGGTTACCGTGACGACCAAATGTGCCTGAACCCGTAGTGAAAAATTAAAAATTAGCTCTAAATCGCTCATTTTTGCATGTTTGACTTTAAAACCTGGGTACGTGATGCTAGATATGATGTTCAACATGTATGATGCATTATTTTGGTGAATTCGTCAGATTTTGTTCGTGCATGGTTTCCATGGAAACCGGTGAAATTTTGTATTTTTTGATAAAAATGGCTCCCGTTGCCATGGAAACGGTCATATTTTTCCGGGGGGCACATTAAATCAGGGTATTGTGATCATCAACCTGTGTGCCAAATATCAGTGCACTAGCTCAATTTGTTTTTGAGATATCTCATCGGGAGTATTTTCCCATTGTTTTCAATGGGGGAGATAATATTAGATACTCTGAGATAAGCTAAATCCACGATAACAACAATTCCAGCGCGTATTTTTTCCCGAAACGCGGAGTCGTAGCGCATGTCGAGAAAAAAATAACGTGTGCCGATTCTGGTTGGAATAGGTCGATTAGTTTTCGAGTAATTTGAAAATGATAGTCGGTCCACAGAAACAAAAACAATATACTCAGTATTAACTTTGTTAATAGTGGAGTATAATAATCTTTTCAATTTTCTTTAATTTTCGCGCATTTCATTCTGTGCACTTTGTGCAAAATTTACATTGATGTGTGTGTTTGGTATTCTGTGCTCCCACACGTAGACTTGCACGCTCCAAGAAAATAGGCTTGAGCATGCATATTTGTGTACCAATGTCATGGTAAGCTGTAAGCGCGAACATTACGGTACCACGAAAATTGACACAAGTAGGCCTGATTAGCAGACTATCAGCAAGCCCAGACAGGGCACAGACCTTCTCGGCGCAATATCTTGGGAACGAATTGAGCGATTGGAACAACATTTTCAGCGTCGGGTCTAGTCCACAAATTGTCGATTCAGATCGGTCGGCTGAAAATGTGTGACGAGGCTTTTCGGGTTACCGTGACGACCAAATGTGCCTGAACCCGTAGTGAAAAATTAAAAATTAGCTCTAAATCGCTCATTTTTGCATGTTTGACTTTAAAACCTGGGTGCGTGATGCTAGATATGATGTTCAACATGTATGATGCATTATTTTGGTGAATTCGTCAGATTTTGTTCGTGCATGGTTTCCATGGAAACCGGTGAAATTTTGTATTTTTTGATAAAAATGGCTCCCGTTGCCATGGAAACGGTCATATTTTTCCGGGTGGCACATTAAATCAGGGTATTGTGATCATCAACCTGTGTGCCAAATATCAGTGCACTAGCTCAATTTGTTTTTGAGATATCTCATCGGGAGTATTTTCCCATTGTTTTCAATGGGGGAGATAATATTAGATCATCTGAGATAAGCTAAATCCACGATAACAACAATTCCAGCGCGTATTTTTTCCCGAAACGCGGAGTCGTAGCGCATGTCGAGAAAAAAATAACGTGTGCCGATTCTGGTTGGAATAGGTCGATTAGTTTTCGAGTAATTTGAAAATGATAGTCGGTCCACATAAACAAAAACAATATACTCAGTATTAACTTTGTTAATAGTGGAGTATAATAATTTTTTCAATTTTCTTTAATTTTCGCGCATTTCATTCTGTGCACTTTGTGCACAATTTACATTGATGTGTGTGTTTGGTATTCTGTGCTCCCACACGTAGACTTGCACGCTCCAAGAAAATAGGCTTGAGCATGCTTATTTGTGCACCAATGTCATGGTAAGCTGTAAGCGCGAACATTACGGTACCACGAAAATTGACACAAGTAGGCCTGATTAGCAGACTATCAGCAAGCCCAGACAGGGCACAGACCTTCTCGGCGCAATATCTTGGGAACGAATTGAGCGATTGGAACAACATTTTCAGCGTCGGGTCTAGTCCACAAATTGTCGATTCAGATCGGTCGGCTGAAAATGTGTGACGAGGCTTTTCGGGTTACCGTGACGACCAAATGTGCCTGAACCCGTAGTGAAAAATTAAAAATTAGCTCTAAATCGCTCATTTTTGCATGTTTGACTTTAAAACCTGGGTGCGTGATGCTAGATATGATGTTCAACATGTATGATGCATTATTTTGGTGAATTCGTCAGATTTTGTTCGTGCATGGTTTCCATGGAAACCGGTGAAATTTTGTATTTTTTGATAAAAATGGCTCCCGTTGCCATGGAAACGGTCATATTTTTCCGGGTGGCACATTAAATCAGGGTATTGTGATCATCAACCTGTGTGCCAAATATCAGTGCACTAGCTCAATTTGTTTTTGAGATATCTCATCGGGAGTATTTTCCCATTGTTTTCAATGGGGGAGATAATATTAGATAATCTGAGATAAGCTAAATCCACGATAACAACAATTCCAGCGCGTATTTTTTCCCGAAACGCGGAGTCGTAGCGCATGTCGAGAAAAAAATAACGTGTGCCGATTCTGGTTGGAATAGGTCGATTAGTTTTCGAGTAATTTGAAAATGATAGTCGGTCCACATAAACAAAAACAATATACTCAGTATTAACTTTGTTAATAGTGGAGTATAATAATTTTTTCAATTTTCTTTAATTTTCGCGCATTTCATTCTGTGCACTTTGTGCAAAATTTACATTGATGTGTGTGTTTGGTATTCTGTGCTCCCACACGTAGACTTGCACGCTCCAAGAAAATAGGCTTGAGCATGCTTATTTGTGCACCAATGTCATGGTAAGCTGTAAGCGCGAACATTACGGTACCACGAAAATTGACACAAGTAGGCCTGATTAGCAGACTATCAGCAAGCCCAGACAGGGCACAGACCTTCTCGGCGCAATATCTTGGGAACGAATTGAGCGATTGGAACAACATTCTCAGCGTCGGGTCTAGTCCACAAATTGTCGATTCAGATCGGTCCGCTGAAAATGTGTGACGAGGCTTTTCGGGTTACCGTGACGACCAAATGTGCCTGAACCCGTAGTGAAAAATTAAAAATTAGCTCTAAATCGCTCATTTTTGCATGTTTGACTTTAAAACCTGGGTACGTGATGCTAGATATGATGTTCAACATGTATGATGCATTATTTTGGTGAATTCGTCAGATTTTGTTCGTGCATGGTTTCCATGGAAACCGGTGAAATTTTGTATTTTTTGATAAAAATGGCTCCCGTTGCCATGGAAACGGTCATATTTTTCCGGGGGGCACATTAAATCAGGGTATTGTGATCATCAACCTGTGTGCCAAATATCAGTGCACTAGCTCAATTTGTTTTTGAGATATCTCATCGGGAGTATTTTCCCATTGTTTTCAATGGGGGAGATAATATTAGATACTCTGAGATAAGCTAAATCCACGATAACAACAATTCCAGCGCGTATTTTTTCCCGAAACGCGGAGTCGTAGCGCATGTCGAGAAAAAAATAACGTGTGCCGATTCTGGTTGGAATAGGTCGATTAGTTTTCGAGTAATTTGAAAATGATAGTCGGTCCACAGAAACAAAAACAATATACTCAGTATTAACTTTGTTAATAGTGGAGTATAATAATCTTTTCAATTTTCTTTAATTTTCGCGCATTTCATTCTGTGCACTTTGTGCAAAATTTACATTGATGTGTGTGTTTGGTATTCTGTGCTCCCACACGTAGACTTGCACGCTCCAAGAAAATAGGCTTGAGCATGCTTATTTGTGCACCAATGTCATGGTAAGCTGTAAGCGCGAACATTACGGTACCACGAAAATTGACACAAGTAGGCCTGATTAGCAGACTATCAGCAAGCCCAGACAGGGCACAGACCTTCTCGGCGCAATATCTTGGGAACGAATTGAGCGATTGGAACAACATTTTCAGCGTCGGGTCTAGTCCACAAATTGTCGATTCAGATCGGTCGGCTGAAAATGTGTGACGAGGCTTTTCGGGTTACCGTGACGACCAAATGTGCCTGAACCCGTAGTGAAAAATTAAAAATTAGCTCTAAATCACTCATTTTTGCATGTTTGACTTTAAAACCTGGGTGCGTGATGCTAGATATGATGTTCAACATGTATGATGCATTATTTTGGTGAATTCGTCAGATTTTGTTCGTGCATGGTTTCCATGGAAACCGGTGAAATTTTGTATTTTCTGATAAAAATGGCTCCCGTTGCCATGGAAACGGTCATATTTTTCCGGGTGGCACATTAAATCAGGGTATTGTGATCATCAACCTGTGTGCCAAATATCAGTGCACTAGCTCAATTTGTTTTTGAGATATCTCATCGGTAGTATGTTCCCATTGTTTTCAATGGGGGAGATAATATTAGATAATCTGAGATAAGCTAAATCCACGATAACAACAATTCCAGTGCGTATTTTTTCCCGAAACGCGGAGTCGTAGCGCATGTCGAGAAAAAAATAACGTGTGCCGATTCTGGTTGGAATAGGTCGATTAGTTTTCGAGTAATTTGAAAATGATAGTCGGTCCACAGAAACAAAAAACAATATACTCAGTATTAACTTTGTTAATAGTGGAGTATAATAATTTTTTCAATTTTCTTTAATTTTCGCGCATTTCATTCTGTGCACTTTGTGCAAAATTTACATTGATGTGTGTGTTTGGTATTCTGTGCTCCCACACGTAGACTTGCACGCTCCAAGAAAATAGGCTTGAGCATGCTTATTTGTGCACCAATGTCATGGTAAGCTGTAAGCGCGAACATTACGGTACCACGAAAATTGACACAAGTAGGCCTGATTAGCAGACTATCAGCAAGCCCAGACAGGGCACAGACCTTCTCGGCGCAATATCTTGGGAACGAATTGAGCGATTGGAACAACATTTTCAGCGTCGGGTCTAGTCCACAAATTGTCGATTCAGATCGGTCGGCTGAAAATGTGTGACGAGGCTTTTCGGGTTATCGTGACGACCAAATGTGCCTGAACCCGTAGTGAAAAATTAAAAATTAGCTCTAAATCGCTCATTTTTGCATGTTTGACTTTAAAACCTGGGTGCGTGATGCTAGATATGATGTTCAACATGTATGATGCATTATTTTGGTGAATTCGTCAGATTTTGTTCGTGCATGGTTTCCATGGAAACCGGTGAAATTTTGTATTTTTTGATAAAAATGGCTCCCGTTGCCATGGAAACGGTCATATTTTTCCGGGTGGCACATTAAATCAGGGTATTGTGATCATCAACCTGTGTGCCAAATATCAGTGCACTAGCTCAATTTGTTTTTGAGATATCTCATCGGGAGTATTTTCCCATTGTTTTCAATGGGGGAGATAATATTAGATAATCTGAGATAAGCTAAATCCACGATAACAACAATTCCAGCGCGTATTTTTTCCCGAAACGCGGAGTCGTAGCGCATGTCGAGAAAAAAATAACGTGTGCCGATTCTAGTTGGAATAGGTCGATTAGTTTTCGAGTAATTTGAAAATGATAGTCGGTCCACAGAAACAAAAACAATATACTCAGTATTAACTTTGTTAATAGTGGAGTATAATAATAATAATAATAACAATATCAATAATAAAACCAAACGTATTGAGCGCATAACACAATTAAGTCCATATGCACTATCACAAACAAAAAACATAAACACACAGTAACATGAGTAACAAAAGACAAAACAAAAATAAATGAAACATTTACATTAAATAGGTAAGTTTTTAGCAATGATTTGAACTGTTCAAGAGTTTTGGCGGATTTAGCATGATTGTATTATGGTAAATTGTTCCAAAGTTCAGCAGAAGCATCTTGAAAAGAACGGCGACCATATGAAGTAGAAGGTGAAGAAACATGCGCAAGAAGATATTTTGAGCCAGAACGAAGATTGCGAGTGGGCTCGTATTGTTGAATAAGATCTTGCAGATACATAGGAGCAAGAGCTCGAGTACATTTAAATGTTATCAGAAGAATCTTGTAGATAATGCGAGATCTGATCGGTAACCAATGTAAGTCACGAAGGACGGGGGAAATGTGACAGCGAATCTTACACAGAGTAACAAGTCGAGCAGCTGAGTTTTGAATCCGTTGAAGTTTTGAGATTTGCGTATCAGGGAGGGCATAAAGTAATCAGGAGGTACCTCTAATGGTAAAGAGCTCAAATTGGTGAAATCATTACTTAGGCAATCATTTTATTAAGCTGACGATATGTGTCTTTCACCTATGTAACCTCGCTGCTTCCACCTTTCTACGCATGAGTATATACAAGAGCGCTTACAGTAGGCACACGAGTTTTTGCACATGATTAGTGAATGAAGTAGTTACGTCACTGTTCCGTGATAGACAAATAGTAAAGCATTTACTTTACCATGCGAGGTCTTGTGGCCCAATGGATAAGGCAGTTGCCAAGCAAGCAACAGATCCTGGATTCGACTCCCGGGCGAGATCGTTTTCCTATTATTGTCTCTTTTCTACCCACGACGGCGAACCTGTTTAAAATATTTATAATTTGTTTAATACCCGTCGTATATGCCTATTATTTCTACAAATATAATGTTAACTTTGTTTATTGTCATCAACCTTTAACTTTAGGAACTGATTAAATGTGGTTAAGTATTACTAATACATTTGTTGGCTAATACCTTTAGGAACTGAAGAGATGTGGTTAAATAATACTAATATATTTTTTGGCCGTCTGGGCTGCAACAGCTGCACAGGAGCTATGGTGACTAACGGACCCACGGATCCCGTGTAAACAGGATGTATAGAGCGTGGTGCCGAGACCGGGTGAAGCCCACGCGTTGAGGCGGCCCAGTCGCCCCTAGCTAAAGTGTAGTGCAATTGTTACGCCATGGGGTCGGGTGGGTGGGTTAAGAAAAAAGTTATGAATACAAACCGCACCTCTTTGCTTACGTGGAGCCATGATGGATGATATTATGATTATGGTGGCTGCAGGGGAATCCTTTTGCGCTGGAGCACTGTCCAGCTGCTTGGATATTCGGCTGAGCCAATAAACTTAGTTTTTACAAACTCCTCCTAATACATACGTTAGGGCGAAGAATATAATGCGATTTATTCCGTTCTTTGTTCGTTAGGTCGAATTATATTGCTTAAAATGACGTTAATGCGACATTATTTTGGGAAAAAATCATAATAAAAATGTTAATTCTCATTGTATTGCAATACAAATTAAAAAACATAGAACGATAATATTAAAATATTGGTAATCGCGCGGTAAAAGAGGATTTTTAATCGACAGAAATGCACTTTTGGCAATAGGAATACAATTTAAGGTTCTTTTTGAAACTGACCGAAGGCACTCTACATAGATGTCAAAAAAGATGTAATATTGAAGAAAAACATCATGAGTTTGATAGCAATCCCTCAAATAATATGAATAATAAGGCAACTGATATGTAACTATTATAACTTTGTGTACTCTCCATCTAACAACCATTGCGTTAAAGTAAATAAGGTATTGCTGCCAATGAATTGTTATCAAATAAAAAAGACAATTTCCTCTTCCTTTTCATGACGCGCATTAATAATAAAGTCATTAGTATCACCTACATGTTCGATCATATTAATCGTAAGCTAACCGATATGACTTGAATTACCGTTCGTTAATCATAATGTAGACATAACACATCACGCACTTGTCAAAGTACAGACACAAATTATTATTTATTATTTTGATATGAAAACATGGAAATTGTAAGCAAAAATTCATCTGTGAAAATCTTTTTAAGATTTCGAGATTAGACATGTTTTTAATTCCAAATCCAATGGTATTTCATTGCTTTTGACACTTATAATTGGGTATATCATATTCATGAAACCTTCTACACATTTGAAAGTTGTTCTATCACCAAGAAAAGGAGTCTATCGATAATATACAAAATAATATAAAAGCCTTTTTTTCCACACAAAAAATGCGCAATTTTACCCCAAATATGAGTCTAATATTTTGTGCCTTGAGAAATTCGTGTATCTTATATCACTACCAATAAGTCTGCTAAAGATGGCCGTTTTGTGAATTTTTTAACGATCGAATCCATTACAAACCCTACTAGTTCGTTTGTTGGTGAATCATCTGAAAACAACTTCGATTTGAATCTTTTTCACCTCCCGTTTTGCTTCCTGGCATTGGAGTGACAGATTAGTGTACTGGCACCTTTTTTCGCCTGCTGGAACTAACTGAAGTTCTATTATTACACATCTCGTCTGTGTACAAATGAATATATTTGCAATTACATCACTAGTGGAAACATCATCTCTTGCTATCTTGCAGTCATGCTCTCAGTACTCTGCCACTGTCATTTTTAGCGCCTTTACTTGTCTGCTATACCTGACTTCTGATATAATTTGCCCTGTTAGCTTGAGAATTCCAGACAATATACGTATATTGGCCCAATATTGGCCCAACATTGACAATATTGGCACTGGCATTATCTTGTTGACCAATATTTGGCTTATAATTATTGGGTTCCCATTGGCAATATTGGCATTGGCACTCTTTAATTGGCATCATGTTGGCAACCAATAAGGGGCACAATCTACCAGGGGCGGAAAGTGACACCATTGATTTGATATACAAATCCTGAGATGGTCTAAACATTGCGGCCGCTGTTAAAAGTTATCGCTTCCCGGGCTTTTGGCTAGGATTTTGTGTCTTGTCCTGTCCCTTAACGATTTTTTTCCCTTGTCCGGGGTTTGCCCTTTGCCAACGCTTGTCCTGGCCACGGGTTGGCCCGGGATCCGCTCACTCCTCTTTGGGGGTAATAAAACAAAATAAAGATATAATTCGTCTTACCAACCATTTCTCCAAGATCACCCAATATTAGGCGAGTGCCAATATTGGGCCGATGAGCAAATAATATTACGCCAATATTGGGCCAATGGAACGTCAGTATTGAGCCAATAATTATTGTAATGTTGTCTGGGTTGTGATGTATGATTTGGTTAATTACCCTCGTGCTTAATATATCCCACAACTCTAAGTGAGTATTGGCAGCAGTTGAAGATGTAGATTATGGTACAGTTGTTATTATACCCGCACATGGGACACAGTCCTGAGGAAACCTGACTCCAAGTGCTTTTAGGTTTGCGGGAGCAGGTGTGTCTTGAACCGAATTTGACGTAAAACTCACTTCAAAGTAATCCGCCTTGATTCGCCATACTGTACAGATACTGGCATCTGGTCTTTATTGACTTCATTGACAAATGTGTTTAGGACTTTTTTGCGTTCCATCTTGATTGTCTGTTACATTCTCCTCCTTGATGAAACCTTTACGCTAGTATATTATTATAAATTTGAAGATGCTTTGCAGTTAATCGAGTTTTGAATTAATGTTGACCATTATTAAGCATATGCTATGCCTACCTACACACCCTTTACACATTTAATGAACTTGATTTCCCCAATATTCATAAACTCTCTTAACGCAAGTAATATCATGTTATCATTTTTTTTAAACTAGGTACATCATGCAAAGGTACCCTATGCAACGGTGGAGGACCAGAGGGACTTGATTATCCTTAATCCAAATTGGTTGACAACTAGCATGTTCGCTCCCATCTTTGCTAATCCAGACTTTAGATCTGATTACAAGGGATTAGAGCAGAAGGAAGAGTATTGTGAGGACGACTTGCGATGTCATTTTAAAGAGATTGATCCACAGTTGTTGATTCAACTGTTAGATTACTTTGAATTAGCGTATAGGTAAGCAGTAGTATAACATTATAATTATGATACCTTATTTACACTAGTAAATATATTGATTGGCCTACTATTCTAACATAAATATTGCAAGGTAAGGTATTTCGTAGGTTTTCATATAATAATGATCGTCAATATATCATTATTAACAATCTATTATGAAAACCCCAATCCATGCAGTCGAAAGTCACTTTGGGCGAAAACCCAAGATGGGCGCACAAATGCTATATGGATCATATTTTAACGTACACATTTTACATGCAACAGTGTTATTATCAATATCAGATGAAGTCAATAAAACACAAACATGAATTGGTTAAAACCCTTAACATCGTATGTAGTTATAACAATGGAGATTTGTTACGTTTAGTGCCAGTGTCGACTACGAAGAGGACCATTTGCATTTGCAGTTATAGCTCAGCAATTTATAAAGTACGGAAAGTCTCGTTTAGCTGTAACGATTTTAATGCAGGTCTGAATGCCAAAGTTTTATTTGGTGACATGAGATCAATAGACAATGAGTTCCATAGTTTTGATTCGCCAATCTTAAACTAAGATTCTACTTTATTATAACATGAGAATTCTATAAAGGCCTACAAAATAAAGCAAATCTGAAAAACTGGTCAGTTTTACCACCATACACCAGTGTATGCAAATTGTCAAACACCGTACATCATGAAGTATTCCGTTGATAAACATATAATTATTGGTCACATGCTGTAGCAATAACAATGAGCAGGAACAATAACAGGGTGAAGCGAAATAGGCCGGGAGCCCAGAGAACTGATAACTTCATCGAATGTTGTAGCATGCATGTGAACATTGTGTTTTTGCCGTAGTGAATCGTAGTGTCTAGGATGGTTAACTAGCATAGTCTAGCAACAATCAGTTTTGAATTGCGCAATTATACTGTGTACAACTTCAAACCGATGGCGGTGTTTTACTAGCTTTGCAACCCATGAAAAATAGAAAGCTGTATTGAATTGTTGTCAATGTTACATGTGATTCTATTAGAGTAATTGTTGAGGTTTTGGTTTGTGAGCAAGGGGCGTTTTAAATTACTTCATTTAAGTTCCGACATGTTTAAGTTCGTTAACATGGTTTTTCTAAAGGTGGCTTCCCTGGACACCAACGGATAAGCAATTCCTTGGTATTGAAGTGTTAACTGGTAGTTTAAAACAACTGTGTTTAAACATTTCGATTGGTTTTCTCCGGGAGGACGTACGGACCTCTCAGGTGTGTTTATTATTCCTTCAAAAAAGACCGACATTTCCGAATATGGGTATATCGAATATAAAGAAAATGTGGAGAATATTTCTCTGATTTCTTTCTTGCCTTTCTCATGTTACCTTGTTGTAATACTATTTTTGATATACTCATTATGACCCCATCCCCTAACCCACGATTAGCAAGCTTTTACACTAGGCTGGGTATAATTCCTTAAATATGTTGCTGGTTGGTGAAACTAGAAGCCCGAAATATCTCTTTGGTGCTACATTCAAACGTTGAGCTTCAACTTCAATTACAACAAGTGTTATTTCAGATTTTGTAAAATCAAAAGTTCAAATTTCGAAAAAACTAACAATATCGTATCCCTAGAGCTTATTTTAGTTTTAAAAATTAGCCTGATGGGTTAAAAGTCCAGTATTGTCCTAAAACACGCAAGTACTAGCTTCATGGCCAGTCAACCTGTCAACAATTGTATCGCAAAATATACAGGTAATCGGAACGTAATGAGATCTTTCCTAATTCTCTGCTCTGCAATACATTTTATAGAACCTCCGAACATACATTCATTATACCAGCCAAGCTACCCCCTGGAATCCCGAATATCACCTGGGAGGATAATGACAAATACATCAACCTCTTCGGTATTCGAATCGAATGTCGAGATGAAACCGACATGTTCTCAGTCGACACTTTCCCATGCCTACAAGTGAGATGTATGAATCGTTACGGAGAAGAAAGGGTAAAACCGATCTTGTCAAGATTTGGATTGAAAGTGTTTGGTAAAGCTGAAGGCATGATCCAACTTACCGAGGATAAACGTGCCATCCACGTTGCTGTCCGTGTTCAGAAAGCGACAGAACGCTATGGTCTGGTGGAGCTGGAAGAGCTGCAAACCTTGGTCGAGAGACAACTTTCCCAACGCTCTATAGGCACCGATGTCAAACTGTCGTATCTCAGTCCTAATGATCTGAGGGAAAGCAAAGACTTAGTAGAGAACGTCCATTGCTACATTGAAGAAGAGGTGACTAAAGCTTCAGAGAATGATTACGGGCCTACGGTGCTTGTTAACCCAAGAAAAAATGTTTCTGATCCAATTGATACAGTAATGGCCTGTATAGGTGAGTTAATTGTGAATTAATATAAACAAAACAACCAGGAATGCAAGGTGGTGGTGCAGTAGAATGTAAAGGAAGCGGGCTGCGGTGACTACAGGCTGCGGAGCCCCAGTTAATGTTACTAATTTCTTTGAAAAGAAAAGTCCACCAATAATAACATTTGATAAACGTTCGAACATACCGTTTCGAATTTCAATTATAAATCCACGTTCAAAACGATGTTTACAAAGATTAGAAATGGGTTTTTTTCTTCAAGTTGACACATCCAAGTTGGTTGGTATAATGAACCAATTTGGATTTGCATATATATCAACGAATTTTGTGAATTCGTTGATATATAATATGCAGAAAAGAATTGGTGATAGAACACAGCCCTGATTTACTCATTCTATACAACTGAATTTACCTTTAGATTGCACATTCATATACATAGTATCAATTAATTTCCACAACGTCCAACTAATACCAATATTCCATGCAGCGTGCATGAGACCATATCTCCATACAGTATCAAATGCCTTTCGGAAATCCAAGAACGCCATATAGGTAGCTCTATCTGGATCTAGCCTACTTGCTGCAATATTCTTTAGTGTAAATATGGGGTCTTCACCACCCTGGACTTCTGAAAGGGCATTGTTGTAATCAAGGAAGTCTGAGATGACATTTGCAACGATGACATTTGCAACGATCCTATTAAAAATCTTAGAAATACAACATGTGAGAGTGATGCCCCTATAATAATTAAGATCTTTATGATCCCCTTTCTTAAAAATTGGAATAATGACACCCTCATTCCATTGCGATGGGTTGCTTGTATTTCAAGGAGTTTCAGGAATAAATATAAAATTGATTGATTTAGACACGCACCCCCATTTTATTATTCTTACATTTTATTATAGCATCATTAATAATATTCAAGTCGATATCAATATCACTTATACAATTATTATCAATAGTATTATGAGTATATGACCTAATATCAACCACTGATCTCTTTACATCTATTGAATTATAATTCCCCTTTTCATGTTAAGTTCATATTCATTAAACCAAGAGTACTCCAATATTGTAAGACAGATTGATTCATGCTGTATCTATTAAAGATAATCTTATTTGAGCCAGGGTCTTTGAGACAATGAACATCCTGTTTACACTTTTTGCCCTTTAGATTTAGCCAGAAAGTACGGCATTGTGGACCACCCTCTTCAACTATTTGAATAGACCTCTTCAGAAGTTTATCCATAATATTTTCCTTAATGAGGGATTTAACTCGGTGTCGATGTACTTGATATTCACTTCAGAGATTATCTCGTTGTACTTGATCACTCTTGTCACCTTTAGTCCATTGTCTATGTATTTTACAAGCTGTCTTGCGTTTTTTAATGCTTTCATCAATAGCTTTATCACACCAATTACGATGTCTTGAGTTCATTTCCTTGGTACCAATAGTTTTGTAGCAGCATCCAGAATTTTAGATTTCCAGGAAATCTTGTTAAATATAAGGTATTGGAACACTTTGATAATATTAATTCAAGCCGCATCAGAAATGAATATAAAATGCGTGTGCATGTGCAATATTTTATTCCAGCTATTCGTTACCTATTCACTGTTTACGAATTGACAATTACTCAGTTGGTCTGTCTGGACACATCAATGCAGTTAAAACACAGATACGCCTTGCGATCAATGGTCCAACACCGGCAATAATCCATAGCCCTCATGGCTTATCCATATCAAAACTCTTTGAAAAGCACTTGGAAACGCATACCATCTCTTACGCGACTGGCGTAAGTTACGCCAGGTGCATGTTGATAGGTGACAACAGGGTTGTTCATATTCTTAACTCAAAATTGCAAAAAGTTTGGTAGTAGACAGTGGAATAACTGTTATCAAATAGCGAGCAAATCCATGCATACCATTGCCCGAGCTAAATCCAAGTGGAAGTTATTTAAAACAAATATCAAGAATAAGCCTGAGAACCACCATCTTTATAAATGGAGACAACAAGTGCCACCTTTGAAAGTCCATGGAAACATGTTAAAGCTTATTGATTCAGAAAAGATGACCTCACGTGGGAAATCCATGATATATAATCTACCACGTGGCGTTCTGAGCTCTGCTGTTAGATCATGCGGTGATGTTCTCTCTACCACCACCCCCCCCCCCCCCCCCCCCCCCCACCCCTCTGGTTACGCCACTGCTCCGAACCTGGGGTAATAGAAGCAATACTTAATGCAAACCGTGTCAACATACGCAGACTCTCTTACATGTTCTTAATAATTGTGCAATATCTCTTGAACCTGGAGGCATAACAGGTATTCTGTCTCATTTGGCTCATGAAATCGAATAATAATCATTGTGCAATAATTATGTTGACCTCCCTTGTCACACAATCACAGGTGGTACAATCCCCCAAATATGATACCTACTGCTGAACGTCCCGATCTCGTGTTTATTAATGATAATGACAAATCTGTTTATATTCGAGCTGTTCCGTTTGAAACTAATATCGAAAATGCTCACAATCGTAAAATTGAGCGGTATCAAACACTCAAAGCTGATATATCAAAGAACGGTTTTAAATGCAACCTCAACAGCGAAGAGATCGGTTCGAGGGGCCTTGTCCCTGGTGAGATTCTGAAGAGGCAGCGTACTGCATTTAGGTCTGTTGGGGCTAAACTTTCCAATCCTGACATTAAACTGTTAAAGAGATTAATACAATCTTATTGCTGTGCTGTACAACGATCTGGAATGCTCGCCATACCTGATTTAAATCTTAAATTATTCATAATGTTGATGTTTGTATTGTCTTGTCCTGTCTTTTCCTGCCTATACATGTATGTGGGTCGGTCAGTGCCAACATCGTGTTCCCCATGCTGGTGCTTTGCGTTGCCCAATGTCCTTTGCTGTACTCTATATCTAATCCAGGCACCAAGATATTTTAACTCCAACTTAATACCATCATTTATATAATTATAAGGATCCCTTGTGACTTTGTTATATGACATGACATAAACCTTGTATTGCCAGCATATATTTTAGACCACCCTTCGCTACTGATGTTTCAACTCTTTGCGGCAGATATTATGCTTGATGAAATTAGGGTTAGGGTTAGGATGAAATTTCTCTGGCAACAATGCAATGGTGAAAGTTTGTCACCACCACAGGCCATATCCGCCTACTTCTACACCTGCTAAGATGAAAACCAAGCTCTTCTTTTTTCCCTTCATTGGCCATCCTCAGGGCAAAGTCCGGCACAATCAAAATAGTTTGGGTGGGGGGCGATTGTGTTTCCCTATAGAACTCCAGCCTCGATTTCAAACTGTGCAGTCTCTCCATCAAGAGAGATCACCTTAGCCATGGTATTCTCATACAATCTTCCGATGACTTCGACGACCTGTTTTGGTATTCCATAAACTTGTGGAATGTTCAGTATTTTGCCACAGTGGATAGTGTCAAAGGCCTTTGTAAAAACAATGTAGGTGGACACATTTTACGAATGGTGTATTGTGCTTATGAAGTAATTCCCATTGGCATGCATCTGTCTGATCTATGCAATCCTCTTTACAGGGCATATCAAGTGCAAGTAAAGGGTTGATTTAGGCGATCTTAAACAAACAAATGCGTATGGAGGAGTAAGCTGGAAAGCCAATAAGGCCTGTAAAAATCTGACAACGAATAAAACAAGACAAAGACATACAAGAACGAGCTCAAAAAACTGAATTATTCGTATTTTTGGATGATTTTTTTTAAAGTTGGTTTCAGAAATGGATCACAGATTCTTTTATTCATTTTGGTAATGAATTCCAAAGAATGTGACCACGCGTTCGAATAGCATGGTCGGAAAATGATTTCTTATTATTTGTCAAATTAAAATCATACAGGTCTCCTCTGTCCACACATAATTGTCTTTTATATTTTTAGGGCACTTTTGAGTCAAAATGTCACAACACAATATTAGGTTAAAAATGAGAAATTCGTTCCTATGTTAGTGTCTTGACATCATAATTATTAAGCTATTTGGGCATTTTGTAAACATATTTTATTTTGATAGCTTTGCTAGAAAAATGTAAAACCCCGTCGCTTATACACTTACCTCTATTTAATTCAACTTGCCGTTTACCAGCAAGATCGGTGGCTTAGTGGTTAAAGCGCCTGGTTATTGGTCAGGAGACCGGGGCTCAATTTCCCGCCGCCTGCTTATTTTTCTTTGGGACGTTCTCCGGCGTTTGTTAATATTTGTTGTTATATTGTCTATTGTAAAACACCGTAGGTTGGTAAACTGCTTTATATTTTATTATATGTAATATAAAATAATATACACAAAAGGTGGCTCCAAAATTGGATTCTGTGATCCATTTCCTTTACTTTTATATACATAGTTATAGTTAATAATGAAAGCACTCACACAATTCAAATGTGACTTCATTGCGTCCCCCTTTAATATTGAACATCGTGATATTTAAATACCAATGCATCAACTTGTCGCTGAAACGAACGCAGATACAAAAACACACGCGTGTAGACGATATACCGGGGCGAGATTTTGTAAAAATATGTAATTACATTGTGTTCATTTATTCTATTGAAAATAATTATTAAATAAATTACAAGTATTGTTTCATTGAAATAGAACATATTCAGTGTCGTGGTATTTTAATGTACCAATTAGCCGTTGCAAACACACACTAAAGTGGCCTAAATGTACACATTCATGTTTCAGATAATAACATTACGCATTTTACGGGATCTTGTAGCCAGCAACGGGTCTTCACCGTGTGTCATCGTTTTACTGCTGTTTTGAATAAAACAATTCAGATAAATTATTCCAAAAAAGCTAACATTATATGCAAAAACCAGACGACGATGGTCACGCGATTTCATCGTTATAATATGGCAACGGGAGTGCGCCATTTTGAAATAATATTAACAGTCATCGCCCGGTTAACGATGAAAATAATTTAAAAATAGCATTTACAATGGTTTTGATCTTCTAATTATGATGAATTATTCAAAATGATATTCTCGATTACGTGTTGTTCCAATGCGACTTCAACATTTAGGATTCGCGTGACCATCGTCGTCTACTAGAACTGTGAGGCACAGACCACCCCCCCCCCCCCCCCCCCCCCGCCCCCGAAAAAACACACCCGCACCTACTTATCGATTTTTACGGTCGGTCGCTGAGGGCAACAAACCAATATTTGTTGGCCTACTGCACTTCTAACGACGTCAATGTTGTTGGTTGATCTTCCAGTCTTTTAACAGCCACATTTTGGTTTTAGGAAAATCCCATACATACATAGTCGAGTACCAACCCATGTGAGGACCCGCATTAAAACACGTATAAAAAGTGCATAGAAATTACAGACAATCTGAGGGCATTCTTTTTTTTATTACCATAGGGACTTTTGTATGGTATGTGTATTGACGTCTAAGGGAGGACAGGACCATACATACCTTAGGGGGGTAAGGACCCTCCTCTTGTACGTTTTTATGCATAAAAAAAGGGAGGACGTCAAAAAAGGTCCTCACATTGGTTTTTTGTCCTCACATTGCCGGCTGGTAGGGACAAAGGTCCTCGGATTAGACCCAAGCGTGTGTCTGTACGGACCGACCGTGTAAACAAACAAACAAACAAACCCTACATACATACGAGATTTTATAAGCACTATTTCATTTAGATCGCGGCGCTGGCAGCAAACATCACAATCAACAAAAAATGTACAAATAAAAATAGTACTACATATTACAGAAAGAACATTAAATAGAAAACAAGTGAGTCTTCATGTGTTTCTTGAAAACTGGGGTAGATCATTCCATAGTTTAGGACCAGCAACAGTGAACGATTTATCTACGGCACAGTTTTGTGTATGCTGAACAAGTAAGAGAGATCAATCAGACCTGGTCGATCGACCAGGTCGACCAGGTTCACAGTGAACAATGCACTACTTAAAATAGATTTCATTAATACATTTATAAATATCTACACACAACTTGTAGCGGAAGCCAATATTAATAATACAAATATTATAATACATTAGAAAACACATAAACAATATATAGTGAATCAATTCAGCCAACATGAATCACTTCACCCTAAATTAAAAAAATAAAATAAAAAACCAATACATGAACATTTTGAGTCAAATGTACTGGTACCAATGAAAAGGAAAGATCTTGGCATAGCAACTGCCAGTAAAATGTAATATGTTAATTTGTCGCATATCTTATAAAGATATTATAATACACTCAGACAAAATATTTCTAAGCTTCATTGAGACAAATTCTCCATTGTATTTTTGCATTTTGCAGCTATATACATTTTTTATAGTTATTTGCCGTTCTTGCATGAAGTGGTTACTAATCGAAAGCGATTATTACCCGTTCTTTTGGGTGATTTAAAATTGTTGTAGTTTTAGTAAGTTTGAGTCAGGATAAGGCGCATAATCATTTGGAGGGAAATTACACGGAGTTCCACGCTTTTCAATTGCTGCGGCAGCTGTTCGATCATTGCGCTGCGCGCTGAATTTTCCCGTGCGTAATACTAGACGCGCCGCTTATTATCCGCGACGCAGGCGCGAGAAACAAAAAACGCAAAACATTGTCTAAAAATGTAAACAACGGCCAATCTGACTATCATTTAAATTTCAGTTTTCTTCCAAATTCTTCACTTTGTAACAATACAAATTGAATCTGATAGTTTATTTCGATTGTTCATATAGTATACTCGCCTTTTAGGTCACACGCCCGTGTATTCTCTAAACAATTAGCTTTATATGGTGAAAAATGTCAATATTTGTACTAAATCGATGTTTTCTAGAAGTTCAAATTTGAAGGATTTGTTTTCTCTCGAATTTTCAGACAACATAACTATAAATAATATCAAACTATCAGGTATTCTTTTACCACCATTGGGAAGATGACTTTTAGCGCTAGGATCTGTTTTCTCAATTGTTCGATTACGGATTTCAAACTCGAGATACGCATTCATTTCTAGTTTAATTTTTGCAAAACACCTATAATTTACACTTTTCCAATGTTTGTAGCAATATTTCAAAAAACTAAGCAGATTTTGGAAACAAAACCGACCATAGACAAAATTGTCTTGTTTACAAAAATCTATATTAGAACGTAAATGTAAATGTTGTTTTCTTACAACAACAAAATGGTTCATTTTCTCAAAATTGAGTTTATTTGGTATCACATTGATCAATAAATGTATTCTTTAATGTACTTTTATTCAATATTCTCAAACTTAGAATTAAAAGTTGATCATCAAAATAAAAGGGTTGACACTTAATGTTGACGTCATGTAGTTGTTGTTTGGGTATGTGAGACCTGTATCTAGTATACAAGCCAATGACTCACCATTTTGACCTCTCACTCTATACACTAACATTAATACACATGACCTTTATGCATAATTTGTAAAAAGCGATGTTACTGAAGATTATTCTTTTATTAAAAGGTATCCGTGCAAGACGTGAAGTACAGAATGTCTTGAACAGAGCAAGAACACTTCTTCGGGATCATTTACTACTTACCCCAGGGGTGTTAAGAGATATTGCGTCCAAAGACGTGCTGACAGACGAGGAAAGGCAAGAGGTTGAACACGTAAATGTTGAACAGCACCAGGTGGATAAGTTGTTTGATTTTCTGATGACGAAATCAACCAAGGTCTACCAGACATTCGTGGAGTTTCTTGAAACGCACGACAATCAGCTTTTCCTAGAGCTCAAAACTTTAGAGAATGAGTGTTTTAAAGGTAGGTGCATACACCAGAGTAAATTTTGTAATGTTAAAGAAATCATGGTGAAGTTCAAAAAAGTTTTTTTTTTCTGATTTGACTAGGTGATTTTGAAAATGTTTGATTCAATGTTGTGCAACATTACTGTGTAGGTGTCGACTTTTCTCGATTTATCGGGTGTTGGTAAAAAAACTGATCAATACTTCCAACAAAAATGAATGTATCAATAATTATATACAGCGTGTATCAAAAAGAACGCAGCACTCTTTGTCGAGAGCTGTGCGGTTACAGTAAAAAAACAAATCACTCTAAAACTTATATATTCTGTTAGGTCTACGTATTGGCTATCACGATATCGATTATTTATTCGCTGATATATTAAAGGTATAAGTAGAGAAGTGCAAAACACGTTTTACATCGTTCGTTCTAAAAACATGGATTTTGCCTGTCCGATTAGTGATGGGTTAACAGTTTAATAACTATGTAACCTTAATGTCTGGAATTGTTTATCTTAATTTCCCTTGTTTGAGTAAAGTGGTACATAAAATCATTGAATCGTGTAATCTTATAATCATTCGACAATATGATTACGTCAATCAAAAATGGATCGCTTCCAGGGGCATGTTATTGGTTCCAAGATGGAACCCTCGCTCATAGGTCCCGGGCAGTTCACGACATTTATTCATTGGACATGCTAGGGAGTGGCCAGCTCGCTCTCCAGATCTTACACCGTTAGACCTTTTCTTTTTGGGTTATGTTAAGTCCCAAGTTTTCCAGACACCGCCAACTACTCTCCAAGATCTTAGGAACCGCATCACAAACGCTATTCAGGGAATCAGGAGCACTCGGATGACACGTCGAGCAGTGCTTCACATGCAGGAATGTACTTGTCGATGCATCTTAAAACATGGACAGCATTTTGAGGGTCGAGCAGCACCATAATGTCCCATTCACAACAGACTAACAATGACTGATTCATACAAGACAATTACTACCTTCACTGGACTATTCCATTTGTTTATCTTTTGAATAATGTGCCATACTGTTTTATTTATGACATTAACGAGAGGAAAAGAGACAGGATTTTCCAACAGAATTTGTAATCTGGATTTTTAAGTTGTGTCATTAACTATCAACTAATTGATTGCCAGATTTAATTAATATTGATATGATAATGTAAAAGCCAGACATTTGATACCTTTAACATGACATTTTCTTCTCAGAATGATGAGTTTGATTCAAATTATTTAAGTACAATGAGTTATTAAAGTGTCTTGCTAATATAATTCACCTGACAAGAAAATCAGGCATACAGGATAAACGATGTAAAACATGTTTTGCACTTGTCTACGTGTATCGTTGATATCTCAGCGAATCAATAATCGATATCGCTGTAATTTGACTATGTGATAGCCAATAAGTAGACCTAACAGAATATATAAATTTCAGAGTAATTTGTGATTTGCCGTTATCGTAGAGCTCGCGACAAAAGGTGTTGCGGTTTTTTTATACACCCTGCACACATCGGTATTAATGACAATAATCAATAGTTTATTCTCATTATTTGGATATCTAGGAAATAAATGAGCACGGTCATGAATTACGCGGTTTGTTATCTAAATGTTGGTACTAAGGTAACTACATATCAAATGTTTTTTTTCATGAACAAACTGTCAGCAGAGGACGCATCACATTGTAATGTTGTATGGAGAGGGTTACCTTCGGTGATAAATTCAGCACGTTTTCCATGCTGTTTATGTTACATCATCGCGAAATGTATAAGCTTTGTAATATCCAAAAAGTAGATACAGCATTTAATTGACCAAACATTTATTTGACCAAGTATTACAATCCTCTTGGGAAGTCTGAGATCTCACAGAAGGAAGAAGCATACATCTAGAGTAAAATCAAGTGACAATACAAGCGATAATACAATTATACTTAACATAAGTTACAAAAAGAAAACTGAGTACTGAACACTTGCCAAGGTATGAAATAGAAATTAATCTTAGGTTTTGAATGATGGACATAGGTATACAAACGAATGTGCATGAGGACTAGGAATGTGACAGGTGTAACAACACTAATTGTATCGTTGTATTACAGAGCATGTAGAACAGGAACATCTGGATGCAACATATAATCCACATTATAAAACAGAATCAGCTGAATCCCAAGAGCATGCGCAGGCGTCAAGCAACATATAATCCACACCAGAACACATATCCAGCTGAGCATTGGTCAAGCGTCACCTTGATAAATCAGACTGTGATGTCGTCACATTGCTTTGAAATCAGGTCACAATGCAATCAGTTCCAGCAGTAACTGTCACTGGTTCTAGGGAGCTAATGATCTATTATGATTAGCATCCAGCACCAACAATGTTACAAACATTGAGTAACCGCCAAGGACGGACTGCAAGATAATTGGAAAGAACGTCTGCTTGATGCTCTTCAGGAAAATTATAACCTTGTAAAATATGTACATGATGGTTACGATATTTGTAATGCAAGTTTGTTGAAGTTGTATACGAAGGTTGTATACATAGGCTTAGTTATATATACTATGGCGAACCGTGTTATGGCAGTTACTTTAATCGACTATTAAACATGACCTCTTGCAAAATTGTACCAGGCTTGGATTCCAAGCTGGACATTTTGAAGAGCTAGCAAGAGATTTGCTGACAATGTTGATGAGATTTTAATCCGATATAATAAGTAATGGAATAAAATAAAATATGCTTACATAACACAGTCCTCATAGTTAAACTGGCCAGGTAATTCGTACACTCTTAATTCTAAAACTATAGCTCCTGAATAAAAATATTAAATTATAAATTATAAAGACATTTCTTCTCTGATCTTAGATAATACGCGTGAAGATTGACTGAATATTAACACGGCAATGTATGAACGCCGTTTCTCATTTTAGCATTGTGTACTTCTACACGCAGCCTCGATGTATAGCAATAGACATATTATTAATACGATGAGGGTTGGGGATGCTTCAATTGGTCTATGCAGTCCTGTCACACTACCTGACGATGAGGGTTGGGGATGCTTCAATTGATCCTGTCACACTACATGTCACACTATGCTGCATGTCGAAGAACAAAATGTTAACATGTAATTTGCACTTTGCTTTATTCTTATCAGCGTAGCATTCTTAATTGGTATACCGATCTTCACGTGTAATATCTCAAATGGAAGGAAGGAAATTCTCTACACATTTATAATTTGATATGTTTACGTAGGAGCTATATATAATAGTTTTGAAGTTAATATTTAGTACCTGGTCAGTTATTTTTTCTGATGATATTTGTATAATAGGAAACACATACTTTAGTTCCCAGATAGTGGTATACCAGTATTGGTTTATAGTAATACTGGAACATAAATGTACGTTCTTACTGTCCCATTATCATTCGATACTGGAATATTTAGTTCCAGTATCGAGCAAACTGGAACATTGAATTGAGTTCCTGTGTCGAGCGTTACTGGAACATTTTTTTTAAATTCCAGTATCGGTCGATACTGAAACACATTCTACTATTTGTTATGTGTTCCAGGGTTGAATGATACTAATACATTCCAAAATCTAAGACCGAAATCATTCTCCTTTATCTGCCCTCAGTACCCATTTGTGACATGTATTTATGCTTCGAGCAAGTGTGACGTCTTTCAATTACATTTTACAATAATGTGATTTTCAGCACCCACCTCTATTTTCAGGCCGAATGCTCGTCTTGTAACTAACCAAACGCGTAATCCACGTAATATTTGTTCTATGCAATCTAAAACTAGTATTCGCAATACCCTGAGCATAATACACGAACTTATCTTACAGTATATTATGCTACCCTTACTCCAAATTGACTCCAAAAGGACCCCCACACAATCACAACACAAGTGGTTGCCACCGTTAAACAAGTTTAGGAATAATTTAGATACCTTTTTCGAACCATTGTGTTTGAGCTCCGTAGCTTTCGAGGTCATCACGACCCCTTCATTCAGCGTAGTGTTTACTTCCCTCCGTCTCAAAAGACGCTAAGCATAAAATCAAGCTAGACGACGTCCAAGTGATCGCCAGAGAGGACCAGTTTTGGAAACGCAAGATCAGAGAGGCTATTGAAATAAGGACACTGAAACCGACCCTCAACCGAGACACCGGCTACGACCTACCCGCCATCTACGATGACCTGCTGTCATGTGATCGCCAAAAAGGTGGTCATGTGACAAACGGAGGGAAGTAAACACTACACTGAATGAAGGGGTCGTGATGACCTCGAAAGCTACGGAGCTCAAACACAATGGTTCGAAAAAGGTATCTAAATTATTCCTAAAATCATGATCGATTCCAAAATCAGTCTACATGCTTTTGTATGGATATAAAAAAATACAGAGTTTGTCAAAAAGTGTCCCATGAGTTTAAAAAATAATTAGAATTATATTGCATGTATTTAAAAAAAAACACCAGTGGTAACCCCTATTAGTTGTCGAATACACGTTATCCATTGAATGTCACCATATAACTACCGAAATAAACTGCGCCAATAAAGTATCGAAACACTTACAAATGGTCAGATTTATCGGAACCTGAATTAGTTTGCAAAAAAATAATTAAATAATTCGATTCACAGTTATCTTCTGCGCATTTTGACACCTCTTTTGTTGCGCTATGATGTTGTTTGGCGGATTTATGGGCACTTGAGTGGCTTAAAGTCGAATTCTAAAGTTGCAAAAGCTCCTATTCACCCCAATTCCAGAAAGGAACTCGCACAAAGCATCACACACAGACAAAATTAAGACAAAAGACACCAATTTGTTCTGTTTACTTAACCATGACAATTAATGATTGATTAATTATTGATTTATGCCTCCCATCTCTGACCCTTTTGTTTTGTTATTGAAAATTAATGCTGATATTCAGTGCAATCGATTTATCAAACATGCGACATACACATCATTTAAAAAAGGCGGGCAAAAATATTGATGATCTTATTCGTTGCTGGAATAGGGTTTTTTGCAACTTTAGAATTCGACTTTAAGCCACTCAAGTGCCCATAAATCCGCCAAACAATATCATAGCGCAACAAAAGAGGTGTCAAAATGCGCAGAAGATAACTGTGAATCGAATTATTTAATTATTTGTTTGCATACTAATTCAGGTTCCGATAAATCTGACCATTTGTAAGTGTTTCGATACTTTATTAACAATAATTATAGAGCATTGATTGTATAGTATGGCTCTAATATGTAGGGCATTGTATATATTGGGGTGTTACGACAGTATAATGTAGAATAGTATTGCAAAAATTGTGGTGTTACGACGGTATAATGACGAATATTGATTATACAATATAGGTTTAATAGTGTATTGTATATAGTGCGGTGTTACGACAGTATACAGTATAATGTCGAATATTGATTATACAATGCAGGTTTATTAGTGTATTGTAAATATTGTGGTGTTACGACATTGTATTGTAGAATAGTGATTATAATACAATATAGGTTTAATAGTGTATTTTATATATTGTGGTGTTACGACAGTATAATGTCGAATAGTGATTATACAATATAGGTGTAATAGTGTATTGTATATATTGTAGACTTGTGGTGTTACGACATTATAATGTCAAATATTATACAGTATTATAGGTGTACAGTAAATACATGTATTGTGGTGTTAGCTTCATGTACGAGAGCCATAGTTCGTGTACATGCAAGGTAAATACCTAATAATAATAATTGTGAGATCTTTTACGACGGGTATTCATAATATAAGTTAAAAGTTTTAACGGGTTCGCCGTCGGACGAGTTTTAATCTGTCAAGCTTTCGTCAGGATTTAGCTCTGACTTCTTCAGGACCAAATTATTATAATATTAAACAAAACATAGAGATTGCCACTTCTCTTGTTATCATCATTTGGGCTGCCCCTTGCCCGATGATTTGAGAGTAGGTGCCCTTTCCTACTTGTGAAATAATTGGTGGCTCTGAAAAGAGCCGTTCAGAGGGATTGCCGCTTCAACTGAACACGTAGGTTGCCACTGGCCTACTATACATAAATGTAATAATAATAATAATAATAATAACCAAGCACTTGTTATAGCGCCCAATACCCGGAGACTTCTAGGCGCTTTACAATAAAATATTACATACAACATTTATTAACTTCATCAATAAAGGTCATAATACCTTGATACAGTGTGTGGAAAAAAGTGTACAGTAAGTCCCAGAACCAGTATCGTTCAATACTGGAACATAAAAGTTGCCAGTATTGCTCAATCCTGGTACGAATTTACTTTTGCAGTATCGGTTTACATTACTATTGAACGATACTTCTAATTATTTCAATTTATGCAAAAGAAAAGCTTTTCAAAATGTATTAACCGATGTTTATTCCAATATAGAAAACCACTGTGATAGCAAACCATATAATTGAGCGTACGCGTGTTCTTAGTATTTAAGATAATTTAAGAGGTTTGTTTAGAGTTAATTGAAATACAAAGCGAACTAGATCTATCTCTTGTCAAAGACCAAGAAACGTTGATTTCTTTGGTCACGCCGGGGTCTGCATGTATTATCAAAAGACATTAGATGCAACAAGCCCGGACCGATACTCCTGTATAGATCGTGTGTGTTGTTTTTTCTACAATAATATACAGTAAGTACGAAGAAAATCAGAACATGACTTAACGTTGACCCCTGTTTAGGTCATTGACCCATAGTGAACCATCCCCGACCTTTGACTCGAAGATCATGAATGATATCTACTGAAGTTGTTGGTTGCAGGATTCCGAAATACATCTTCAAATATTTTGATATGAAATTGTCCATACAAATAATACAATCACCAATGATCGTGCCAGTTTGTGTCAATTAGTTCCAATTTGAATCATATTTTGACACTAACAGCATCAATATTAACAGCTTCGTACCATAATATGCGTTCATTGGTGCACAATAAGTTACTTTGTGATTTAAAGTAATAATGTGTTATGGTTGTCTTCAATTGAAAGAAAGTTCCAACTTTATCTACCAATGCGAAAATGTAGTCGAAGCCACTAAGCTGTCACTGAATTCTACATAATTAGCTACTGACACAGCCTGAAACCGCTCAAGCGTCACGAACATTTTATAATGTTAGATTATTAGACAAGTTTGCCTTTGTTTATTTCAAACCATTTTCAGTGTAATAAGTCTGATTTCTGTATATTATATATTTGTATTGATTATCGGGTGTGGGATGGTGAGTCAAAATAGTCAGGTCCCGTTTTCAAAACTCAGAAAATAGTCTTCTTGCCAATAATTGGTCAATGTCGTCGTTGTTTATAAGAGTAGACATACTTTTTCATAATTGGTGATGTTTTCAAGACAATGCCATATTCCCTGCCAGAATTACAACATGTTTACGAAAAGCGCAAAATCCAAAATGTTTCAAGTTGGTGGATCCAAACTGTATAACTGCTGAAATTGTATAAATAAAAACACAATTTGATAGATAGACCAAAACACTTTCATAGTCATTAAATTTCTTATGGATATCCTGTTTGCAACATTTTGACGGAATCCTTTTTACACTTGGAAACCGTAAACAGCTCCATTTGACTTGCAGAATACTTCTTGTCTTTATGTAAAGAGATAAAATAAATAAATATCCACGAATCATGTTGATCTAGTTTTTTTTAAATATAATGATGAATGCCAATTGCATCTTGCAAAAGATTTCTTTGTTACTCGCACCTGTTTGGATATGTTTCTGAACTAGACCTATTCAAAAGCACAACCACAAATACAATAACAACTATTTTGCAATTATAAATGCTGCGAATATCAACACGCCTTTTATTGACTTATGACGCGTTATACATAGGGGTCCCTTAGAAAAGTTTGATTTAAGTTCAGATAACATATTTAATTTCAATAATTTGGGGAAATGCCCATATCTCCCCTTTCGAATAATCAATTTGAAAATAAATAAAATGTAGGCTATAGCTAATAATGTCATCTTGCTAGGCAACCTATTAACTATATTCATTTTTACATTTTAACTGGTTGTAAAATCTGGACCTGAATATTCTGACTCACCCTGTATATTTCAGCATATGCCCTTTTGTAGTGTTTAAGGTTTTTCTGTACAGCGCTCTGAGGCTGTTTACATCGCAAGGGTTAAATAAGTCCATGTGTTATTATGTATTATTATGATCTACAGTTCTAATGAAAGGTAACAAATATTCCACTGTTGTTAAAATGAACAAACCTAATATCACTGATTTATAGATTATAACAGTAATGATATTTATGCATTGATATGGGTACTAATCATTTTGGGATGGCCTGTACATAACGTTATAAACAAGTCATTGGCCTATATACTGCGCTATTCTACGTACACAATACCGGGTGGTTCAAAAAAAAATTGACCCAAGTTCTAGGTAACGTTTCAACTACATTTTATAGTTTCAGAGATTTTTTGTTTACTTGGTCTTGATCAGCAGTAAGTTTTGAAATTATCCTGAACAAATGGTAAATTTAGCTTGGCTGGTTCTTCAGATATGGTTTATTACAGAGAGCATGCACAAAACTGCCTTGTTCACGGGAGCGTCCTTTAGTAGAGATAGAATGCACAAAGTGGACTTACACACGATTGGTCACAAATTGTGAAAAAAGGAGAAAACGAGAAAAAAACGAGACATCTGGAACATCTGCCTGGTGCATGACATACCTACCTACGTACTTACGTTTCTTTGTTGAATGTGAATGACAAATAAGCACAGCGATTGGGATACTTTGTAAGGGCGGGCTTTTCTGAATCTAGAGCATGCTGTTTTGTTAAAGATAAAAACTAAATGACGATCTCATGGACAAGTCAACGTTATGCATGCTATCTGTAATGTACCATATCTGAAGAACCAAACAAGCTAAACGCGCCATTTGTTCAGGATAATTTCAAAATTTACTGCTGATCAAGGCCAAGTAAACACAAATTCTCTGAAACTATAAATGTGGTTGAAGAAAATACTTTGAACTTGGGTCAACCATTTTTTGACCACCCGGTATATATGTTATAACGCGATTTACAATGGCATGATTATCAATGTTAATACTTATGTAATTGCAGTTCCATGTTTAACCTAATATTATATTCATGCAATGTGTGATAAGTGTTAAATGTGTTAACTACCAGATGAATGTTATTTGGTCGTTTTAACTGCCTTTGTTAAAACAAATATTGAATTATAATTGAATTTGAGTTATAATGAGTAATCTAGTACATCGTTTAGAAATCGGGTTGGGCAAACTTTTAGCATAGAAATCAATATTGTTTGCTAAAATTAAATGGTTAGGATAACATGGCATGTGGTCAATGGGTGCTGGGTACGCCACTTCTTGGGTGGAACTACGATCCCAAAGTTCGACTTTTAAAAGTGGTTGCTTTAAGAAATTCGAACCGTGAAATACAATTTGTTATACAAACTAGGTTGTTTTCTGTGCTTGTTTAATCAAAATATATGTCTAAAAAAGTTACGATATACAAGTTGTCCCCGAAAAAATTGTGTGTGTAAACAGCTCGTTTGAAAGAAACTCATACATTCTCTTAACCTCTTGTCTGCTATAATCTTTGGTTCCTTTCTATTTTAAACTGTTGTTGTATCATAATATGGTTGTTCAAATCATGGATTTATAATCCTTCATTTTAATTAAATTTGAAAAGTAAAAATGGATCGTCCCGCATGAGCGACCCCAATATTTGTTTCTATATGAGCTAGTTTTGAAGCTAAACTTGAGGGACACTTAAATAGGTAAAGACGTGGTCATTAGTAATTAGCAGTGGCTTAGACCATTTTTTTCCTATTGCTATATGCATTTTTTTACAAACCTTGGTAACAATAATATAGTCTCTTACTGTCTAACTTTACCAAATATATTCTCCAATGTGAACATTAAATCTATGCCTTTGCTATAATTCACCAAATACCACTTCATCAGCTATTTAGAAATCCCTAAACACTTGTCAAATAAAACAATGCATGGGGTCACGCAAGTGTGACGAACTTACCCTTCAAATTAAATTAAGTTAAGAATAAGTAATGATTTGAACAACCATGAATAATAAAAGTTACAACAGAAAGAAACACAAACGTATATTAGTAGACAAGATATTATTAGAATACACGAGCTTTTTTTTCAAACAAGAGGTAATAACACACACTTTTTTATTTTTAGCACTTTGTCAAAAAGGTGAAATATACCATGTCTGAAATGATGGAATGTATCTTGAGTTTGATAAGTCCGATATTCATGATCTACATGAGGGTACAGTATGAAAACGGATCTAATCCAATTTATTTCGATGATGAACTTCGGGCATCGATGGGTACTAATCATGGGACAGCCTGTACTATCCCTAGAGCAGATTTCAGTTTGATATTATTATAACTAGTCATAGGGCTATGAACATCCAAAACAAGTTATAATGAGCTCCTAGTCTGTGAAAGTTTTACACTTGAATAGTCTATTGAATATGTTGTATTTATCAATTATAACAGTAACGCTTTGACATTATTATACTACACCTAGCACAAAAAGTCCCTGATGTTTGGCTCATCCAAAATCAATAATCGGTACCAAAAATCTGAGATATACATTAAATGGGCAAATTACCTTTCCGTAGTTTGATACCTCATTTATAATAATTCAATAACCATAAGTAACGACAACAAAGTTGCACTAGAATTGGTTTCCTATGGGATATCTTTGATTTGTATTGTTCACTGTGTGCTATCTCAACCAGTAAGGTATGGGGAACGGGTAACAGGCATCGACAGGGAGTTGGTACACACATTGGCAATGCGTAATCACACACTAAGCAAGGCCATATCCCATAGAAACCAAATTTTAGAGTAAGAATTGTTTTGGTAGTGTTGGTCGATTAAACAATCATAACATAATATCCACTCGTTTTTTATGAATCAGGTATTAAACTACGGAAAAGAAATTTGCTCATGAAATGTATAGCTCAGATTTTTCGATTATTGATTTCGGATAAGTCAACATCAAAGCACCTGGTCAGGGACTGTTTGTGGTAAGTGTATCTTATCAGTATACGGTTCATGCCACACAACAAAGAAAGGACCAATATATAATAATACTGTCACACATGGCCTATAATTGTTGTACTGTGTGACCAGTATATGGGTGTTTCCATAAATACAGGTACCAGTGGTACATTTGCATTGTCTATATTCAAATGGTTCAATATCCTGTTATACGAATGTACTTGGTTAATTTTCATTTTAAAATCTGATTAAGTACATAACACATTATTTTGTTCTTATTTTGGTGAAAATTCGGCAAAATGTCCTACAATTTTGGCAAAAAAGTGTGGCATAAAAAGACAAAATATTAACAATATGGTGTTTTGTTTAGAGTAATTGTGTTATCTGTAGGCTAAATGATCAATATCAAACTAGTTTTGAAGTGTTAAACACATTTTTCATAAGCAAATTACTGAGAAGTAATAATTGAATACATGGTAATTTTACCGTCACCGTGTAACATTTGGTGTCTCAAAAACCGTTACCGTTACACGCCTTCACCGTTACACGGTGAAGGCATTTTTTTTAAATGTAACAGTGACAATAATCTCCATCTTATTTCCCTTTTGTTGATTTTACAAGCCTCTCTGATAGGTTAACGGATAATAGAGAAGTTAAACTGAAATTGCAACAAACATAGAAAATATAGTTGTTTTTAAGTTTGAATATTACGTTTGGTGTCTCCAAAAGTGTTACACTGTGAGAACTTTAGGGTAACATCGTAGTTATGTGCCAGCATACTTTATGAATATATTGTGGATAGACTGTCTCTTGGTATAGGCTCCTAGCATACATGGAACAAAAGTTTTCAGTTTATCAATATAATTTGAATTACAAGGAAATTAAGATTTGGTGTCTCCGTTACACGGGGACGCATGACATATCACTGTGATAACTTTAGGGTAACATCGTAGTTATGTGCCAGCATACTTTATGAATATATTGTGGATAAGCTGTCTCTTGGTATAGGCTCCTAGCATACATAAAACAAAACTTTTCAGTTTATCAATATAATTTGAATTACAAGGAAATTAAGGTTTGGTGTCTCCGTTACACGGGGACGCATGAAATATCAATTCCACCACCCCAAAAATAGGTAATCTCATCTTTTCACTGGTAATGATGTTAATAGAGTAAAGCAATGGCAAATGCCTTTGGAAAAAATAATATAAAAGTGATCAGAGAGTTTCTGCAGTTGCCAGGCATCATTGAAAATGTTGGTGTATTTTGGTGTCTCAATTATACGGGGAGACGAGTATTTCAAAGAAATACTGATGTTATAATGGTGAAAATGTATCTCTGTACGCTTCAATGACCTGATCTGATCCATTTTCATGAAATAGAATATTGGAACATATTATGAAAGTGATTATTCAGTTAATATAGACACATTTTGAATATTTAGACCTAATTTGTGTATGTCACACATTGGCATCCTTATTGGAAACACCCATATGCATGAAGCTACTCCTCCACAGGTTGCAACGTTGACGTTAATTCTAAATATGCATAACAATAGATATCGGTCGTTAACTTGCATCAAAGGTGCTCATAATCTGGCAATAATCTCATATGATGCCATCCTCGTCCCCTATTCATATCCAAAAATATAATACAGTCATTACCATGTAGTAAATTGCAATAAGGTTGGGAAGGAGACTACGTCGTCGCGTGTTATCTCTATGGGGTTTAAGTTTCATTAAACTATGAATGTATTTGTATCCCGTCTGTCTTTAATGAATAAGCAGAACTGTCGGTAAACAATAATTAATTGTTTCATATTATATATTATTATGAGGCTAACAGTATGCACTACGATGATAGTATGGACCTAAATGAATGCCTTGAAGAATAAAACAAACATCGCAGCTTGAGTATGTGTATCTACAAACACCCTGTGCATTGCTTCTGTGTGCGTGTTGTGGATGCATTAATATTTCACACCACTAATTGGTTCGCCTATAGGTTTACATGCTAAAGGAGTGTTATAAAATGCCCATTTTCTCGCTTATAAAGTGAACGGATTTTTTTTCTTCAATTTGACATTTTCCTTAAATTTCATGATATCTTTGGTCATTACAATTATATATGATATCCCCGAAAGTTCCGAGAAATTAACCCCAGAGTTGGACAACTGGTGTAGCGCCGTCATTTATCAGAAAAAGTTGAGAAATTTTGCCATAACATTTACAATAAAAATCCATCCAAAAAACCTACAAAATGCATTGAAAATATTTCTTTTTGCACTGTGGTATCAGGTGATAGTCCTAAAATCAAGATAAAATTAACTGTAATCATCTGGGAGCAATAAGTACCATTTCTGTTTAATTCTATAAACGTTGGGCCACAGGATGCCCAGCTGACAAAAAAAAATTGACTTCTGCAAGGATTGAAATTAGTTACTGGTGTGGAATCTGAATGAATAAGCGTGTCCGCTTGTTTTTTGTAATGAAACCTACTTACCACAGTATTGAACCATACGCACCCGGCAGCACCCTTCCAAAACAAACCCCCTCCTCTCTAATATGTTTGCTAATACATTTTGCCAAAAAATATCGGGGATTTCCTCCTCATCTTTGATATTAAACTCAACTTGCTCATCCTCACACTGCTATCCATGTTTTATAATGAACGAATGTGTAATTTCTACTAATTAACTCAAATTAAATATTTTCGTCTAAGCCTTTTTTTCTCGAATTTCCCGGCTAGAGAATGGCGCCGTGTGTGCAGTGCTTGGTGTCTGTAAAGTTCCAAGTAGGCAACAGGGTTGTCGGTTAGGCGCATTGCAAAATGGTGGTTGGTCAGTCTAGAGTTAGCTCCTATAGCACTACTAAAAAAAATAGTAGTGCGTTGGAATAAAAGTACAATTTTACCATACCCTATAGAACGAGTTAGCTCTATTTGTAGAAAAAATGATAACGATAATACATTTGTGCCACTGACACAATTTTGACCAAAAAAGTGAGTTAGCGCCTTTTGGAAAATAGCTCTGAGAACGCCATGAATATTTTCAAAAAATAATTGAGTGTCACGATTCACGAAATTTCGTAAAGAAACATTAATGGATAACAACAATGGTAGATAATTAATAAGCTAACAAATATATTATTTATAAACTAACAACTTAGTGTAGGAGACATTTTGCAAATTTCAATTTTGAAGATATTCTCTTTACTTAGCGTGGTCTGAGATACATGTGTACACATATGTTTTTGTCCTTGTACCATCACTGATTGGAATGACCTGTCACCATCTGTGTACAACACCAAAACCGTTTAATAATTGATTTAACAATTGTATTCATATCATTTAATTCCTGGTGTTTTTTTTTGCCGTGTTGATTCAACCTGCGCCATTATTCAACTTAGCCAGATATTGCATGAAAGCAATTTTACTGAGTATTTCTGTAAATGTAGATGTAGAAAGATAGATTAAGGTTTTGCTGTTGGGTTATTTTGCTCGAATAAGACGATCCCCAAAGTTTTGCAATGGAATAGATTACATAGTTCTTGGAACATTTTTGTCCCATCGCTACGCACATTGTTTGCAAATAAACTATATAATCTTACAAAGCAGAGCTGTCATTGAATATTATTTAAATGAAGTCCTGGAATACGGTGACATACGTTATCGAGTAATCATGCCTAAATATTACACATTTGCATTTACCTGTAATGTGAAAACGTTCGCAATTGAGTGACAGGAAAACTTACGTTACATGTAGGAAGGATATTATCTTTAAAGGATGCGCAGGAACGGGAAAACTTACGTTAATATGACAGTTATATTCAAAGGGAAGGTATGAACTGTAAAACTTGAATGACTTTTTAAGGGAGGGAAGGAACAGGGAAACTTACGTCGAAAGGAAATGATCTTTAAAGGGAGCGCATAAACGGGGTAAATTACGTTATGACGAAAATGATCTATTATCATCATCATCATCGGTCGTCATTGGACGGAACAGTTGACACTGATACCATGCAGCTTCATTTTATTCATGACCTGTGGAATATCACTTAGGGTCAATACCAAAGTCTTTTGTAGCGCTGTCAGGATAAGTAGTGTTTTTCCTGTCACGGCTAGAATGAACATATTTAGGAGTCCAGAGCATCAAGTTGGAGATCCTAAGGCTGGTCCTCAGTGTGATCTCCTCTTTCTTAGAGTGACTTAGATGGGAGGTAAGTCACCATATACCAATCTGGATTTTAAGTAGCTGTGTATAGCATTCATCAGTTCTATCCTCAAACCTCTGAGTTACCGTTAAGGTGTCTGAGGCATTATAGAAGGATAATTTCTACACATTCCCTGAAAAACTTGATTTTGATGTTTCTATCAAGTTTTGCCTTTCACATTGTGTCAAGTTTGTTGTATGCAGCCCATGTCTGAGCTGTCCACGAGCTTTCCGGCAATTTCAGTCATGTAATGAATGGTAGTGATGATCCTAGATACTTGAAGTTGCACTAGATATTGTGTTTATGGGATATCATTGATTTGTTTGTGATTACTGCCATAATTGTGTGCTATGTGTGATCTGAACCAGCCACCTAGGTATCTGGATGAGTCAGTCTGGAGTGATTGAGGTATAAAGGATGACTAGCTGTGAAGATTAAACGTCTTTTGCTGATTAGCTGTGAGTCTTAAAGGCCCAACCAGAAAATCCAGATGTAAACACATTACAATTGTGGTCTCAGATACTACTGAAAGCTCAGAGTGTCAACTGTGTCCTAACACATGGTCAAGGTTTGCATGAAATATCTATGTGTATGAAAAATTTCGCGACTGGCTAGGATTAGTGAAATTGTCATGCTCACACGCTTTTAGTTTTCTTATATTAGACATTATTAGAAATGTGTACATTTGTAAACATTGCATGACGACAAATGTGGGTTCTTCTGCATCACGAACATTAAATGCCGCGAAAAAATAGTGCTTGCTTTAGAATAAACCTAGATGTGTCCTTGTTGGGTAGCACGGCATTACATAATGATATGGTGAACTGTCACTACCAATTACGCTGTACACATCATGTTCTGGTGATCACTCCATTTCCATGGGAAACGAGGATTTTTTAGTTGGGGCTTTAACACACACATTTTCACTGCGTAATCACACACAAATCAATGATATCCCATAGAAAACCATTTATTATGCAACTTTGCTGTTGTTATGGCGCGGTCATTGAAATCGCCATAAGTATCAATTATATTTTTTGAATGAGATATCAAACTGCGGAGAAGAAATTTGCTCATTTAATGTATATCTCGGTTTTTTGTATCGATGATCTATTTTGAATTAGCCAACATCAAACCACCTGGCCAAGGGTTTTTTTGTGCTAGGTGTATGTAGGAAACCATGGCTTACTAGCGCTACAGCGGAACAGGGAAATATTGGGTTTCATCTGGGACCGCTGTGGCGCGAGGAAGCCGTATGTACCGACATTCACTTTTTAACTCAAAATATTCCTGTTCCGCTGTTCCACTGTGGCGGCCCCGATGCCACCCAATTTCTCTCCTGTTTCACTGTGGCACCGTATCAAAACCCATACTATTTTCATTTTTCATTCTTTTTATGGGAATGAGAGGTTACCTTGCTTTAGCAAACTGGTCAAGGTGTATTCCAGAAGAATTATCTTGGATTTGCTTGCTCCAATGTCACCAATATCATCTGTGATGCTATAGACATGTTCATAACAAGTAAGACGGTTACCAAGAGAGCAATGTTTGAATATCGTTATGTAACCCTAATTCTAACCCTAACCCTAACCCTAACCCTAAGTAGTGACCATGCAATGATGTTTCAATGCTTAACATGTATATTCTTCTTACTTACATTTCAACTATAATTAATTAAATCATCCAAGTTCGATATGTTCATATAAGTGTTGCATTTTAAACTATGTTTGAGTAAACAAATCATCAAATCAATCAAGCGCAATACACATAATTTGGTGTCTTCATATATGTGTTAAATTGTTTTCTTCTTTTTTTCCCCCCTTTTTTTCTTCTTATGTTTGCTTGATTTCGATTTTGATTTTGATTTTACTAGGAATTGTTTAGATTATTTGGGGTGTAGGGTAGTTACTTTTGGAGGTGTAGCAGATACTTGTACGCTCGTATATTAGAGTTATGGTCATTATTATCAATACAACCATAATAATTCGCGTCATCTATCGTATAATGAGACCGAGGTAATTGGGAGAGGTTGAGTAGATCATTTTGGAGGTCTAGGGTAGGTACTGTTGGATATGTAGGGTAGATGTTTCGGGACGTATATGGTAGATGCTTTGGGAGGCGCAGGGTATACGATTTGGGAGGTGTAGGGTAACACATTTGGGAGGTGTAGGGCAGATACTGTTTGAGGTGTAGGTAAATATTTTGGGAAGTGTTTTAAGATTCTTTGGGTGTAAGGTAGATACTTTGGGAGGTGTGACACTGCACACTTTTAAAGATGTAGGGAAGATACTCCTGGAGATGTGCGGCCGATACCTATTTCCCAACTAATAAGACGTAGCTGCGAAATAAATACGCTTGTTTATAATAGATCATCATCTATAGTATAATGAAACCAAGACCAATAAATCATCGTGACCTTTGGATACCGGACGTTAAGGAATGCACATGCTTAGTTGGTATCATCATGATTTGCCTTACAAAATCTAGAATGTGTACATCTGTATTCTCTAGTAACCTCTGCGCTCTATTTTTTTTAAAGAAATTTGTTTAATTGAAACCAATGGCATTTTCATCTCTTGTGATCCTGTTCTAACATTTTACCGTGAGGGGATACTGACCTTTTTTTTGCCTCATAACCTGCACCATTTATTAATCACTTGCAAATGAATAGCGACACCCAACATGTTTTTTTATATATAGATTTTGAGATTGTTTACGGTTATTTTGAAGGGAAGAGAACGAAGAACCCGACCGACCGATAATTAACAATTCACACGTTTTGTAAACACAGTTGTACCTTGCTTGTTCATAGAGCAACGGTTTCTAGTATCCATGATACATTGCGTAACCGTATGAATCCCATCGAGTTGTCCAAACGTTTAGAAATAAATGTACTATCTAGAGATGACATTGATGACATTGAGGTGTGCGGATGAGAAAACCTACAATTACGCCAAAGCAGTTGTTCTTCTTCTTTACAAGTTGATGCACTGTAAGGGTCGTCATTGGTATGATGCGTTCAAGAATGCACTAGATTACGAAGACTCATAATTGCTGCTTGCAAAATTGACAGAGGCCCAGAGTAACGTTTTGGAGCAATCTGTATTCTTACAGATTAAAGGCGATTTTAACATACGTGAGATTGAATATGAAGGTATGTGACATAATATCATACTCGTACAGAGTTGTACAGATTGGAGGCATTCATCAAGACAGTACTTTTGGAAACCTGGATTGTGTATTAACGACTATAAAGATGACGCGTTTAGTCAATTGGAAACTATTAATAATATGACACCACGTGCGTTCGTTTTGTCAAGTGAAAAAGTTTAAAAGTGTTAAAGGTAATGATGTGTCTCCACATAATCTGTTTACACAACGCGTTCCTCCTAGAAAGAAGCATTGACAACGACTTTTATTTTAATAATTGTGTAGATTATATTTTCACTCTAAAAAGATGTGTTATTTACCATGTACCCAGGCTTTAAATTGATGTGTTATTACCATGAACTCCAAGCTTTAAACCACAAAAAGAACTGTTTCCGAATGTTACACATAACGAATTTGATTGTATTACAGAGTACGAAGAAGATCAGGGGAATCTATTTAGCCTGTTTTCTGAACATGCAACCCTTAATCCACAACAGAAAGACGCAGATCAGATGAACAAAGATAAACTGGATTGCAGGAAAAATCTTCTCGCCCATGCACATTCAAATTTACCTCGATGATATCGATCGCTAAAGGAATCAGACCAAAATGACGCAAATTGATCATGAAGTAGGTTTTGATTCCTTTTAATGATCTAGATGATTGACGTCCAGTGTTCAGAATGTTACACACATTGGAAAGTACACTATGGTTGATTGATACTCTTCAGAAAATGGCAATGGAAAACTTTGTATACACACAGGGTGTATCTAGGATTTGTTGAACCGGTGGGCAAAACTCCTCACGAGTGGGTCCAGGGACTCACCTTAGTATGAGTGGCCATAGTATAAACAAATACGTGTAAGGTTAGTCGTCTAAGATAACATCGTACACGTCGAAGATGAGCAAAAACAGTTTACAAATAGGGTTTATTCCATGATAGCATAAGCTTGTAGGATATCCAATATGGAAGATGGTTGTATCCTTGTTTTTTCCATCCTCCCCCACCCTCCACTCCCCCGGGTTTCTTTGATTAATACTTGTTTGCAAATATTAAATTCAAAGTGTCAGAATTGTTAACAGAATAAAGCGAGAATGTTATCTTAGGCGTCTAATATACATCTGTGACGTCTAACGTTACACGTTCTATGTGTAACCGTACACGTACTACGTGTTACTTTACGCGTACTACTTGTAGCCTTAGACGACTAACCTTACACGTATTTGTTTATACTATGGCCACTCATACCTTATAGCCATAGCGGGGTCCAGTGTGCAGAGCCCCAAAAGCTCATGGAGTTGGGCTAATTTGGAGGTTTTTGAAGTCCGCGTCTCCTTGACATTAATTTTGCGCAGAGCTTGTTTACATATGATAATATTATGTTGAAAAACAAGCAGTAAATTAAGAATTATTTATATATAGTATCTGGCAGTTGCATGCACACCAACCGCACAGGGTGGTGGCAATCTTCTGACTGGAGTACATCTAATTATAAAATAGTCAACAATAATAATAATATAATAATACAGCATATCCAAGTTATTGACACACATAAGTGGAATATCAATAATCCATAATAGGTAAGGCAAGTAATATAGGCAAGGAATTCTTTAAGCTCGTTGATCGCCATTTCCCAAAGGGTTCACCATGAGCCAAGATCTTTAATCGGAATACGGTGAAACTTAGCTATTCATGCACCGAGAATGTCAAGTCCATCATCAGCGCTCACAATAAAACACTTTTGAAAACACCTGATACGGATTCAAACAACCGCTGCTGTAGTTGCCCCAAAAGTGCAAAGGCCAACTGCCCTCTCGATGGAAATTGTCTGGTGAAGAACATCGTGTACAAAGCCACCGTCCAACCCACTTCATCCCCATCAATGGAATACATCGGTCTCACAAGCACCACCTTCAAGGAGAGACTAGGTAACCACACACAATCATTTAAGGATGAATCAAAGTCTCTTGCATCGGAACTATCCAAATTCATCTGGAATCTAAAACGCAAAAAAAGATCCATTCCACATCAAATGGTCCACCATCCAACACGCGACTCCATACAAGCCGGCCTCAAAGCGCTGCAACCTATGCATCGCGGAGAAGTTTCACATCATGACTGCGCCCAGGATATGTACTCTAAACAAACGCTCGGAACTATACTCTATGTGCATACACAAACGGAAACACAAACTTAATGCTTTCGGCGTAACGTAATGTTTTTTTCTGGATGGCCATATTTTACCAGACTACCAGCTCATCCTGTTTTCTATTGACTATTGTTTTCATTTTACATTATTATGATCCAACTTTATGACTGATTAGTGATTACCTCAGGGATTACCTTACCTAATCTTGTGATTGACTTTTCACCTATACAACTCATAATGGATTATCCTATCTGGAGAATGACTTTCACACCTATTATGGATTATTGATATTCCACTTATGTGTGTCAATAACTTGGATATGCTGTATTATTATATTATTATTATTGTTGACTATTTTATAATTAGATGTATTCCAGTCTGAAGATTGCCACCACCCTGTGTGGTTGGTGTGCATGAAACTGGCAGTTACTAATGTATGTATAAATATTTCTTAATTTACTGCTTGTTTTTCAACATATTACGCTCTTCTTAGGAATTGAGCACTTTTGATACGGGCAGTGCATCATTTTGATAATTTATTATGATAATATTTAAATATTTACCCAGGATACGCCTTTGTAAAATATATACAAGTTGTCTATAAGCATCCTTCACGTAAGTTACCTTCACGTTGTCTATAAGCACAGGCAAAGTATAAGATAATTGAGAACTATTTGTGAACATTTATTTTGTGTTTAATTGTGACCTGTTCTACTGAAACCAGACACAATTGGGCAAGATATCAACATTGAGTTAGTAAGTGATTATTAATATTAAAGTAGAGATCTTCAGCTTTACAATGGTACTTTTTTGTAATCGGTATTCCCAAAGCGGAGTAAAATCATTTTCAAGTTCGTGTTTATGAAAACTCCAAACTGAGATATCGTCCTTTAAAGATGTGCTTACAATGCACTTACAATGTACTAACAACAACAAAATCTGATTTTTTTCAATTTGAAACTTTCACAATAATGTTATAAACACTCTAAAGATTAATTATTTAAATGAAACTCAAATTCCCCCAAAATAACCCCCAATTAGGTTTTGGGCTATTTCTCAGTCCGGAGCTTTGCCCAATTCCGTCTGGTTTCGGTAGAACACGTCACAATTGTTTAAGTTCATAAGGAACAAACCCACGAATATAAGGAAAACGCACATATACTAGAAATACTTTAATATGTCGTATTAAGTAAAACGACAGCCTTTATTGTTCAACTATAACAAAAGCACTTCATTTCCTGGTGTGTTTTTTGGTCATCACATTGACTTGGCATAGTTATGATCTAGCCAACGTTATGTATAGCTAACTTTACTCATAGAAGACCCACAGACACTATTGTAGGTGTCCTTGTTTGTATATTTAATATGATGACAACGATATAATCGGATTTGTTTTACTCATGCAGATGTAAAATAGTAAAGCTGTACATGTGTATGTCATTTGTATTTGTATCAGAATGGAAGCATGTCTCAACATACAGGGTGTCTCAATAAAGTGCCCCCCCCCCCCAAAAAAAAAGGTATGAGCCTGTAACAATATTCATGGCTGACATAACATTCAGCATTAATTCCACTATATTGCCTAGAAAGGATAAAATAAGGATTCCCGTTGAGGCAGAATTGATCACTTTTGAATAAAGATTGGTTGGGACCTTTTTGTATCATGACTTCACAAAATATTAAAAACCAGTATCAATATCCAAAATGGCTGCCAACTAGTTAAATAGGCCTCCAACCGGCTAGCATATGATATTTGACACTAAGTCTATTAGCCTTACGTTACTTAAAGGTAATAAACAATGTTTTCCTGTGTGAATGATAAGTTAAGAGGCTAGACAAAACAAATTCAGACCTAGTTACAATTCCATGATGGCTGTGAAAAAGGTATAGCTCTTTAAAAGCCAAACCACTTAAACTTATAGTGATTACTTAGAAACCAAGCAAAAGTAACAGAATTGTGTTCTATTTTCAGTGACCATAATTAACCATATCAACGTTATGTTCAGATTATTTTATATTTTCGTATTTGCTTTCATATTACATTTGGCCATTTGGTTTGTGTGGTCATTCTAGCTTTTTGATAACCATATCAACGTTATGTTGAGATTATTTTATATTTTCGTATTTGCTTTCATATTACATTTGGCCATTTGGTTTGTGTGGCCATTCTAGCTTTGTGATAACCATATTAACGTTATGTTGAGATTATGTTATATTTTCGTATTTGCTTTCATATTACATTTGGCCATTTGGTTTGTGTGGCCATTCTAGCTTTGTGATAACCATATTAACGTTATGTTGAGATTATTTTATATTTTCGTATTTGCTTTCATATTACATTTGGCCATTTGGTTTGTGTGGCCATTCTAGCTTTTTGATAACCATATCAACGTTATGTTGAGATTATTTTATATTTTCGTATTTGCTTTCATATTACATTTGGCCATTTGGTTTGTGTGGCCATTCTAGCTTTTTGATAACCATATTAACGTTATGTTGAGATTATTTTATATTTTCGTATTTGCTTTCATATTACATTTGGCCATTTGGTTTGTGTGGCCATTCTAGCCTTTTGATAACCATATTAACGTTATGTTCAGATTATTTTATATTTTCGTATTTGCTTTCATATTACATTTGGCCATTTGGTTTGTGTGGCCATTTTAGCCTTTTGATAACCATATTAACGTTATGTTCAGATTATTTGATATTTTTGTATTTGCTTTCATATTACATTTGGCCATTTGGTTTGTGTGGCCATTCTAGCCTTTTGATAACCATATTAACGTTATGTTCAGATTATTTTATATTTTCGTATTTGCTTTCATATTACATTTGGCCATTTGGTTTGTGTGGCCATTCTAGCCTTTTGATAACCATATTAACGTTATGTTCAGATTATTTGATATTTTTGTATTTGCTTTCATATTACATTTGGCCATTTAGTTTGTGTGGCCATTCTAGCCTTTTGATAACCATATTAACGTTATGTTGAGATTATTTTATATTTTCGTATTTGCTTTCATATTACATTTGGCCATTTGGTTTGTGTGGCCATTCTAGCCTTTTGATAACCATATTAACGTTATGTTGAGATTATTTTATATTTTCGTATTTGCTTTCATATTACATTTGGCCATTTGGTTTGTGTGGCCATTCTAGCCTTTTGATAACCATATTAACGTTATGTTCAGATTATTTTATATTTTCGTATTTGCTTTCATATTACATTTGGCCATTTAGTTTGTGTGGCCATTCTAGCTTTTTGATAACCATATTAACGTTATGTTGAGATTATTTTATATTTTCGTATTTGCTTTCATATTACATTTGGCCATTTGGTTTGTGTGGCCATTCTAGCCTTTTGATAACCATATTAACGTTATGTTCAGATTATTTTATATTTTCGTATTTGCTTTCATATTACATTTGGCCATTTAGTTTGTGTGGCCATTCTAGCTTTTTGATAACCATATTAACGTTATGTTGAGATTATTTTATATTTTCGTATTTGCTTTCATATTACATTTGGCCATTTGGTTTGTGTGGCCATTCTAGCTCTTTGATAACCATATTAACGTTATGTTCAGATTATTTTATATTTTCGTATTTGCTTTCATATTACATTTGGCCATTTGGTTTGTGTGGCCATTCTAGCTTTTTGATAACCATATTAACGTTATGTTGAGATTATTTTATATTTTCGTATTTGCTTTCATATTACATTTGGCCATTTGGTTTGTGTGGCCATTCTAGCTTTTTGATAACCATATTAACGTTATGTTCAGATTATTTTATATTTTCGTATTTGCTTTCATATTACATTTGGCCATTTGGTTTGTGTGGCCATTCTAGCTTTTTGATAACCATATTAACGTTATGTTGAGTTTCATTTCTGTTTTCGTATTCACTTTCATAGTTATACATTTGACCATATAAACCTCTTGAAACAAAACTTGAAGAATTGCTATGGCATACGCTCGGCCATACGCCAGTAGCGTAGCCAGCGGGGGATGGGGGGGGGGGGGGGGAGTCTGCCCCCCCCCCCCCCCCCCCGGACACCTAAAATGGGGACGGAGAAGCAGAAAAATGGGGACGAGAAGAAGGGGAGAAAAGAGAGAAAGAAGGGGAAGGAGAGGGAGAAAGAGAAGAGAAAGGGGAGGAGAGGGAGAAAGAGAAGGGAAAGGGAAGGAGAGGGAGAAAGAGAAGAGAAAGGGGAGGAGAGGGAGAAAGAGAATGGAAAGGGGAAGGAGAGGGAGAAAGAGAAGGGAAAGGGGAAGGAGAGGGGAAAGAGAAGAGAAAGGGGAGGGAAAAAGAAAAGGGAAAGGGAGAAGAGGGAGAGAGAGACAGTGACTGTCGGTTCATTTGACCAAAGGAACTATGGAATTATGATGGTCAAAGTACACAGACGAAAAATGAAAAAAATTTGGACTCTTAAAAATAGGGACGATATTGATGTTTGCCCCCCCCCCCCGGAATGACAATGCTGGCTACGCGCCTGCCATACGCTCAGGGGAAGTGGAAGCCCCCTATCTCTCAACCTCATTGAGGGAAAAGTAGAAGGAAAGAGAAAACGTGGCAGACAGAAGAAAAACTGGTTTGATAACATCAGGGAATGGACTGATCTCAACTACGTTCAAGCCAAACGTGCAGCACAAGATAGAACAAAGTGGAGAAAGAACACTAAGAAGAGTGCAAATATGGTGGCCAATCATCAGTAGTGATGGAGGCATCAAAGTATCAAAGTGAGGTATGGCATACAGACGGTTACCATATACCGTATATAACCAGCATTTGGCACGTTTTTATCTGGTTTTTATCTCTGATATACAGTGCGCCATCTCGCGATCAAAACGTCTTTTAAAAGTTTAATCTTAAAGGCACTTCCGAATCTCAACTGTTTGCAAAAGGCACATTACTCGCTACATACCCGAGATCCGCGTATACATCATATAAACCCCATGATGTAATGTTGATAGCTCGCGTACCGAAAGATTGGCTACAAACAGCAAAATGTACGAACAAAATGCATGTCTAGAAATGTTTCGAAAAGTCATTCTATTCATTTGAATGAAACCACGATTATAATCTGAAACAACATGAAATCATTTATTGGGCGAGAACCCTATGTTAAATACATACAAAAATAGAAATATAAAGCATTTTAACTTCCTATTTATAGGATAGAACTATCATTTGAATTTATGTCTGTTCAACTATTACCATTCAGTGCTCCGATAGCGTAATCGGTAGCGCATCAGACTTACAATCTGAAGACCGTGGGTTCGAATCCCACAGAGAATGTTTTGTTTTTCCCGTTACTATTATATTTAGTAAATGTAGAGATTATTTTAATATCGTTCAATCATAATATCATTTTGATTCCAGATACTGTTCATTTTATTTAATAGAATGATATTCTTACAGATTCAATGAGGTTTTAATTTGAATGTACTTATGTACTATCACTTCATGGGGGTGCATGTACATATACATGTATAGGTTTAATACATGCTTAGCGTTGCGTTATTGAATTATTGCAATACCCCGCCCATTGTTACACCATGGTTATTCACGCAATAATCTATCAGGCCAATTGTTATTGAAAGAAGTCAGCCGTCGTTGAATCGATTCTTATTTCCCATCTGTTTGTAGTCAGAAGTCAAGGCATAAAAATACCGTCTATTTTGTTCGCCCCGGCCCGCCAGTAAATCGAGATTTCAAGAAAACAAATATAAATTGGGTCATTTACAACTCGCGATTATGACGGATTGCCTCCATCAATTGTGATCATCTTAGGCTCATTTTGAAGGGGAATTCCTATTTATTTAGGACATTATTTCCGATTTCACAAAAAACATGATTTTTGTTTACTTTTTTGGAGTCGATAAAGAGGCCTTTTCAATGCGATCGTAAATATCATAATTTTGATGATTTTTAGACGTCGTAGCAAAAACTTTGTGCACAAGAAATGTTCCTAACGTATTACACTTAATCAAAAATATGTTTATTTGTAATACATTTTTGGACAGGGGTCAGGGCCACGACTTTTATTCACCTACAGTAAAAATATACGCCATTTTCCAACCTACAGAGACTTAACCATTTTTCTAACAAAAGGTATTCATCAGGATTCGAACCGAGGAGGGGAGAATCCATTAGATTACTAGTCCATAGTCGTAACCGCTCGGCCATAACTACTCAATGACGTGTTTATGTGTTCTCTACATAATGAACTAGTGGTAAACTATTAAGTATTCGACGACATTTTAGCCAAATTGAACCCAGTTTCTAAATTGTATTTTAAATGTGAAAACGGTGTCGCTGCAAGCTAGTTTTGGATTCAATGTAAAGAGCAATACATCGATATGATCATAAAAGGTTATTAATTTAAAGCTGTTTAATGAGACAGGGGTCAGGGCCACAGGAAATATACCTTATTTTTTCAGTAATGACAAAAACATCTTCTTCAGAAAATGGCATTTTCAAGAAGAAGCGTCCCTGCAAACATGACTTAAGCATATCAAAATAATGGATTAATATTTTATTGCTCCCCTTAGTAAAAATCCCCTAGTCACATGGCGTTGAACCACATTTAAATGCCTTGATGTTGGCATTGTATAAGGCTGACATTTTGGCATATTGAATTGCACAAGATCGACATCCTCTTTTCAAGGGAAAACAAAATTGCGTCGTATACAATAGACTCACTCAACCGTTGGCATCTGACTAGGGGGAGGGGGTGGGGAGGTGGGTACCGCGCCATTTTGTCCCGAAGCAATGGTCATGACGTCATATTTTGGTCTATTTTCTGAACCTTTGTATTGGATTTACGTGCAAAATATATGCCCTTGGCATCATACTTTCCCGGGTGTGTGGGTGCACTTTAAATTTCAGATGTTCTAACATGGACGGATATCTAACCAATTTAATTTTAAAAAAACCACGATCCACACACCTCAGAATTGCAAAAAAAGCATAAAACAAGTCCACTTTTTTGTGCCTTTGAACAGAGTGGCGGCCGGGAATGTAGAATTTAACACAGTGCATTAACCCATGACCCATGATATAAATACATTATTTGCAGGATTTTTCTCAATTAGCACGGTTAGTGTAGTGGATAGAACGTCGACATTGGGAGCGAAAGGTTGTGGGTTCGAGCCCCATTAGGAGCTCTTTTGTTTTATATGCTGGATTTGCTTAGCCTGCCGGCATCATCTGTATGCTTGCCCACACGGACACCATGCCCCACTACTGGCGTTGACCGTATAAATTACGCCATTTTTTTCTCTCGAAAATGTCACAAAAATGTACCGTTCTTTTAAAAATAAGGAGTATAATCACATTTGAACACATTTTGTGCGAGAGAAACACACACATTTGGCAAAAATGGCACAATAAAAATCCGTGGTCCACGACTATAATTGTGATAGTTTTATTATTTAACCATATCCATTTATTTATAACGAACGGATTTTTATTGTGCCATTTTTGCCAAATGTGTGTGTTTCTCTCGCACAAAATGTGTTAAAATGTGATTATACTCCTTATTTTTAAAAGAACGGTAAATTTTTGTGACATTTTCGTGGATCTCTGTGGCGTGCATAGGTTGGCCATGTCGTTGGCAATCGGAAATCACAGAGCATTTCGTTAAAACAGTGTAATTATTTTTCAACGATACGTATCACGTGATAACCACGATCGTTTTCGCAAAATATCGCAAAATGGCGCGGTACCCAAACCCAACCTACATGTAGCATCTGACTGGGTCTATTTCAACGAAGCTACAAACATGACAAACAGATAATATGTTGGTACATGCACATGACCGTACAATCATATACGCCTAAACATGGGAAATTAGAATATCGATTCAATGACGAAACGATCGACTCTTTTCATAATGGCACAATTGGCCTTTCCCGGCTATAGGGTCTCAATAATTCAATGTACGCATCGCTGACCATGAACAAGTAAAAGTTTAACTGCATTCAAATTATTGAATTTAGACAATCATTCAAATTAAAAGTATCTTGTCCGTGGATTCACAAATATTATGGGGAACGATAAACAAACCCAACATAAAATTACTAAATCTAATATGATACTAACGAAGACAAAAAAACATTCTGGGGGGATTCGAACCACCGGCCTTTCGATCATTAACCCAATGCTCTACCGATTGACCCAACGGCGCACTGTTGTTACAACATAAATAGATTTAAATAGATTACTATCCCATAAATTGGAAGTTAATAATGCTTTTAAAATTTATAGTTTTGTATGTTTTTAACATAGGGTTCTCGCTTAAAAATTGATTTGATGTTGCTTCAGATTGTAACTCTGGTTTCATTGAAATAAAGTGGAATGACTGTTAGAAACATTTCTAGACACGGATTTCGTTCACATTTGATGTTTGTAGCCACTCTTCAGTATTGCATCATGGGTTTTATCACACGTGTACGCGGATCTCAGGTATGTAGCGAGTCATGTGATTGTTGCCCGAGGGCAAACATTTGAGATTCGGAAGTGCCTTTAAGATTAAACTTTTAAAAGACGTTTTGATCGCGAGATGGCGCACTGTATATCAGAGATAAAATCCAGATAAAAACGTGCCAAATGCTGGTTATATACGGTATATGAACAATTTAGATTCATGAATGTGAGCAATTAATCTTTAATTGCCTTTTATCAAGGTGACTAAATAAATAGTTGATAACTATGACAACATACGCTGACTGCTCATGATAAGGGTTTCAATAGGGTTAGCAACGGTGCCAGGGTATCTATTCCCGTTATCTACCTTCACTTTTCTGGTATATCTGATGGTATAGGTTGTTGCGGTGAAGGGCAAAGATTAAGGAAGCACTGTGCAACAAGGCCGTAACAGACTCATCCCTTAGAATGACTTATACCTTAGACAAAATTGTAGTTACTAAAGCATGCTTCTAGTTAGCTACCTTCACTTTTCTGGTATATCTCATGGTATAGGTCATTGCGGTGAAGGGTAAGGAAGCACTGCGCAACAAGTCCGTAAAAGACTTATCCCAGCGGGAAAAAATGACGTTGTAACAACGTTGTATTAACGTTGATTATCAACGTTGAAATTTCCTTGAATTAACATTTGGATTTGAAATGTTGTACCAACCATAGATTTCAATGTTGATACAACGTCATATTTTAACGTTGATTCAATGTTGACTTTTGGTCACGCAGTTGAAATTTGGTTGATATACCAACAAAATGTCAACTAGTTAACCAGAATTCAACATTGAATCAACGTTCAATACGATGTCGAATCAACAGAAAATGTGTTGATTTCTTCCTAAAAATACACATTGTGAAGCTTTTGTATCGCTAGACAACCAGGGGATGATGGTGGGATGATTCCATGGTGTTAAATTAAGGCATCGACTTAATTCAAATAAAATAATAGGTTTAAATGAATAAAAGGTGCAAATTAGCTCATTAGCATAATTGAAATGGTACAAACGACCACCGGTATTAATTTCTGTACCATTGCAATTATGCTAATGAGCGATTTGCGTCAGTGTCAAGCACTGCTTTCCAAGCAGGCCCTCATTTCACAGAGAAAAATACATAATTATTTACAATAATACATGGAATATAACAACTATTTACATAAATATAATGTATATACAAAACCATCAGATAAATTCATCAAGAAAATGCAGAAATGTAATATACTTTAGAACACTAAATTCCATGGATCTTTGTTCCAAATTGTTGCACTGACATATTCTCAAGCTCGGTTCTGATTGTTGATGGCAAATTGTTCCAGGCATATACTGCCTTAACAATGATATCCCACGTGGAAGCAGCATCATGATATTTTGTTGTTGTTTGTTTGTTTGTTTTTTATTTAAGATTTACGTTACTTAACATAATATTGGTGTTGGGTTTAGTTTAACGTATGTGCTCTTGATTGTTTTTCTTACAAGTAAACTATAGTATTGTCTCAATATTGTACACAATTTAAAAAGTAAGTAAAAAACCCATTTCAGTACTGATCATGACGGAACGTTTATACTACTGATAAAAAGAGGCATGTAATATTTCAAACCAGTGTACCGTATATAATACTTTCTACTGATTTATTCGTAGGTCTATTAATTAATTAATTTATAGTATGACAAATACGATATGTGTGTAATAAACCTATAAATAATAATAATAAATAGTAATAATAAATATACACTGAGCTCAAAAGTACAAACGTGTATTTCTATAATTAATATACAACTTATAAAACGACAACATCCACTATAATTAAGGCTAGTAGGTTGTGATTTTTTCTTCTTTTTAATTGGCTAGCTAATGCTTATAGCATTTTTCATATCATCTGGCAAACTATTCCTTTGACCCTGTGATCAATAGCCCTGTTGTCTTATGTATGCCTAATGCCTAGATTTTGGTAGCATTCCATGTTTGTACTTATACATAAATATAGTTACTTCTTTCTTGTACATGATGAAAACATTTCAAATAGAGGTTTTGATGCGTTTAGGAAAGAGCTATTTCATATAATTCTTAGTACCCATTTTTGCAAACGAAATGCTCTTTAAGTATGAACATCTTTGTGGTTCGTAGAAATACCGGTGAATGATTTTGGTAGCATTCCATGTTTGTATTTATACATAAATATACTTACTTCTTTCTTGTACATGATGAAAACATTTCAAATAGAGGTTTTGATGGCTTAGATAAGAGCTATTTGATATAATTCTTAGTGCCCATTTTTGCAAACGAAATGCTTTGTTTAAATACTCTTTAGGAGCATTTCCTATAATAATATACCGTAATTAAGATATCACAAGACCATAGAGCAATGCAGCTGATGCAATACATGTTTTGGTAAAAGTATTTAACATTGTTTAAGACCCCTTTGTTTCTAGAGCATGATCTACACGTATTATTAATCTGTTTCTTCCATGTAAGATTTTCATCAATTGTAATACTAAAAACTTTGGTTCACGCGCACGAACAAGTTTGGTCCCATCAAGGGAAATGTTGTGTTGATCATCTACAGGGTGTCTAAAAAAATTACAACGCACCTTTAGAGGATCGTAACTTTCTGAATAAGTGTCAGAATAGAACAATTCAAACAACAAAATAAAGACAAAATAGTTTGCTATAATTTAAAGAAAAGCGAATGTGATTCAGTTCAGTAAATCCGGAGAAATAAACAATTACGTAACATTAGTTAGGGAAGACTTCCATCCAAGTTTGCTCATATTGAGTGATTCAGACAGCACAAACAAGAACTCAATCACTACTTTTCTACAAGATAACATAGATTATCGTGTTTTTCTGGTTCTAGATTTTATTTTAAACCAACAAATATGACAGATGAGACACAAAATATAAAATAAAAGTTGTCTAGATTATTTTCATCACATTTTTTACTTGAGATCAGTCAAATTTAAAATTTATAATCGCCAATTTGCACGATAAGTTTGATCTTTTTATAACAATTGAAAACATACTGATAGTAATTTTAGTAAATACGAACATTGTTGTTATCAAACCAAGTTCAAGAACTAATAACATCGCGCATACAACTTATCAAGCTACTAGTTCTAGTCTTCACATTTTCAACTTGAAGTCTGAAATCATGTATAATATCGACAATTTTGCGGATGATGGTCAAATTATTAATATCGCAAATGAAAACATAATAAGGTTACATTGAAAGAGTATGGTCATCTCTCACCTTACAGTGAGATGTATTAGTTTTTGTTTGATGGGTGTTATGAGTGTTATGATCGATTACTCAGTACTCTTAGGTCATAAATTGACCGATTTATCATAGTATTAAATAGTGCTGGCTAATTTAACGTTAATGAGTAAATAACCAGCCACGCAAATGAAAAACTGTCAACATATGCAAACTTGGATGGAAGTGTTCGTGACTACTCTTATGTAATCGCAGATATCTCCGTAATTACTTAACAAAATTAAACGCGGTTTTCCTCAATTGCAGAACACTAATTTGGCCTTATTTTGCCGTTTGAATTGTATACTTAAGTACATATAATAATAATAATACTGATATTTATAATGCGCGCAAATCTGGCGCATTGAGCAATTAAACAAACGAAACAATGAAACCAGAGCAGAGAACATTATACATATACAAATAATGCATACACAAGCAACAATTATACAATGCAATAAATCACAAAATCAATTGAAACATCTTAATTATAAGCAGTATACATCAGATGAGTTTTGAGGCCAGTTATGAATGATGAGAGAGAGAAACAGGCTCAGATATGATTAGGAAATGAATTCCAGAGCCTAGGCGCAGCAATAGTAAAGGCTCTGTCCCCCCCCCCCCCCCCGCCCCCCCCCCCCCCCCCCCCCCCCCCATGATCGATGCGACTTTTCCATAACCAACAGATTTGTTGATGTGGAACGCAAGCCAGACCGAGACGGTTTATACAATGTTAGAAGTTCAGTAATGTAGGCAGGAGCAAGTTCATTTACTGCACGATAAGTTAGTATGAGAAGCTTATATTGAAATCTCAGATGAACTGGTAGCCAGTGCAAATCAAACAAGATTGGAGTTATGTGAGAAGATGGTTTTGTGCGTATGATGAGACGTGCAGCCGTGTTTTGAATTAATTGCAATCGATGAATCTGTTCTTTAGGAAGTCCGTGAAGGAGTAAATTACCGATGTCTAATCTAGAAGTGATGAAGGCATGAACCAGTTGTTCTGTTGTCTTTGAGTCCAGAAATACCCGAATTTTGCGCAGGCTTCTTAATTGAAAAGAAGCTAATTTGACAATGAAGTTAGAGTCATTGACGCATCCATGATGAAGTCAAGATTGGGAACTTGTTTTCACTGGAGCATTGGTTGAGCTGCCTATATTAATGTGAATGTCAGAAAGCTTGTCTAACATGTGTTTAGAGCCAAATAAGATAAACTCAGTCTTGCCATCGTTGAGTTTGAGAGAATTAATTTCCATCCATTGACGGATCTCCTCAACGCATGCTTCAATAGCATGAATTGCATCAGTGGCAGCTAACTGGTTAGCATCAAATGAAAAATAAATGTGGGTATCATCTACATCAGTGGTTCCCAACCTATGGGGCGCGACCCCAGTTGGGGTCGCGACGCACTTTTTGTGGGGTCGCGGACTAGCCTAATTTAACAAGAAATAAAATGTTATGTTTTTGTACTGTACTTTAGTGTACTGTATACTGTATAGTTATATAACAAATATCATGGTAGCACATTTCAAAAAGGTTAAAATTTGACCAAATTTGACCATTTTAGCATAAAATATCAAATTGTGGCGCGCTGCGCGCACATTTTATCAGCATATTAGGTATAATAAGACCAAATGTTGCAATTTGCTTACCAAATTAGTTAAAAATAGACCAAATTTGACAGTTTTAGCGTAAAATGGCAAAACAAATTTCGTGCATTTTTCAATTCTTGCCCCCACCTAAATGGTTTCTTCCCCACACCTTCCCCTCCCCCACCCAATTTATTATGCTGGTGCCGCCACTAGTGACTTTGTTCTGTGAGGGGTCGCGCTCCGATGCTGGTTTCTGAAATGGGGTCACCACCAGAATAAGGTTGGGAACCACTGATCTACATATATAATAATAATAATAATAATAATAATAATAATAATAATAATAATAATAATAATAACAATAATAATAATAATATTATTAATAATAATAATAATGGCAGCTTATAATGCGCCAGCATTCAACAAAATTGTTGCTCCAGGCGCATCGACACAAGATTGCAAAACAAAATTAGTACACAAATCTGAATGAAGGAAAACCGTCATCACTTCAAAACAACAACAACAAAAATGGTAGCGTTGACATGGTTGAACTAATGACAATCCACACTCACAATGTGAACAACGCCACAAATAATAACATACACATCAAGACACATACAAATTCACAACAACATTAATCAAAGAAATCACTCTTAGATTGCATAATTAAAGTATTTAACAATGTTTTGAATGAATCCACAGATTCTGCAGTTTTTACAGACTTATTCCATAAGCGAGGTGCAGCACATAAAAAAGAATGTGATCCACAGGATTTTGCAAAACGCGGTTCAGTGAATAGTATTTTGCTGTTCGAACGCAATTGTCTATCTTGCTTGTATGGAGTTAGAAGATTTGAGATTTACAATGGTGACATATTGATAGTTGATCTATAAACATAAATAAGTATTTTGAAGATAATTCTGTCCTTTATTGGAAGCCAATGTAGATCTCTTAGAACTGGTGTGATATGCTCAGTTCGTTTGGTGCGTGTGATAATTCTAGCAGCTATATTTTGTAAGCGACTGAGACGCTTGATCTGGAGATTCGGGAGTCCATAAAGCAGAGAATTTCCCATGTCAAGGCGCGATGTAACAAATGCATGGACGAGTTGTTCAGTAGCATCATTTGTGAGGTATTTTCTGATAAGTCCTATGTTACGAAGATGAAAAGAAGATGATTTGTAAATCGCAGAAATATGATGATTCAGTGTCATGTCCATATCAAAATAAGCGCCTAAATTGCGAACTTTACTTGCTGGAACAATAGAAGAATTCCCAATACGTAAATGGGGTATATTTACTTTGTCACGTAGACATTTATATCCAAAACAATGAATTCGCTTTTGTCATCGTTCAGTTTCAAAAAGTTTATTCAGTGCACAATCAGCATCATTTTGAGTAGGCTTGAAAGACACATAAATTTGAGAGTCGTCGGCATAGGAATGATAATCAAGATTGTATTTGCACATAATTTCACCGAGGAAACATGTATACAAAGAGAATAAAACCGGTCCAAAGCACACTACCTTGAGGCACACAATATTGAAGATTAGATGGAACAGAACATTTATCATGAATTTGAACAGATTGAGATCTATTCAACAAATAAGATGCAAACCATTGAAGCACTGTTCCGTTTAATCCAAGTTGCTGAAGACGCTTGATTAAAAAACAATGATCCACAGTGTCAAAAGCAGCTGATAGATCAAGGAGAACGAGAGCAACAAGTCTACCCCGATCCATCGCTGATAGAATGTCATTTTCCACTTTGAGTAGTGCAGTCTCAATGCTATGGTTGGTACGATAGGCAGACTGGCGATGATCAAGAATGTTGTTAGTCTGAAGATAAGGCAAAATTCTGGAAAGTACAATGCGCAATATGTGGTATTTGAGGTTGTATTTCTGAAAGATATGACGGATTGGTGCGGTGTAGATGGCTCAGACGAGGTGTCACCAATTCTCACATGCTGTATCCTATCCCGTAGGTACGATTTACACCATTTCAGTGCTACGCCTGACACACCGATGTTATTTTGAAGCCTTTGGAGCAGGATATAATGATCCAGTGTCAGACGCAGCACTGAGATCAAGCATCACCAGGGCAGTTATTTTGTCATTGTCCATTGCACGCAGAATGTCGTTATTAACACGTAGCAGCGCTGTCTCGATGCTACGATTTTCACGGTAGGCAGATTGGAAAGGATCTTGCAATTCCCAATCATCAATGACAGTCTTAAGGCGAGATGAAGCAACGCGCTCAATCATGTTTTCAAGAAACGTCAAATTGGCGACTGTCCTAAAATTGTTGAGTTCCTCTTTATCAAGACCAAGCTTCTTTAGAAGAGGTCTTATATAAGCTGTTTTAAGAGCACTTGGAAAAATGCATGCTGAAAAAGACATGTTATTTATACGAGTTATTGATGGAACAATGTCATGAACACATTCTTTTATGACCCGTGTTGGTAGAGGGTCTAATTCACATGATTTGGTAGGTGCACTAATTAGAATTTTTAACACCTCGGCATCAGTGGCTGGTTCAAAATCAGTTAGATGAGGAACACAAACTGACTTTTGTATGTCATTAGATGGAAACACAACATTCTCATTAAAACCACTTTGTATACTCTCAATCTTACCAACAAAAAAACTGTAAGAACCTGTTGGCAAGCGTTTATTTGATCAGAAGTACAACTGGGAAGAACAGGATCTTTACTTTTGTGCAAGAAATTGTTGACAACACGAAAAAGACCTTTCTGGTCACCATGGCACTGAGCAACAGAATCAGAATAATAGGCGGTTTTAGCCTCTTCAATCATACTTATGAATACTTGCCTTTGTTCACAGTAAGCTTGACGGTCAACTACGAGTTTTGACCTGCGCCAGTTATGTTCAAGTTCCCTTCTATTACATTTCTGTTTGCGAGTTTCGGCATTGAACCACGGTGTATTTGGTCTTACAATAACACGACGTGTTTTCACAGGGGCAAATTTGTCAAGAAGGGAACTCAACAAGTAGGAAGTTATGATCGCCTAATGGTGCGTTGTAAATTTTGTGAGACACCCTGTATACTCCTTGTTTGATAAGATGTCCCAGAGTACATTTGGTTGCTCTTTTTAGCATTGAGTGACAGTTTATTTGCTTTGAACCAGTTGTATACCTCACGGAGCTAGATATTTAAAGTGTCACATAACATTGACAGACCATTATGATTATACAGAACGGTGGTGTCATCCGCAAAAATTATAAAATATAAAAGTGTGGATGTGTTACAAATATCATTCATATATATTATAAATAATAGTGGTCCGGGTATTGACCCTTGAGGTACACCGCGAGATATATTTAATTTAGAAGATGCTATACACTCTCAGAACAGGTATTAAAAAAACCATGAATTAAAAGAATGTTGGTTAAAAAGTATCCTACATTGGTTAAAATTAAGCGTTGGTTAGAAAGTTACTTTTAATACTGCGTTGGTTAAAGAGTAAAAATATAATTCATTTTTAGTTTATTCAACGTTGGCTAAGGCATCATAATTTTAACCAACAATAGGTCATAACAAGATTCCCGACCAAGAATTTCAAGGGCTGGAAAATATTTTGTGCATATTATCAAACCAATATTGGACCAATATTGGTTTTACATTGAAGCTCTTCAATTGGCATCATGTTGGCAACCAATATTGGTCCAATAATGGGCACACGAAAAATGACACCATTGATTTCATATACAAATTCTGACGTGGTCTAAAAATTGCGGCCGCTGTTATAAGATATATCGCTTCCCGTACTTTTGGCTAGGATCCTGTGCCTTGTCCTGTCCCTTGTCCTGGACTTGCCCTTTGCCAATATTGAAAGCCAATATTATGTTTGCATAGGATATCATATATAGAAGCGAAAATACACAATACGCTAAAAGAAAAAAAAACTTTGATAAACAGGGTAATACAGATACAGGTCTATAATTTCCAAATATTTGTGGATTATCTTTCTTATATGATTATGACCTGCGCTCTTATTACTACCAAGTTATTATCTTTATTATTTCTTCATCATTTGTTGGGTTAAAAAAAACAGGTTGAACTGATGTTCTCATTAAGATAAGAAGAGCCAGTGTGACTGATACTTGAAGCTAAGGATGATCCTATATTCCTATATAAGTATTTGTTGAATTTTATTGCGATATCATTAGGACTGGTGTAAGTTTCGTTTCCGGATACGAAAGGTTGTTTTTTTTTGGGGGGGGGGGTGTCTTTGTTTTTCTTCTTCTAATAATTGAATTTAAAACTTTCCATGTATTCCTCATGTAGCATTTTTCCCTTTCTAGCAAATCGAAAAAATTGTTTTGTTTTGCAAAGCGTAGAGTAGAGTTTCAGTGGGTTCTTGATTTATTTCTTATAGAGTATATTCTTTCTTCGAATCGACTTTAAGAGCCCAATTGTAATCCAAGGTGTTTTGGATTTTAACTTTTTAGTATTAGGTGTTACCTTTTTTGTCGGAATACATTTGTCATGCTAACTGTTGAATTTGTCAATAAATTTGACATATTATGCTTGGCATCCGGCATCACAGTCGACTTTGCTCATTTCTGTTTTAAAATGCTTTATATTATCTATACTGAAGTACATCTTGTTGAGTTGGATTTGAATAGGTTCTGTTATACACTCTTAAATCAGTAGTAATAAATATTGGCATGTGATCACTGATATCTGTCATTATGATACCAGAAGTTTGATTAGCCAGGGAGTTTGTGAATATAGTATATATCAGGGTTGCTGATGTAGATGTGATTCTAGTTGGTTTAGTGATGCTAGTATACAATGAATGTGATGTAAGGATGTTTACATCTTGACTCGTTTGTCGGAGTGTGAACATTCATTCAATAGATTTATATTAAAATCACCCATTATATACCTCACAACAATGCGACTTTTCAAAAGTTACTAATTTTCTGTAAATGGTGCTAATCATGGGTTATCTTTGTTGTTAGGTGTTATTTATGGTATCATAATGTGCCAAATAGATTCATCAAAATGTCTATCTAGCCTGTTTGGTAACAAAAGATAATCAAAAGTTACTTTAAAGGACTTTAAAAAAGTGTATGACTTTCTTTTGATAAGCGCTTTATATAGCATATGTGAAGAGCCTTTCTTGGGGTATGAACACTTAATGGTCTACGTGGCTAGGATGTTGTGGGTTACTCTTACTCTACCGGAGGACTTGAAGACATGACATACGATACTATAGACTTGAAGACATGACAGACGATACTATAGCCTTGAAGACATGACAGACGATACTATAGCCTTGAAGTCATGACAGACGATACTATAGCCTTGAAGACATGACATACGATACTATAGACTTGAAGACATGACAGACGATACTATAGCCTTGAAGACATGACAGACGATACTATAGCCTTGGATACATTACATAGATTGGTTTATAGATTGGTTTATTGAAAAATACAAAATCGTGGCTTAAAAGCCAAATTGCATTGCACTTACAATATTATAAAAACATTTAAATACATTCAAAGAGATACATTAAAATATAAATATAAAATACAAAGACACATTTATATCAAACATTTGATACCAATAACACTCTCACGAGATGAACATACACACACCCTCAAACAGCCTTACCCACACGTACCCCACCCCCCACACACCAAACCTCTCCCACACACTTTCATAAATTTAACAATAAAAAGATCCTCTCACGAGATGAACATACACATACCCTCAAACAGCCATACCCACACCCATGCCCCCACCCCCACCAGACCTCTCCCACACACTTTCATAAATTTAACAATAAAAAGATCCTCTCACGAGATGAACATACACATACCCTCAAACAGCCTTAACCACACGTACCCCCCCCCCCCCCCACACACACACCCCCACACAACCCCCACCCAGACCTCTCCCACACACTATCATAAATATAACAATAATAAGATACATTGATTGCACACAAAAATTCTAAAATTATTCATTGTTTAAAAGTCTGACATAATATGGTACCGGGCTGTTAAAAAATCTCTTTGTCCTGAAACGAGGCTGAGAAATTGCACTTGAATTATGTAGGTTAAAACTGTGACATTCATTTCTTCTGGGTGGTAAAAGATGTTCAGTCCTGACATTTTGATTTAAACCTTTGGCAAACTTGAGAGAGTGATGTTCTCTTCTTTCCTCCAGACTATCAAGATCACACATGCTTAAGGCATCAGAATAAGAATGATACTTGCGGCCTAAGATAGTTCTACAGGCCCGTTTTTGAATTCTTTCTATAGTCTTAGATTGTTTCTTGGTAATACTAGGATGCCATACAACGTCACAATATTCGATGACTGGTCTGAGGTAACTTGTGTACACGACAGTAAGCTCATCTTGATCAAAGCCAAACTTTTTTAGAGATCGTAACATGAACAAGCGCTTGTTGGCTTTGGAAAGCATGTCATCTATTTGAGCGTTCCACTTGAGATCATGTTGGATAACATACGTTAATATATACAATACTTGTAGACTTGAAGACATGACAGACGATACTATAACCTTGAAGACATGACAGACGATAATATATACAATACTTGTAGACTTGAAGACAAGACAGACGATACTATAGACTTGAAGACAGGACAGACGATACTATAACCTTGAAGACATGACAGAAGATACTATAGCCTTGAAGACATGACAGACGATACTATAGCCTTGAAGACATGACAGACGATACTATAGCCTTGAAGACATGACAGACGATACTATAGCCTTGAAGACATGACAGACGATAATATAGCCTTGAAGACATGACAGGCGATACTATAGACTTGAAGACATGACAGACGATGCTATAGCCTTGAAGGCATGACATACGATAATATATACAATACTTGTAGACTTGAAGACATGACAGACAATGCTATAGCCTTGAAGACATGACAGACGATACTATAGCCTTGAAGACATGACAGACGATACTATAGCCTTGAAGATACTTGAAGAAGACGAACTTTACATTATATGACTTGAGACGATACACACACACAGGCCATTTCTGTAGTTTTTTAGTACTTCATTTTATTGATCGATAGCAGTCAGAGAAAAGTATAACAAGATGAGCTGATAGAGCGATAGTTACATTATAACATACACTGTTGACCTTCAACTACATTACAATATTTATATCTATGGTGACATTCAATTACATTACTACATGTATTAGTGACATTAATGGTAGAGATCTCACACTGGTATTGTACGTCCCACACATATAAGTTAACAAGACAGCTATAGAGCCATTGCTACACACCCCACATACAATCTGTTAAGGCTACATATACATGTATAAGGTATTGAATGCTAAATGTAATGCATGGTTAAATCCGTGAACTTGATATTGCTTCACATATAAGTTAACAATACAGCTAGAGCCATTGCTACACACACATACACCACACACACACTCTCCTAAACTACATGTATAAGATATTGAACGCCAAATGTAATGCTTGGTTAAATCCGTGAACTTGATGTTCCTTCTACCTAATTGTCATGCAAATGTAATAGAAAGTTGCCCAGCGATCTGTGCTAGAGCCATTTTCATTTCTTCTAGGCCAACCTTAAACTGTCGGTCTATTGAAACTTTACGTCAGGCGGATTTAATGGCAACTCCGTATTCAATGAACCATGGAAATGGGTGCGGGTGGCGATTTTAGTCATAAATCGTCCATTTTCTATGGCGACTTGACGGTGGCGATTGTGTTGTGCAAAAACTACAACTTAACAAGTTCAAATCGGTCGGTCTTTTTCGAAAAGAGAGTAATACAAGGTATCTTGGATCCAACTTGAACTATACGAATAGAGAGTTATACACAGTGTATAAATAAAGCATGACGGTTTAATCAGGAATCTAACGCGATGACTAGTTTTATGATTGGATTTAATTATTTGGTAAGTATTAAGATAATCATTCCTGGTAGTATTACTTGTACGGAACGAATTGCGTTAACGGTTTAGATATATCAATGGTGTTGGCTTTAATAAATATGTTTACAACATGATGACGTAGGAACACTATAATATATTTATGTGAAGTCTACAAATAATAAGGGCCCTGAAACATTTCGAACCAAATACTGAAAATACACGCATGCAGTTCGTCCAATAATATTATATAGTATGATTTGACATAGGATTTTGATTGGTTACGATAATAAGTTACATTGGATAATTTTCCGATGTAATAACTATACATGCCATGGTGTTAATCATTTATGTAGTAGTCATGGTAGTCGCTTAATAGTCCTTACAACTGAGACATATGGTAATTGCGCATTTGCAAAGATGGATCATACCCAAAGAACGGACGCCCTCCATTTGCTCAAATGTTTGTTTTTTACAGACACATTAAAATTGTTATTTGGTACTCTAGTTCTTAAAACATTCTGAGCAACGTTAGCCATCAACAGGGGTGAGTGGGACAAAAAGTGGAGGCTATTTTGAGCTGTTTGAATTCTGAAATTAGTTCATGCTTTTCAAGCCCTCCATGATATAATATTATATTCTCTTTTGTTGGGAAATTGATTCTGGTAAAGTAGTGATTCCTAAGTATACGTTTTGACTGTTGAAAATGTTACATTCACTTTGTATATGTATCACACATATTTCACGAGAACACCTAATAAGCAAACTAAGACCGTGTTCTACAGGGTGAGTCAAAAAAAAGTTTACCCTAATTGAAAAAATTTAAAAAAATATTTCTGACCACAAAATCAAGGCAAACAAAACGTTAAATGATTGCGCCATTTCCCTGCTATCATCTGGAAAAAGAATCACGCTATTTGATGATACCGTTAAGTAAATATGACTATTTCTGTACAGGAGCTGTTTTTTCACCAAAAACACGGTTTTTAATTTCAAGCTTACGAGCTTAATAATGTTTACTAGGATTATGATGTAAAGCATTACACATCTTGTTTATTAAAAGAAGTAAGTAAACAATAGACTTGTTCAAAATTGTCTCCTAATAGATTAAAACATGAAATATGGATTAAATCGTATCACCACTGTCAGTTAATAAATAATAATTGCAAGGATTAAATAGTCCGCAAGGGATATTCATAAACATGATAAAACTAGATGAGGATATTGAATACAAATCTGATATTAATGTGAATAATAAACGATATAGTATTTTGATAAAATCAATAAACATAATATTGCACTTATTTGTCGTAAATATGTCCGATTAAGTAAACATTATCCTTGAACCAATCAAAAATTGTCAATGTCCACAGTAAGACTAGTAAGTAATAGTCTATCCCTCTCTTTCTCTCTCTACATGTAAAATTTATTCCTGAAAACAATAATATGAATAGAAACCCACTTGATAATCCAGCATCTTGTTTGGTCTTTCTCCTGATCTTTGAGAGTGTGCTTAGGATGGTTGCACTGAGGGACAATAGACAGGTTTAAGGCCTATTTATGACACAATTTCCACACTTTAATCATTTCATAACAAAGGAATTGATCCTTTCGCTGTCGTTATTGTAATTTTGTATTGGTCGTATCTTATGAAATATAATGGTCAAGATCTGGAAGCGTGTTCGGACGTTAAATTGGTCACTTTTATTCAAAACAGCGTAAAATAAGTTTCCCTCAACCAATCTAAACCAGATAAAATTTATAATAAAGCTAATTGATTTGTCTTCATACCGTAGTAAATTGTTTTTAAAACAAACGAATACTTTTTTCTAGACAAATCGCTGAAGTTGAGTAAACTTTTTTTTGACTCACCCTGTATTTGTATCAAAATATCCCATGAAATATTCCATGTCAATGAAGTTGTGTATATCGCCATTTACGTATTTGCTGATTAATTAATTATTATATCGAGTAAGCTAAGATATTCCAATGATTGTGTTGTTCTGAAAAGTATTAACAGTTCAACAATTTGACTTTTCTATGCAATAGTTACTAAGTGATGCATGACAATCGGTGCTTTGATACAAAAATCAAAATATGCCATGAAATAGTACATGTCAATGAAGTAGTGTATATTGCCATATATTATAATATTTGCTGACTAATTATTATTAATAATCGAATTATATTTCAAAATCCGACATGTAACCTAAGATATTCCAATGATTTTGTTGTTCTGAAAAGTATTAACGGTTCAACAATTTGATTTTTCTATATATACTAGAGTTACTAAGTGATGCTTGACTATCGGTGCTATGATACAAAAATGACATTTGAACCTTGAAATCAAAACATCTATAGACATGGGACTTGAGTGAATGATGTATGTGTTACGAATAGGAGAGGAATGAGGGAACAAAAGTATAACCATGTTCAATATCTCGATTTGTTAGCAAGACAGTAATGTTTCTTGAGAGCTTTACACCAATGTACACTTTTAAGTTATAATTAGTAACAAGAAAGTCCAATATTTCCCAACTTTCAACTAGAAAATAATGTTTCTTGAGAGTTTGAAACAAGTACTAGTGCAGAGTGCTGTAACATTTTGTTATCCGAATGGCCATTCTGTTTCAAGTATAAGTACAAATATAATTCAAATAAAATCAGTTAAAACATTGATTTACTACACTCGTCAAAAGAAGTTCCTGGACACTCATTGATAAATATTTAATATAAATTAAACAATTGCATGTCAAAATAAGCAGACAATAATTCTCAATCATGTCTGTATGAAATTAAGATGTACGCATTCATGCATGGCTGAGCACATTCATTAAGCAATGGTAAGATGCGTAAAAGGAAATTGCAAGAAATGAGCATTTGCAGTCATTTGAATGGAGGGATTATCCAATTGTTTGCAATCTTCTTGCCATTGTCAAGTGAATGGGATCTGTGATGCATGAGTGATCATGTCTAAATTCCATGTTAAGCTGTTAGAGGATTACTTTCTGCTTATTTTGATATACAATTATATAAACTGCTCACAAAAAGTATCGAAACACTTAGAAATGATTAAATATATAACGGTTCGAAAGGGTGATGCATTAATCGAATCACATATCCAAGTGCATACATTTGTTCTGCATATTTTGACACCTCGATCTTGACAGACGATTTTAAAAAGAAAGAGGTTTGCATTACTGTTTAGAATGATCAGATTCTTGCTTTTCAATAGGGATGAGTGTCACTTTTGAAACTGGACCCACGATCATTGAAATGACAATAACTCCACTCCGCAACATCGTATCTCAACGATCGAGGTGTCAAAATACGCAGAACAAAATTATGCACTTGGTTATTTGCTTCGATTAATGCATACCTTTTCGAGCCGTTATATATTGGATCATTTCTAAGTGTTTCGATACTTTTTGTGAGCAGTTTATATATAATCATATATAGTAGAAGGTTGGTTTGCAATTACTGGAACAGAGTGCTCGATGGATAAACCAGAGCGATATATAATACAAAAAAGGTTGTCAGTACATGGTCACTACTACGTAGTTTCGTACAAGGTGTTACTGCCTTGCACTCATCAGGTGAAATGATACTAATTTACACTACAACAACTGATTATTTGCATATACATTGCATAGTGACCATGTACTGACAACCTTTTTTGTATTATATATAATCATATATATAATAATATAATCATCATCATCATCATCAGGGTGTAGTTCGCTCGCTTGAAAGGAACCCCTCCCTAGAATGCCTCCACAGACTTCTGTTTCTGGCTAGTCTTGACTATATAGTGCCCAGCTGTCGGGTAAGGTCGTCTCTCCAGCGTGTTTTGGGGGCGTCCACGTTTACGGGTCCAATTTATTGGAGTCCACTCTGTTGATCTGACTGTCCACCGGTTATCTGTTAGCCGTGCAATGTGTCCTGCCCATCTGTGTTTTGCCATCCTGATGTTATCGATGATGTCGCTGACACCTGTTTGTTGTCGAATCCAGGTGTTACGCTTTTGGTCGCGAAGAGTGATGCCCAGCATTATGCGCTCCATCTTGTGCTGTGCCACTGCAGGCTTCTCTAACATGGTGTTGGTCGGTGCCCATGTCTCACTACCATAAGTCATTACTGGAAGAACGTACTCATTTAGAACCTTCCTCTTGATCTTCATACTGGTCTTACGGCTTCTCATGATATTTCCTACTTTACTGAAGGCTGCCTAACCAAGTCCAATTCTCTTATTTATCTCAGGGAGCAAGTCACCATCTCGTGTCACCGTCTTTCCCAGGTATACATATCTGTCCACCTCCTCGATGATTTTCCATCAACAGTTATTACGGACTTGTTGACATGGTCATTGAACATCACTTTGGTCTTGCCTAGGTGCATGTTAAAGCCAACTGGTTTGCTGGCTCTGTCAATGTCAGTGAGCATGCTTTCCAACTCCTCTGGTGATTTGGCAATCAAGACGATGTCATCGGCGAATATTAGGTGTGAAAGGTGTTCGCCATTGATGTTAAGGCCCTAATTGTCTTTCCAGTCTATTCTACCTATGATGGCATCTTGGAGACATGATGTGAAGAGTTTAGGCGATATGTTGTCCCCTTGCCTTGCTCCCCTCTCCAGCTTGATTGTATCACTGTCCTTGTTGAGTTTCAGGATGGATGTGGCACCGTGGTATAGATCACGTAGGAGAGTTATGTACACCGGATCAACACCCTGGTTCTCCAGTGCCTTGAAGAGCGGCGAAAACTCGATGGAATCGAAAGCCTTCTCGTAGTCGACAAAGGCAAAGCATAGGGGAATCTTGTACTCATTTGCCTTTTCTTGTAGCTGGTTTACTACTTGGATGTGGTCGATGGTGGAGAAACCTGCCCTAAAGCCTGCCTGCTCTCTTGGTTGATGGTGTTCCAGTGTGCGTAGCATTCTGCGTAGGAGGATTTTTGAAAATACCTTGTATGTGACTGGCAGGAGGCTGATCTGCCTGCAGTTTTTTATGTCGGCCGTGTCTCCTTTCTTGTGAAGGATGATTACAGACGCCTTCTTCCAGGAGCTGGGGACTTTGCCATCCGCAAAACATCTGTTGATGAGCTTGGTAAACATTTTGACAATGGGCTCCCCGCCATCATATAATTATATGTATTCTATTAAATATTAATTTAATTTAAGTGTCCAAGAACTTCTTTTGACGAGTGTATATATACAGTAGTTACTTAGTATTTTCCATCTGAATTATTAGCCCAATTGGTAGAGCGCCGGTCTAGAGTTCCTGAGATCACAGGTTCAAATCATTGATGGGTGGAGTTCAGATGAGTTCATTCAGGTTGTTTAGTATTAATAACGTTTGTAATGTTTACATTTATTTATACAGGAACGACTACACGATGTGTAACTAACACAATGGATGGCAGTGACAGGTATGTATTACGGTATTAAGGAAACTCGTGAAATATGTTGCTGCGCATAATCCCGTCGTATTTCTAATCCACAAATAGCGACCGGAAGTACCCACCCGTAGCGATATGGCTTCATTTGACGTGAAATTAATAAAGCCAAATTCACTTCACGTCATTTTGAAGAATCGGGCTCCAATCTGATCCACGGTACTCTAATAGTCATAATGTGGGAACTTTAAATGTGCTTACAATAATGTGACGGTATATAGTCCGGTCAAGCGAATTACAAGGGTTTGTTTTCAAGTACCTTTACAGGTGAGGTGTTACTCACCGATCCTTTGTCACCCCTTTTAACGATATAGACAAAAGGATTGCGCTTTCCCTGCTCAAATACTGTGCAATTTGAGATACATGTGACATTTAGTTTTTGAGATGTGATAGAAAAACCAAATTTAGATGATTGTTTTTGCAATCTGCGTATACAATCTTGGAAAAAAGTCCTTGGAACGCGAACGCTGAGCTGAGCACACGTGCTGGGTATTGTGTACATGTATTGATACTTAGTGTCTTCTGTTATAAACGGAAATTGTTCAAATGAGATTTTTACTTCCCCACCCCCCATCGATCAATGTTGGGACACTCTGGCAAGCTGCAGGAGCCACTGGCCTTGGTCAACATTGTACGGGGGAGTGGGGGTGACACTTGTCCGTTAATCACACGCACGTGTTCCAAGACTTTTTTCCAGGATTGTATAAGAGGAATGCAAAATATTTGATCTAAATTTGGTTTTTCTGTCATAAATCAAAAACCGAATGTCGTATGAATCTCATATTACACACGATTTGAGTAAACAATAGGGGCATCACAAATATAATAAAAATGATGACAGGGAATTAATTTTATTTAGGGAGTGGTCACTGAAAACAATTATGTATGTCATATTTAACTACAATTTGACCCGTTTCTTGATCCCGCGCGTAATAATCTGATGTTTATAAATCAATAAATCAAAAGTATAAAGTTCTTGCTGAGAAATTAACATGGTTATACTTTTAATAATGTTATCACATTGCCTATTTGTTTGTTATTTGAAATATGAAACTATACATTTACACTTTCCACGCGACAGGTGTCTGCAGACGACAATCCAAAATTGCACAAAATGTTTCAAAAACGTCAACATTATTGAATGTCATTTTACCAATATTTGGAATCACCTTATGAAATGCATTCAAATAAGTACAAACGTGCCTATTATTAGTTCAGTTATCCTTGAGATAGACATAAAAGTTAGACAAATCTGTTTTGTACCGTGGTTAAACCAATAGCCGCGTTGAAAGTGTTAACATTTGCCGAGCAGTAAACGTTTATTTGCAATACTATTCCTATCTATTGAAGATAGCTCATAACAGAAAAAAGGAAAAAAGCCACGCCATGAAAGCGACTCGAACCAACGCCAAGCAGGCTATGAACAGATAAAGGGTGCCAACGAACGCTCCTATCCACTCGGCCAAGCGGTCAGTGCTTACACAAGCGTGGATTTGTTTTATTATACATGTTATAGTAATGCATTATTGCAAAGTGTCACACACTTTACAACAGTTTACCATCAGTTTACCATTGGGACATTTTGCTTAAAATAGGCAATTAAACGTTTTTTTCATACTGCCTTTGAGTTATCAAGATATGCATATGTGTTAGCTATACCAATCATGCATGTTGTAACTCCGAAATATAAGCCGCATTGGTCACATCTACGCATTTTGATAACAGTTTACCATTTAAAATGAAAACAAAATATGTATAATAATATTATACTATAGAAACGACGGTAAAGTGTTCAATGAACACGCGTTTCAAGGCAACACTTTACCATGCACTTTACCATACACTTTACCATTACGGTCCCAACTCGTCTGATGATTTCTTTGTGTATAAAGCTAAATTCATTTATCGCAGCGCTATTTTAATCAATAAATACAATAAAATATACTACTTAAATGGTTTATTTATGTATTCACGTATATTATATATTACTTAAATGGTTTATGTATTCACTTATTTAGTTGTTTGGGTTGTTTTTGAGGATGAGATTGAACTGAAGGCCTATAAATAATATTATCGTCGTGCTTACTCATCTGACTCATTAGCTCAGTTGACTAGAGCGCTTGTCTATAACCATCCGGAGGTCCCAGGTTCAAATCCTGGATGTGCAATTTCTTTTACTGACTATCATTTATAATTTGTGGAGTAAGAAGAAACATTTACTCATCATCCAACCATGTCCAACTATTGTTTTTCCAATTATTTTCAAATATTTCCAAAAAATAAATGCCGACAGTTTTGAAAAAAAATGTGTAAGAAAAAAGAGTAATATTTGAAAAATCCATAAAATAAGGGTTTGTGAATAACGTGTCGGGAAAAAATACCAGCAATTTCAAAATGTTCAAAATAAATTCCAAAAACTGTAGGCAAAAACACCCTTTGACAATTTGAGCAAAAAATGTTGGTTAATATTAATATGTGGAAATGTAGAACTAAATCCAAATGTAGTTTTTCAAAAATTCTTTTGAATAAAAACAGCCCAAAAAGTGTACGCATAGGCCTATGAACATTCGAGCAGAAAAAAAAGTGTTTTGAAAAAAGGTGTTTTTCTTGCATTTTTTCTTGGTGATTATTGGGCCGGGGGATTCATCGTCCCTTTGCAACACAAGTGATGCAAAACAACGACCGCAAATAAAAAAATACATAATAACAGATGGGCATATGAATAATGAGCATCTATTATTATATTACAACCCGTTAATGCAATACGAAAGATAGCTGTCGAATCTGTCAAACAGAAGTTACTGCTATCTACTGAAGATAGTTATTTACAAGTAGGCCTAAGTTGTTTTACAATTATGTGTGTTACTTTCAACCCTATATATAGATTCCGTTACTTTTAGATACTCTTTTGCATATCTAACAATACCTGAATAACTCTCGTAGGAGTATCTGAAAACGCCACATTATGCATTGCAATAATGGCCAATTATTATACATCTTCGAAATGCATTAGTTAGTATAGGGAATTGGTTTCACTGAACGTTCCCGTATTAAATGAATGTCTTTATTAAAATAAATACTGGGGATGCCAAGCCTATGGTCCCCTGCCAAATACTGTGCAATTTGAGATACATGTGACATTTAGTTTTTGAGATGTGATAGAAAAACCAAATTTAGATTATTGTTTTTGCAATCTGCGTATACATGTATAAGAGGAATGCAAAATATTTGATCTAAATTTGGTTTTTCTGTCATAAATCAAAAACCGAATGTCGTATGAATCTCATATTACACACGATTTGAGTAAACAATAGGGGCATCACAAATATAATAAAAATGATGACAGGGAATTAATTTTATTTAGGGAGTGGTCACTGAAAACAATTATGTATGTCATATTTAACTACAATTTGACCCGTTTCTTGATCCCGCGCGTAATAATCTGATGTTTATAAATCAATAAATCAAAAGTATAAAGTTCTTGCTGAGAAATTAACATGGTTATACTTTTAATAATGTTATCACATTGCCTATTTGTTTGTTATTTGAAATATGAAACTATACATTTACACTTTCCACGCGACAGGTGTCTGCAGACGACAATCCAAAATTGCACAAAATGTTTCAAAAACGTCAAAATTATTGAATGTCATTTTACCAATATTTGGAATCACCTTATGAAATGCATTCAAATAAGTACAAACGTGCCTATTATTAGTTCAGTTATCCTTGAGATAGACATAAAAGTTAGACAAATCTGTTTTGTACCGTGGTTAAACCAATAGCCGCGTTGAAAGTGTTAACATTTGCCGAGCAGTAAACGTTTATTTGCAATACTATTCCTATCTATTGAAGATAGCTCATAACAGAAAAAAGGAAAAAAGCCACGCCATGAAAGCGACTCGAACCAACGCCAAGCAGGCTATGAACAGATAAAGGGTGCCAACGAACGCTCCTATCCACTCGGCCAAGCGGTCAGTGCTTACACAAGCGTGGATTTGTTTTATTATACATGTTATAGTAATGCATTATTGCAAAGTGTCACACACTTTACAACAGTTTACCATCAGTTTACCAATGGGACATTTTGCTTAAAATAGGCAATTAAACGTTTTTTTCATACTGCCTTTGAGTTATCAAGATATGCATATGTGTTAGCTATACCAATCATGCATGTTGTAACTCCGAAATATAAGCCGCATTGGTCACATCTACGCATTTTGATAACAGTTTACCATTTAAAATGAAAACAAAATATGTATAATAATATTATACTATAGAAACGACGGTAAAGTGTTCAATGAACACGCGTTTCAAGGCAACACTTTACCATGCACTTTACCATACACTTTACCATTACGGTCCCAACTCGTCTGATGATTTCTTTGTGAATAAAGCTAAATTCATTTATCGCAGCGCTATTTTAATCAATAAATACAATAAAATATACTACTTAAATGGTTTATTTATGTATTCACGTATATTATATATTACTTAAATGGTTTATGTATTCACTTATTTAGTTGTTTGGGTTGTTTTTGAGGATGAGATTGAACTGAAGGCCTATAGATAATATTATCGTCGTGCTTACTCATCTGACTCATTAGCTCAGTTGACTAGAGCGCTTGTCTATAACCATCCGGAGGTCCCAGGTTCAAATCCTGGATGTGCAATTTCTTTTACTGACTATCATTTATAATTTGTGGAGTAAGAAGAAACATTTACTCATCATCCAACCATGTCCAACTATTGTTTTTCCAATTATTTTCAAATATTTCCAAAAAATAAATGCCGACAGTTTTGAAAAAAAAATGTGTAAGAAAAAAGAGTAATATTTGAAAAATCCATAAAATAAGGGTTTGTGAATAACGTGTCGGGAAAAAATACCAGCAATTTCAAAATGTTCAAAATAAATTCCAAAAACTGTAGGCAAAAACACCCTTTGACAATTTGAGCCAAAAAATGTTGGTTAATATTAATATGTGGAAATGTAGAACTAAATCCAAATGTAGTTTTTCAAAAATTCTTTTGAATAAAAACAGCCCAAAAAGTGTACGTATAGGCCTATGAACATTCGAGCAGAAAAAAAAGTGTTTTGAAAAAAGGTGTTTTTCTTGCATTTTTTCTTGGTGATTATTGAGCCGGGGGATTCATCGTCCCTTTGCAACACAAGTGATGCAAAACAACGACCGCAAATAAAAAAAATACATAATAACAGATGGGCATATGAATAATGAGCATCTATTATTATATTACAACCCGTTAATGCAATACGAAAGATAGCTGTCGAATCTGTCAAACAGAAGTTACTGCTATCTACTGAAGATAGTTATTTACAAGTAGGCCTAAGTTGTTTTACAATTATTTGTGTTACTTTCAACCCTATATATAGATTCCGTTACTTTTAGATACTCTTTTGCATATCTAACAATACATGAATAACTCTCGTAGGAGTATCTGAAAACGCCACATTATGCATTGCAATAATGGCCAATTATTATACATCTTCGAAATGCATTAGTTAGTATAGGGAATTGGTTTCACTGAACGTTCCCGTATTAAATGAATGTCTTTATTAAAAAAAATACTGGGGATGCCAAGCCTATGGTCCCCTGCCAAATACTGTGCAATTTGAGATACATGTGACATTTAGTTTTTGAGATGTGAGATTTTTACTTCCCCACCCCCCATCGATCAATGTTGGGACACTCTGGAAAGCTGCAGGAGCCACTGGCCTTGGTCAACATTGTACGGGGGAGTGGGGGTGACACTTGTCCGTTAATCACACGCACGTGTTCCAAGACTTTTTTCCAGGATTGTATAAGAGGAATGCAAAATATTTGATCTAAATTTGGTTTTTCTGTCATAAATCAAAAACCGAATGTCGTATGAATCTCATATTACACACGATTTGAGTAAACAATAGGGGCATCACAAATATAATAAAAATGATGACAGGGAATTAATTTTATTTAGGGAGTGGTCACTGAAAACAATTATGTATGTCATATTTAACTACAATTTGACCCGTTTCTTGATCCCGCGCGTAATAATCTGATGTTTATAAATCAATAAATCAAAAGTATAAAGTTCTTGCTGAGAAATTAACATGATTATACTTTTAATAATGTTATCACATTGCCTATTTGTTTGTTATTTGAAATATGAAACTATACATTTACACTTTCCACGCGACAGGTGTCTGCAGACGACAATCCAAAATTGCACAAAATGTTTCAAAAACGTCAAAATTATTGAATGTCATTTTACCAATATTTGGAATCACCTTATGAAATGCATTCAAATAAGTACAAACGTGCCTATTATTAGTTCAGTTATCCTTGAGATAGACATAAAAGTTAGACAAATCTGTTTTGTACCGTGGTTAAACCAATAGCCGCGTTGAAAGTGTTAACATTTGCCGAGCAGTAAACGTTTATTTGCAATACTATTCCTATCTATTGAAGATAGCTCATAACAGAAAAAAGGAAAAAAGCCACGCCATGAAAGCGACTCGAACCAACGCCAAGCAGGCTATGAACAGATAAAGGGTGCCAACGAACGCTCCTATCCACTCGGCCAAGCGGTCAGTGCTTACACAAGCGTGGATTTGTTTTATTATACATGTTATAGTAATGCATTATTGCAAAGTGTCACACACTTTACAACAGTTTACCATCAGTTTACCAATGGGACATTTTGCTTAAAATAGGCAATTAAACGTTTTTTTCATACTGCCTTTGAGTTATCAAGATATGCATATGTGTTAGCTATACCAATCATGCATGTTGTAACTCCGAAATATAAGCCGCATTGGTCACATCTACGCATTTTGATAACAGTTTACCATTTAAAATGAAAACAAAATATGTATAATAATATTATACTATAGAAACGACGGTAAAGTGTTCAATGAACACGCGTTTCAAGGCAACACTTTACCATGCACTTTACCATACACTTTACAATTACGGTCCCAACTCGTCTGATGATTTCTTTGTGAATAAAGCTAAATTCATTTATCGCAGCGCTATTTTAATCAATAAATACAATAAAATATACTACTTAAATGGTTTATTTATGTATTCACGTATATTATATATTACTTAAATGGTTTATGTATTCACTTATTTAGTTGTTTGGGTTGTTTTTGAGGATGAGATTGAACTGAAGGCCTATAGATAATATTATCGTCGTGCTTACTCATCTGACTCATTAGCTCAGTTGACTAGAGCGCTTGTCTATAACCATCCGGAGGTCCCAGGTTCAAATCCTGGATGTGCAATTTCTTTTACTGACTATAATTTATAATTTGTGGAGTAAGAAGAAACATTTACTCATCATCCAACCATGTCCAACTATTGTTTTTCCAATTATTTTCAAATATTTCCAAAAAATAAATGCCGACAGTTTTGAAAAAAAATGTGTAAGAAAAAAGAGTAATATTTGAAAAATCCATAAAATAAGGGTTTGTGAATAACGTGTCGGGAAAAAATACCAGCAATTTCAAAATGTTCAAAATAAATTCCAAAAACTGTAGGCAAAAACACCCTTTGACAATTTGAGCCAAAAAATGTTGGTTAATATTAATATGTGGAAATGTAGAACTAAATCCAAATGTAGTTTTTCAAAAATTCTTTTGAATAAAAACACCCCAAAAAGTGTACGTATAGGCCTATGAACATTCGAGCAGAAAAAAAAGTGTTTTGAAAAAAGGTGTTTTTCTTGCATTTTTTCTTGGTGATTATTGAGCCGGGGGATTCATCGTCCCTTTGCAACACAAGTGATGCAAAACAACGACCGCAAATAAAAAAAATACATAATAACAGATGGGCATATGAATAATGAGCATCTATTATTATATTACAACCCGTTAATGCAATACGAAAGATAGCTGTCGAATCTGTCAAACAGAAGTTACTGCTATCTACTGAAGATAGTTATTTACAAGTAGGCCTAAGTTGTTTTACAATTATTTGTGTTACTTTCAACCCTATATATAGATTCCGTTACTTTTAGATACTCTTTTGCATATCTAACAATACATGAATAACTCTCGTAGGAGTATCTGAAAACGCCACATTATGCATTGCAATAATGGCCAATTATTATACATCTTCGAAATGCATTAGTTAGTATAGGGAATTGGTTTCACTGAACGTTCCCGTATTAAATGAATGTCTTTATTAAAAAAAATACTGGGGATGCCAAGCCTATGGTCCCCTGCCAAATACTGTGCAATTTGAGATACATGTGACATTTAGTTTTTGAGATGTGAGATTTTTACTTCCCCACCCCCCATCGATCAATGTTGGGACACTCTGGCAAGCTGCAGGAGCCACTGGCCTTGGTCAACATTGTACGGGGGAGTGGGGGTGACACTTGTCCGTTAATCACACGCACGTGTTCCAAGACTTTTTTCCAGGATTGTATAAGAGGAATGCAAAATATTTGATCTAAATTTGGTTTTTCTGTCATAAATCAAAAACCGAATGTCGTATGAATCTCATATTACACACGATTTGAGTAAACAGTAGGGGCATCACAAATATAATAAAAATGATGACAGGGAATTAATTTTATTTAGGGAGTGGTCACTGAAAACAGTTATGTATGTCATATTTAACTACAATTTGACCCGTTTCTTGATCCCGCGCGTAATAATCTGATGTTTATAAATCAATAAATCAAAAGTATAAAGTTCTTGCTGAGAAATTAACATGGTTATACTTTTAATAATGTTATCACATTGCCTATTTGTTTGTTATTTGAAATATGAAACTATACATTTACACTTTCCACGCGACAGGTGTCTGCAGACGACAATCCAAAATTGCACAAAATGTTTCAAAAACGTCAAAATTATTGAATGTCATTTTACCAATATTTGGAATCACCTTATGAAATGCATTCAAATAAGTACAAACGTGCCTATTATTAGTTCAGTTATCCTTGAGATAGACATAAAAGTTAGACAAATCTGTTTTGTACCGTGGTTAAACCAATAGCCGCGTTGAAAGTGTTAACATTTGCCGAGCAGTAAACGTTTATTTGCAATACTATTCCTATCTATTGAAGATAGCTCATAACAGAAAAAAGGAAAAAAGCCACGCCATGAAAGCGACTCGAACCAACGCCAAGCAGGCTATGAACAGATAAAGGGTGCCAACGAACGCTCCTATCCACTCGGCCAAGCGGTCAGTGCTTACACAAGCGTGGATTTGTTTTATTATACATGTTATAGTAATGCATTATTGCAAAGTGTCACACACTTTACAACAGTTTACCATCAGTTTACCAATGGGACATTTTGCTTAAAATAGGCAATTAAACGTTTTTTTCATACTGCCTTTGAGTTATCAAGATATGCATATGTGTTAGCTATACCAATCATGCATGTTGTAACTCCGAAATATAAGCCGCATTGGTCACATCTACGCATTTTGATAACAGTTTACCATTTAAAATGAAAACAAAATATGTATAATAATATTATACTATAGAAACGACGGTAAAGTGTTCAATGAACACGCGTTTCAAGGCAACACTTTACCATGCACTTTACCATACACTTTACCATTACGGTCCCAACTCGTCTGATGATTTCTTTGTGAATAAAGCTAAATTCATTTATCGCAGCGCTATTTTAATCAATAAATACAATAAAATATACTACTTAAATGGTTTATTTATGTATTCACGTATATTATATATTACTTAAATGGTTTATGTATTCACTTATTTAGTTGTTTGGGTTGTTTTTGAGGATGAGATTGAACTGAAGGCCTATAGATAATATTATCGTCGTGCTTACTCATCTGACTCATTAGCTCAGTTGACTAGAGCGCTTGTCTATAACCATCCGGAGGTCCCAGGTTCAAATCCTGGATGTGCAATTTCTTTTACTGACTATCATTTATAATTTGTGGAGTAAGAAGAAACATTTACTCATCATCCAACCATGTCCAACTATTGTTTTTCCAATTATTTTCAAATATTTCCAAAAAATAAATGCCGACAGTTTTGAAAAAAAATGTGTAAGAAAAAAGAGTAATATTTGAAAAATCCATAAAATAAGGGTTTGTGAATAACGTGTCGGGAAAAAATACCAGCAATTTCAAAATGTTCAAAATAAATTCCAAAAACTGTAGGCAAAAACACCCTTTGACAATTTGAGCCAAAAAATGTTGGTTAATATTAATATGTGGAAATGTAGAACTAAATCCAAATGTAGTTTTTCAAAAATTCTTTTGAATAAAAACAGCCCAAAAAGTGTACGTATAGGCCTATGAACATTCGAGCAGAAAAAAAAGTGTTTTGAAAAAAGGTGTTTTTCTTGCATTTTTTCTTGGTGATTATTGAGCCGGGGGATTCATCGTCCCTTTGCAACACAAGTGATGCAAAACAACGACCGCAAATAAAAAAAATACATAATAACAGATGGGCATATGAATAATGAGCATCTATTATTATATTACAACCCGTTAATGCAATACGAAAGATAGCTGTCGAATCTGTCAAACAGAAGTTACTGCTATCTACTGAAGATAGTTATTTACAAGTAGGCCTAAGTTGTTTTACAATTATTTGTGTTACTTTCAACCCTATATATAGATTCCGTTACTTTTAGATACTCTTTTGCATATCTAACAATACATGAATAACTCTCGTAGGAGTATCTGAAAACGCCACATTATGCATTGCAATAATGGCCAATTATTATACATCTTCGAAATGCATTAGTTAGTATAGGGAATTGGTTTCACTGAACGTTCCCGTATTAAATGAATGTCTTTATTAAAAAAAATACTGGGGATGCCAAGCCTATGGTCCCCTGCCAAATACTGTGCAATTTGAGATACATGTGACATTTAGTTTTTGAGATGTGAGATTTTTACTTCCCCACCCCCCATCGATCAATGTTGGGACACTCTGGCAAGCTGCAGGAGCCACTGGCCTTGGTCAACATTGTACGGGGGAGTGGGGGTGACACTTGTCCGTTAATCACACGCACGTGTTCCAAGACTTTTTTCCAGGATTGTATAAGAGGAATGCAAAATATTTGATCTAAATTTGGTTTTTCTGTCATAAATCAAAAACCGAATGTCGTATGAATCTCATATTACACACGATTTGAGTAAACAATAGGGGCATCACAAATATAATAAAAATGATGACAGGGAATTAATTTTATTTAGGGAGTGGTCACTGAAAACAATTATGTATGTCATATTTAACTACAATTTGACCCGTTTCTTGATCCCGCGCGTAATAATCTGATGTTTATAAATCAATAAATCAAAAGTATAAAGTTCTTGCTGAGAAATTAACATGGTTATACTTTTAATAATGTTATCACATTGCCTATTTGTTTGTTATTTGAAATATGAAACTATACATTTACACTTTCCACGCGACAGGTGTCTGCAGACGACAATCCAAAATTGCACAAAATGTTTCAAAAACGTCAAAATTATTGAATGTCATTTTACCAATATTTGGAATCACCTTATGAAATGCATTCAAATAAGTACAAACGTGCCTATTATTAGTTCAGTTATCCTTGAGATAGACATAAAAGTTAGACAAATCTGTTTTGTACCGTGGTTAAACCAATAGCCGCGTTGAAAGTGTTAACATTTGCCGAGCAGTAAACGTTTATTTGCAATACTATTCCTATCTATTGAAGATAGCTCATAACAGAAAAAAGGAAAAAAGCCACGCCATGAAAGCGACTCGAACCAACGCCAAGCAGGCTATGAACAGATAAAGGGTGCCAACGAACGCTCCTATCCACTCGGCCAAGCGGTCAGTGCTTACACAAGCGTGGATTTGTTTTATTATACATGTTATAGTAATGCATTATTGCAAAGTGTCACACACTTTACAACAGTTTACCATCAGTTTACCATTGGGACATTTTGCTTAAAATAGGCAATTAAACGTTTTTTTCATACTGCCTTTGAGTTATCAAGATATGCATATGTGTTAGATATACCAATCATGCATGTTGTAACTCCGAAATATAAGCCGCATTGGTCACATCTACGCATTTTGATAACAGTTTACCATTTAAAATGAAAACAAAATATGTATAATAATATTATACTATAGAAACGACGGTAAAGTGTTCAATGAACACGCGTTTCAAGGCAACACTTTACCATGCACTTTACCATACACTTTACCATTACGGTCCCAACTCGTCTGATGATTTCTTTGTGAATAAAGCTAAATTCATTTATCGCAGCGCTATTTTAATCAATAAATACAATAAAATATACTACTTAAATGGTTTATTTATGTATTCACGTATATTATATATTACTTAAATGGTTTATGTATTCACTTATTTAGTTGTTTGGGTTGTTTTTGAGGATGAGATTGAACTGAAGGCCTATAGATAATATTATCGTCGTGCTTACTCATCTGACTCATTAGCTCAGTTGACTAGAGCGCTTGTCTATAACCATCCGGAGGTCCCAGGTTCAAATCCTGGATGTGCAATTTCTTTTACTGACTATCATTTATAATTTGTGGAGTAAGAAGAAACATTTACTCATCATCCAACCATGTCCAACTATTGTTTTTCCAATTATTTTCAAATATTTCCAAAAAATAAATGCCGACAGTTTTGAAAAAAAATGTGTAAGAAAAAAGAGTAATATTTGAAAAATCCATAAAATAAGGGTTTGTGAATAACGTGTCGGGAAAAAATACCAGCAATTTCAAAATGTTCAAAATAAATTCCAAAAACTGTAGGCAAAAACACCCTTTGACAATTTGAGCCAACAAATGTTGGTTAATATTAATATGTGGAAATGTAGAACTAAATCCAAATGTAGTTTTTCAAAAATTCTTTTGAATAAAAACAGCCCAAAAAGTGTACGTATAGGCCTATGAACATTCGAGCAGAAAAAAAAGTGTTTTGAAAAAAGGTGTTTTTCTTGCATTTTTTCTTGGTGATTATTGAGCCGGGGGATTCATCGTCCCTTTGCAACACAAGTGATGCAAAACAACGACCGCAAATAAAAAAATACATAATAACAGATGGGCATATGAATAATGAGCATCTATTATTATATTACAACCCGTTAATGCAATACGAAAGATAGCTGTCGAATCTGTCAAACAGAAGTTACTGCTATCTACTGAAGATAGTTATTTACAAGTAGGCCTAAGTTGTTTTACAATTATTTGTGTTACTTTCAACCCTATATATAGATTCCGTTACTTTTAGATACTCTTTTGCATATCTAACAATACATGAATAACTCTCGTAGGAGTATCTGAAAACGCCACATTATGCATTGCAATAATGGCCAATTATTATACATCTTCGAAATGCATTAGTTAGTATAGGGAATTGGTTTCACTGAACGTTCCCGTATTAAATGAATGTCTTTATTAAAAAAAATACTGGGGATGCCAAGCCTATGGTCCCCTGCCAAATACTGTGCAATTTGAGATACATGTGACATTTAGTTTTTGAGATGTGAGATTTTTACTTCCCCACCCCCCATCGATCAATGTTGGGACACTCTGGCAAGCTGCAGGAGCCACTGGCCTTGGTCAACATTGTACGGGGGAGTGGGGGTGACACTTGTCCGTTAATCACACGCACGTGTTCCAAGACTTTTTTCCAGGATTGTATAAGAGGAATGCAAAATATTTGATCTAAATTTGGTTTTTCTGTCATAAATCAAAAACCGAATGTCGTATGAATCTCATATTACACACGATTTGAGTAAACAATAGGGGCATCACAAATATAATAAAAATGATGACAGGGAATTAATTTTATTTAGGGAGTGGTCACTGAAAACAATTATGTATGTCATATTTAACTACAATTTGACCCGTTTCTTGATCCCGCGCGTAATAATCTGATGTTTATAAATCAATAAATCAAAAGTATAAAGTTCTTGCTGAGAAATTAACATGGTTATACTTTTAATAATGTTATCACATTGCCTATTTGTTTGTTATTTGAAATATGAAACTATACATTTACACTTTCCACGCGACAGGTGTCTGCAGACGACAATCCAAAATTGCACAAAATGTTTCAAAAACGTCAAAATTATTGAATGTCATTTTACCAATATTTGGAATCACCTTATGAAATGCATTCAAATAAGTACAAACGTGCCTATTATTAGTTCAGTTATCCTTGAGATAGACATAAAAGTTAGACAAATCTGTTTTGTACCGTGGTTAAACCAATAGCCGCGTTGAAAGTGTTAACATTTGCCGAGCAGTAAACGTTTATTTGCAATACTATTCCTATCTATTGAAGATAGCTCATAACAGAAAAAAGGAAAAAAGCCACGCCATGAAAGCGACTCGAACCAACGCCAAGCAGGCTATGAACAGATAAAGGGTGCCAACGAACGCTCCTATCCACTCGGCCAAGCGGTCAGTGCTTACACAAGCGTGGATTTGTTTTATTATACATGTTATAGTAATGCATTATTGCAAAGTGTCACACACTTTACAACAGTTTACCATCAGTTTACCAATGGGACATTTTGCTTAAAATAGGCAATTAAACGTTTTTTTCATACTGCCTTTGAGTTATCAAGATATGCATATGTGTTAGCTATACCAATCATGCATGTTGTAACTCCGAAATATAAGCCGCATTGGTCACATCTACGCATTTTGATAACAGTTTACCATTTAAAATGAAAACAAAATATGTATAATAATATTATACTATAGAAACGACGGTAAAGTGTTCAATGAACACGCGTTTCAAGGCAACACTTTACCATGCACTTTACCATACACTTTACCATTACGGTCCCAACTCGTCTGATGATTTCTTTGTGAATAAAGCTAAATTCATTTATCGCAGCGCTATTTTAATCAATAAATACAATAAAATATACTACTTAAATGGTTTATTTATGTATTCACGTATATTATATATTACTTAAATGGTTTATGTATTCACTTATTTAGTTGTTTGGGTTGTTTTTGAGGATGAGATTGAACTGAAGGCCTATAGATAATATTATCGTCGTGCTTACTCATCTGACTCATTAGCTCAGTTGACTAGAGCGCTTGTCTATAACCATCCGGAGGTCCCAGGTTCAAATCCTGGATGTGCAATTTCTTTTACTGACTATCATTTATAATTTGTGGAGTAAGAAGAAACATTTACTCATCATCCAACCATGTCCAACTATTGTTTTTCCAATTATTTTCAAATATTTCCAAAAAATAAATGCCGACAGTTTTGAAAAAAAATGTGTAAGAAAAAAGAGTAATATTTGAAAAATCCATAAAATAAGGGTTTGTGAATAACGTGTCGGGAAAAAATACCAGCAATTTCAAAATGTTCAAAATAAATTCCAAAAACTGTAGGCAAAAACACCCTTTGACAATTTGAGCCAAAAAATGTTGGTTAATATTAATATGTGGAAATGTAGAACTAAATCCAAATGTAGTTTTTCAAAAATTCTTTTGAATAAAAACAGCCCAAAAAGTGTACGTATAGGCCTATGAACATTCGAGCAGAAAAAAAAGTGTTTTGAAAAAAGGTGTTTTTCTTGCATTTTTTCTTGGTGATTATTGAGCCGGGGGATTCATCGTCCCTTTGCAACACAAGTGATGCAAAACAACGACCGCAAATAAAAAAATACATAATAACAGATGGGCATATGAATAATGAGCATCTATTATTATATTACAACCCGTTAATGCAATACGAAAGATAGCTGTCGAATCTGTCAAACAGAAGTTACTGCTATCTACTGAAGATAGTTATTTACAAGTAGGCCTAAGTTGTTTTACAATTATTTGTGTTACTTTCAACCCTATATATAGATTCCGTTACTTTTAGATACTCTTTTGCATATCTAACAATACATGAATAACTCTCGTAGGAGTATCTGAAAACGCCACATTATGCATTGCAATAATGGCCAATTATTATACATCTTCGAAATGCATTAGTTAGTATAGGGAATTGGTTTCACTGAACGTTCCCGTATTAAATGAATGTCTTTATTAAAAAAAATACTGGGGATGCCAAGCCTATGGTCCCCTGCCAAATACTGTGCAATTTGAGATACATGTGACATTTAGTTTTTGAGATGTGAGATTTTTACTTCCCCACCCCCCATCGATCAATGTTGGGACACTCTGGCAAGCTGCAGGAGCCACTGGCCTTGGTCAACATTGTACGGGGGAGTGGGGGTGACACTTGTCCGTTAATCACACGCACGTGTTCCAAGACTTTTTTCCAGGATTGTATAAGAGGAATGCAAAATATTTGATCTAAATTTGGTTTTTCTGTCATAAATCAAAAACCGAATGTCGTATGAATCTCATATTACACACGATTTGAGTAAACAATAGGGGCATCACAAATATAATAAAAATGATGACAGGGAATTAATTTTATTTAGGGAGTGGTCACTGAAAACAATTATGTATGTCATATTTAACTACAATTTGACCCGTTTCTTGATCCCGCGCGTAATAATCTGATGTTTATAAATCAATAAATCAAAAGTATAAAGTTCTTGCTGAGAAATTAACATGGTTATACTTTTAATAATGTTATCACATTGCCTATTTGTTTGTTATTTGAAATATGAAACTATACATTTACACTTTCCACGCGACAGGTGTCTGCAGACGACAATCCAAAATTGCACAAAATGTTTCAAAAACGTCAAAATTATTGAATGTCATTTTACCAATATTTGGAATCACCTTATGAAATGCATTCAAATAAGTACAAACGTGCCTATTATTAGTTCAGTTATCCTTGAGATAGACATAAAAGTTAGACAAATCTGTTTTGTACCGTGGTTAAACCAATAGCCGCGTTGAAAGTGTTAACATTTGCCGAGCAGTAAACGTTTATTTGCAATACTATTCCTATCTATTGAAGATAGCTCATAACAGAAAAAAGGAAAAAAGCCACGCCATGAAAGCGACTCGAACCAACGCCAAGCAGGCTATGAACAGATAAAGGGTGCCAACGAACGCTCCTATCCACTCGGCCAAGCGGTCAGTGCTTACACAAGCGTGGATTTGTTTTATTATACATGTTATAGTAATGCATTATTGCAAAGTGTCACACACTTTACAACAGTTTACCATCAGTTTACCAATGGGACATTTTGCTTAAAATAGGCAATTAAACGTTTTTTTCATACTGCCTTTGAGTTATCAAGATATGCATATGTGTTAGCTATACCAATCATGCATGTTGTAACTCCGAAATATAAGCCGCATTGGTCACATCTACGCATTTTGATAACAGTTTACCATTTAAAATGAAAACAAAATATGTATAATAATATTATACTATAGAAACGACGGTAAAGTGTTCAATGAACACGCGTTTCAAGGCAACACTTTACCATGCACTTTACCATACACTTTACCATTACGGTCCCAACTCGTCTGATGATTTCTTTGTGAATAAAGCTAAATTCATTTATCGCAGCGCTATTTTAATCAATAAATACAATAAAATATACTACTTAAATGGTTTATTTATGTATTCACGTATATTATATATTACTTAAATGGTTTATGTATTCACTTATTTAGTTGTTTGGGTTGTTTTTGAGGATGAGATTGAACTGAAGGCCTATAGATAATATTATCGTCGTGCTTACTCATCTGACTCATTAGCTCAGTTGACTAGAGCGCTTGTCTATAACCATCCGGAGGTCCCAGGTTCAAATCCTGGATGTGCAATTTCTTTTACTGACTATCATTTATAATTTGTGGAGTAAGAAGAAACATTTACTCATCATCCAACCATGTCCAACTATTGTTTTTCCAATTATTTTCAAATATTTCCAAAAAATAAATGCCGACAGTTTTGAAAAAAAATGTGTAAGAAAAAAGAGTAATATTTGAAAAATCCATAAAATAAGGGTTTGTGAATAACGTGTCGGGAAAAAATACCAGCAATTTCAAAATGTTCAAAATAAATTCCAAAAACTGTAGGCAAAAACACCCTTTGACAATTTGAGCCAAAAAATGTTGGTTAATATTAATATGTGGAAATGTAGAACTAAATCCAAATGTAGTTTTTCAAAAATTCTTTTGAATAAAAACAGCCCAAAAAGTGTACGTATAGGCCTATGAACATTCGAGCAGAAAAAAAAGTGTTTTGAAAAAAGGTGTTTTTCTTGCATTTTTTCTTGGTGATTATTGAGCCGGGGGATTCATCGTCCCTTTGCAACACAAGTGATGCAAAACAACGACCGCAAATAAAAAAATACATAATAACAGATGGGCATATGAATAATGAGCATCTATTATTATATTACAACCCGTTAATGCAATACGAAAGATAGCTGTCGAATCTGTCAAACAGAAGTTACTGCTATCTACTGAAGATAGTTATTTACAAGTAGGCCTAAGTTGTTTTACAATTATTTGTGTTACTTTCAACCCTATATATAGATTCCGTTACTTTTAGATACTCTTTTGCATATCTAACAATACATGAATAACTCTCGTAGGAGTATCTGAAAACGCCACATTATGCATTGCAATAATGGCCAATTATTATACATCTTCGAAATGCATTAGTTAGTATAGGGAATTGGTTTCACTGAACGTTCCCGTATTAAATGAATGTCTTTATTAAAAAAAATACTGGGGATGCCAAGCCTATGGTCCCCTGCCAAATACTGTGCAATTTGAGATACATGTGACATTTAGTTTTTGAGATGTGAGATTTTTACTTCCCCACCCCCCATCGATCAATGTTGGGACACTCTGGCAAGCTGCAGGAGCCACTGGCCTTGGTCAACATTGTACGGGGGAGTGGGGGTGACACTTGTCCGTTAATCACACGCACGTGTTCCAAGACTTTTTTCCAGGATTGTATAAGAGGAATGCAAAATATTTGATCTAAATTTGGTTTTTCTGTCATAAATCAAAAACCGAATGTCGTATGAATCTCATATTACACACGATTTGAGTAAACAATAGGGGCATCACAAATATAATAAAAATGATGACAGGGAATTAATTTTATTTAGGGAGTGGTCACTGAAAACAATTATGTATGTCATATTTAACTACAATTTGACCCGTTTCTTGATCCCGCGCGTAATAATCTGATGTTTATAAATCAATAAATCAAAAGTATAAAGTTCTTGCTGAGAAATTAACATGGTTATACTTTTAATAATGTTATCACATTGCCTATTTGTTTGTTATTTGAAATATGAAACTATACATTTACACTTTCCACGCGACAGGTGTCTGCAGACGACAATCCAAAATTGCACAAAATGTTTCAAAAACGTCAAAATTATTGAATGTCATTTTACCAATATTTGGAATCACCTTATGAAATGCATTCAAATAAGTACAAACGTGCCTATTATTAGTTCAGTTATCCTTGAGATAGACATAAAAGTTAGACAAATCTGTTTTGTACCGTGGTTAAACCAATAGCCGCGTTGAAAGTGTTAACATTTGCCGAGCAGTAAACGTTTATTTGCAATACTATTCCTATCTATTGAAGATAGCTCATAACAGAAAAAAGGAAAAAAGCCACGCCATGAAAGCGACTCGAACCAACGCCAAGCAGGCTATGAACAGATAAAGGGTGCCAACGAACGCTCCTATCCACTCGGCCAAGCGGTCAGTGCTTACACAAGCGTGGATTTGTTTTATTATACATGTTATAGTAATGCATTATTGCAAAGTGTCACACACTTTACAACAGTTTACCATCAGTTTACCATTGGGACATTTTGCTTAAAATAGGCAATTAAACGTTTTTTTCATACTGCCTTTGAGTTATCAAGATATGCATATGTGTTAGATATACCAATCATGCATGTTGTAACTCCGAAATATAAGCCGCATTGGTCACATCTACGCATTTTGATAACAGTTTACCATTTAAAATGAAAACAAAATATGTATAATAATATTATACTATAGAAACGACGGTAAAGTGTTCAATGAACACGCGTTTCAAGGCAACACTTTACCATGCACTTTACCATACACTTTACCATTACGGTCCCAACTCGTCTGATGATTTCTTTGTGAATAAAGCTAAATTCATTTATCGCAGCGCTATTTTAATCAATAAATACAATAAAATATACTACTTAAATGGTTTATTTATGTATTCACGTATATTATATATTACTTAAATGGTTTATGTATTCACTTATTTAGTTGTTTGGGTTGTTTTTGAGGATGAGATTGAACTGAAGGCCTATAGATAATATTATCGTCGTGCTTACTCATCTGACTCATTAGCTCAGTTGACTAGAGCGCTTGTCTATAACCATCCGGAGGTCCCAGGTTCAAATCCTGGATGTGCAATTTCTTTTACTGACTATCATTTATAATTTGTGGAGTAAGAAGAAACATTTACTCATCATCCAACCATGTCCAACTATTGTTTTTCCAATTATTTTCAAATATTTCCAAAAAATAAATGCCGACAGTTTTGAAAAAAAATGTGTAAGAAAAAAGAGTAATATTTGAAAAATCCATAAAATAAGGGTTTGTGAATAACGTGTCGGGAAAAAATACCAGCAATTTCAAAATGTTCAAAATAAATTCCAAAAACTGTAGGCAAAAACACCCTTTGACAATTTGAGCCAACAAATGTTGGTTAATATTAATATGTGGAAATGTAGAACTAAATCCAAATGTAGTTTTTCAAAAATTCTTTTGAATAAAAACAGCCCAAAAAGTGTACGTATAGGCCTATGAACATTCGAGCAGAAAAAAAAGTGTTTTGAAAAAAGGTGTTTTTCTTGCATTTTTTCTTGGTGATTATTGAGCCGGGGGATTCATCGTCCCTTTGCAACACAAGTGATGCAAAACAACGACCGCAAATAAAAAAATACATAATAACAGATGGGCATATGAATAATGAGCATCTATTATTATATTACAACCCGTTAATGCAATACGAAAGATAGCTGTCGAATCTGTCAAACAGAAGTTACTGCTATCTACTGAAGATAGTTATTTACAAGTAGGCCTAAGTTGTTTTACAATTATTTGTGTTACTTTCAACCCTATATATAGATTCCGTTACTTTTAGATACTCTTTTGCATATCTAACAATACATGAATAACTCTCGTAGGAGTATCTGAAAACGCCACATTATGCATTGCAATAATGGCCAATTATTATACATCTTCGAAATGCATTAGTTAGTATAGGGAATTGGTTTCACTGAACGTTCCCGTATTAAATGAATGTCTTTATTAAAAAAAATACTGGGGATGCCAAGCCTATGGTCCCCTGCCAAATACTGTGCAATTTGAGATACATGTGACATTTAGTTTTTGAGATGTGAGATTTTTACTTCCCCACCCCCCATCGATCAATGTTGGGACACTCTGGCAAGCTGCAGGAGCCACTGGCCTTGGTCAACATTGTACGGGGGAGTGGGGGTGACACTTGTCCGTTAATCACACGCACGTGTTCCAAGACTTTTTTCCAGGATTGTATAAGAGGAATGCAAAATATTTGATCTAAATTTGGTTTTTCTGTCATAAATCAAAAACCGAATGTCGTATGAATCTCATATTACACACGATTTGAGTAAACAATAGGGGCATCACAAATATAATAAAAATGATGACAGGGAATTAATTTTATTTAGGGAGTGGTCACTGAAAACAATTATGTATGTCATATTTAACTACAATTTGACCCGTTTCTTGATCCCGCGCGTAATAATCTGATGTTTATAAATCAATAAATCAAAAGTATAAAGTTCTTGCTGAGAAATTAACATGGTTATACTTTTAATAATGTTATCACATTGCCTATTTGTTTGTTATTTGAAATATGAAACTATACATTTACACTTTCCACGCGACAGGTGTCTGCAGACGACAATCCAAAATTGCACAAAATGTTTCAAAAACGTCAAAATTATTGAATGTCATTTTACCAATATTTGGAATCACCTTATGAAATGCATTCAAATAAGTACAAACGTGCCTATTATTAGTTCAGTTATCCTTGAGATAGACATAAAAGTTAGACAAATCTGTTTTGTACCGTGGTTAAACCAATAGCCGCGTTGAAAGTGTTAACATTTGCCGAGCAGTAAACGTTTATTTGCAATACTATTCCTATCTATTGAAGATAGCTCATAACAGAAAAAAGGAAAAAAGCCACGCCATGAAAGCGACTCGAACCAACGCCAAGCAGGCTATGAACAGATAAAGGGTGCCAACGAACGCTCCTATCCACTCGGCCAAGCGGTCAGTGCTTACACAAGCGTGGATTTGTTTTATTATACATGTTATAGTAATGCATTATTGCAAAGTGTCACACACTTTACAACAGTTTACCATCAGTTTACCAATGGGACATTTTGCTTAAAATAGGCAATTAAACGTTTTTTTCATACTGCCTTTGAGTTATCAAGATATGCATATGTGTTAGCTATACCAATCATGCATGTTGTAACTCCGAAATATAAGCCGCATTGGTCACATCTACGCATTTTGATAACAGTTTACCATTTAAAATGAAAACAAAATATGTATAATAATATTATACTATAGAAACGACGGTAAAGTGTTCAATGAACACGCGTTTCAAGGCAACACTTTACCATGCACTTTACCATACACTTTACCATTACGGTCCCAACTCGTCTGATGATTTCTTTGTGAATAAAGCTAAATTCATTTATCGCAGCGCTATTTTAATCAATAAATACAATAAAATATACTACTTAAATGGTTTATTTATGTATTCACGTATATTATATATTACTTAAATGGTTTATGTATTCACTTATTTAGTTGTTTGGGTTGTTTTTGAGGATGAGATTGAACTGAAGGCCTATAGATAATATTATCGTCGTGCTTACTCATCTGACTCATTAGCTCAGTTGACTAGAGCGCTTGTCTATAACCATCCGGAGGTCCCAGGTTCAAATCCTGGATGTGCAATTTCTTTTACTGACTATCATTTATAATTTGTGGAGTAAGAAGAAACATTTACTCATCATCCAACCATGTCCAACTATTGTTTTTCCAATTATTTTCAAATATTTCCAAAAAATAAATGCCGACAGTTTTGAAAAAAAATGTGTAAGAAAAAAGAGTAATATTTGAAAAATCCATAAAATAAGGGTTTGTGAATAACGTGTCGGGAAAAAATACCAGCAATTTCAAAATGTTCAAAATAAATTCCAAAAACTGTAGGCAAAAACACCCTTTGACAATTTGAGCCAAAAAATGTTGGTTAATATTAATATGTGGAAATGTAGAACTAAATCCAAATGTAGTTTTTCAAAAATTCTTTTGAATAAAAACAGCCCAAAAAGTGTACGTATAGGCCTATGAACATTCGAGCAGAAAAAAAAGTGTTTTGAAAAAAGGTGTTTTTCTTGCATTTTTTCTTGGTGATTATTGAGCCGGGGGATTCATCGTCCCTTTGCAACACAAGTGATGCAAAACAACGACCGCAAATAAAAAAATACATAATAACAGATGGGCATATGAATAATGAGCATCTATTATTATATTACAACCCGTTAATGCAATACGAAAGATAGCTGTCGAATCTGTCAAACAGAAGTTACTGCTATCTACTGAAGATAGTTATTTACAAGTAGGCCTAAGTTGTTTTACAATTATTTGTGTTACTTTCAACCCTATATATAGATTCCGTTACTTTTAGATACTCTTTTGCATATCTAACAATACATGAATAACTCTCGTAGGAGTATCTGAAAACGCCACATTATGCATTGCAATAATGGCCAATTATTATACATCTTCGAAATGCATTAGTTAGTATAGGGAATTGGTTTCACTGAACGTTCCCGTATTAAATGAATGTCTTTATTAAAAAAAATACTGGGGATGCCAAGCCTATGGTCCCCTGCCAAATACTGTGCAATTTGAGATACATGTGACATTTAGTTTTTGAGATGTGAGATTTTTACTTCCCCACCCCCCATCGATCAATGTTGGGACACTCTGGCAAGCTGCAGGAGCCACTGGCCTTGGTCAACATTGTACGGGGGAGTGGGGGTGACACTTGTCCGTTAATCACACGCACGTGTTCCAAGACTTTTTTCCAGGATTGTATAAGAGGAATGCAAAATATTTGATCTAAATTTGGTTTTTCTGTCATAAATCAAAAACCGAATGTCGTATGAATCTCATATTACACACGATTTGAGTAAACAATAGGGGCATCACAAATATAATAAAAATGATGACAGGGAATTAATTTTATTTAGGGAGTGGTCACTGAAAACAATTATGTATGTCATATTTAACTACAATTTGACCCGTTTCTTGATCCCGCGCGTAATAATCTGATGTTTATAAATCAATAAATCAAAAGTATAAAGTTCTTGCTGAGAAATTAACATGGTTATACTTTTAATAATGTTATCACATTGCCTATTTGTTTGTTATTTGAAATATGAAACTATACATTTACACTTTCCACGCGACAGGTGTCTGCAGACGACAATCCAAAATTGCACAAAATGTTTCAAAAACGTCAAAATTATTGAATGTCATTTTACCAATATTTGGAATCACCTTATGAAATGCATTCAAATAAGTACAAACGTGCCTATTATTAGTTCAGTTATCCTTGAGATAGACATAAAAGTTAGACAAATCTGTTTTGTACCGTGGTTAAACCAATAGCCGCGTTGAAAGTGTTAACATTTGCCGAGCAGTAAACGTTTATTTGCAATACTATTCCTATCTATTGAAGATAGCTCATAACAGAAAAAAGGAAAAAAGCCACGCCATGAAAGCGACTCGAACCAACGCCAAGCAGGCTATGAACAGATAAAGGGTGCCAACGAACGCTCCTATCCACTCGGCCAAGCGGTCAGTGCTTACACAAGCGTGGATTTGTTTTATTATACATGTTATAGTAATGCATTATTGCAAAGTGTCACACACTTTACAACAGTTTACCATCAGTTTACCAATGGGACATTTTGCTTAAAATAGGCAATTAAACGTTTTTTTCATACTGCCTTTGAGTTATCAAGATATGCATATGTGTTAGCTATACCAATCATGCATGTTGTAACTCCGAAATATAAGCCGCATTGGTCACATCTACGCATTTTGATAACAGTTTACCATTTAAAATGAAAACAAAATATGTATAATAATATTATACTATAGAAACGACGGTAAAGTGTTCAATGAACACGCGTTTCAAGGCAACACTTTACCATGCACTTTACCATACACTTTACCATTACGGTCCCAACTCGTCTGATGATTTCTTTGTGAATAAAGCTAAATTCATTTATCGCAGCGCTATTTTAATCAATAAATACAATAAAATATACTACTTAAATGGTTTATTTATGTATTCACGTATATTATATATTACTTAAATGGTTTATGTATTCACTTATTTAGTTGTTTGGGTTGTTTTTGAGGATGAGATTGAACTGAAGGCCTATAGATAATATTATCGTCGTGCTTACTCATCTGACTCATTAGCTCAGTTGACTAGAGCGCTTGTCTATAACCATCCGGAGGTCCCAGGTTCAAATCCTGGATGTGCAATTTCTTTTACTGACTATCATTTATAATTTGTGGAGTAAGAAGAAACATTTACTCATCATCCAACCATGTCCAACTATTGTTTTTCCAATTATTTTCAAATATTTCCAAAAAATAAATGCCGACAGTTTTGAAAAAAAATGTGTAAGAAAAAAGAGTAATATTTGAAAAATCCATAAAATAAGGGTTTGTGAATAACGTGTCGGGAAAAAATACCAGCAATTTCAAAATGTTCAAAATAAATTCCAAAAACTGTAGGCAAAAACACCCTTTGACAATTTGAGCCAAAAAATGTTGGTTAATATTAATATGTGGAAATGTAGAACTAAATCCAAATGTAGTTTTTCAAAAATTCTTTTGAATAAAAACAGCCCAAAAAGTGTACGTATAGGCCTATGAACATTCGAGCAGAAAAAAAAGTGTTTTGAAAAAAGGTGTTTTTCTTGCATTTTTTCTTGGTGATTATTGAGCCGGGGGATTCATCGTCCCTTTGCAACACAAGTGATGCAAAACAACGACCGCAAATAAAAAAATACATAATAACAGATGGGCATATGAATAATGAGCATCTATTATTATATTACAACCCGTTAATGCAATACGAAAGATAGCTGTCGAATCTGTCAAACAGAAGTTACTGCTATCTACTGAAGATAGTTATTTACAAGTAGGCCTAAGTTGTTTTACAATTATTTGTGTTACTTTCAACCCTATATATAGATTCCGTTACTTTTAGATACTCTTTTGCATATCTAACAATACATGAATAACTCTCGTAGGAGTATCTGAAAACGCCACATTATGCATTGCAATAATGGCCAATTATTATACATCTTCGAAATGCATTAGTTAGTATAGGGAATTGGTTTCACTGAACGTTCCCGTATTAAATGAATGTCTTTATTAAAAAAAATACTGGGGATGCCAAGCCTATGGTCCCCTGCCAAATACTGTGCAATTTGAGATACATGTGACATTTAGTTTTTGAGATGTGAGATTTTTACTTCCCCACCCCCCATCGATCAATGTTGGGACACTCTGGCAAGCTGCAGGAGCCACTGGCCTTGGTCAACATTGTACGGGGGAGTGGGGGTGACACTTGTCCGTTAATCACACGCACGTGTTCCAAGACTTTTTTCCAGGATTGTAGGCTACTACTCCTTTTTTTCAATCAAGCATGTATTATCAGTGTTTTGAAATTGCATGATTTTAAAATTAGATTGAAATTAGAATGAAATTGCAATTGTATAACTTATAACTTTTGTTGGTATTTGAAGAGCTTTTTTGCAAAAGGGCTGGCAGGTGTTTTTTTATAATTACCTTAATAATATGATATACCAAATCTGGCCATTGCTGCTCCACAAACAGTGATTTTATTTTAGTGATTTTATCGCTATTTTAGAATTTTCCTTTGATGCGATGAAACGTGTCTAACTATGGTATTGTCTAGGCTAATACTCCTTTTTTCAATCAAGCATGTATTATCAGTGTTTAAAGTAGTATAGCGTAAAGTCAAAGCAGCAATTCGAATTACAACTATTGCAGTTATATTCATATTACAATAATCATCCATCCTAAACTAACATAGGGGCCTAACATCGTTTTAATTTGTATTTTGAAAAAATGATTTTGTTTAAGGTATATTATGTGACTTTTTCCAGGAAACCCTCTCAATCCTCGAAAGAAAGAAAAAAGATTTCTTGCAGATTTACACAAAAATCGTAAATACATTCCTGGTTACAGGGCGATACGATTCTTAATGACTTCTAAATCATGGTTTTAGAGTCTTCAATCTCACCTCATCTGTAACTTGGAATATATTCATGATTTATGACCAGACATGTAAAGCTGTAATAAAATCTGCTTCCAATTTTCCGAGGATTGAGGGCGTCCCCTGGAAAAGATCACACAATATACCTTTAAATCCTTTTAAAGTATTGCATTATTTGATTGTGTAAGGTATGATACATTAGCACGATAAAAAGTGAAGGCAAGCTGAAAATCAGACTCGTTTCTCTCATCAAAGAATAGTCGGGCATAAAGGTGTTTGGAATGAAAGTGAAGCTTACACTTCCGACGGAAATAATTAAATGAAGCAATGTCACACAAGTTGTTATATTCAAAAATAGTAATAGGAACAAACTTGGTCAAATTCGGTACCATACATTTAGAAAATAACGAACAATCTACCTAAATCGCCATCATGGCTACCAAATAACCCTACCTCAATGTATTTAGGGAAAACAAACTTTTCGTAAGGTTAACATAGGTTTTAGCGCAAGGGTGACATCCTGAAATCTATTTTTGTGTGACATCGACAAATACGATAATGTTCATCTAACAACTACAACACACTTATCTTTCGATCATTGTTCACTCAATAAATAACCTCGGGATTGATAACAACGAAATCCTAGTACCGCTCTAGTGAATTGCAAGTACGCTTACTTGGTGAGATGTGAGCATTCACTTTTATGGGAACTTCTTGTTAACTGCTTTTTACAGCAGCTGTGATTCCACTTCCGGGTCAGGTCGATCGGAAGCTTGTTGTTAAGCAGGTAACGGGTTTCCCGGGAAGTGCTCAAAAGGAAGAACAGGCGAGCAAACGATCTATTTCGTTCGAGTGGTGATGCGGTTCACATCATTTAATATTTAACGTCCAGCATTTCTTCATTTTCAATGTTATTTGTATATCGGCCGTTATCGTCTTACGTTCTACTCAATAAATAATTAGAACTATAATTTAGAGAGTTGTGTCTTCTTATCTACGTTTCAAGTTTTATTATTAAAATGTTCAAGTCTGCTGGACGCCATGTTATTCTTAACTTAAACAAGTGGCAGTAAAACAACGGCGTGTGACGCTCATATAAGTTGTGCAATAATACACGAGATTATTACCACGCTATACGTAGTTTTTATCGACCATATTTTATCATGTTTATTATAATTATGTCTTTCATACAGATTATACGAAGCGCTTCGACAAGCTGTCGTGAGAAATGATGCCGAAAGTATTCATGATATTGTAAACAGTTACAAAAAAGTAAGTTGACTTTTGCTATGTCTTTAAGATGCTGACCCTGCTATGAATGATGTTAAAAAGAGAGTGTATACCCTCTTTTATATAATTTTTGATCAAAAAGTGCTTCAATATAAATAATTACTAAAATAGCCCATATTAATAATTAAATCACCATACGATAAGGGGTGCTGATTCCTGAGTGCTCAGCTGTCATTACAAGAAGGGTATCAGGCGTGTCCAAAAATCACGTAATTAAGGTAGTCGGGGACGTTGCGTACGTAACGTGAATATGGTATTACAACCCGCGACATAAGAAATATACTTTATGTTTTACATACAATGGTATTAGGTCATTATTTGCTCCGTGACGGTTATAAATAGCCATTATATACGGTATTAGATTCATACCTTCTACATGGGCATACTTTTTTGGTCAACAATATTAAAAAGTAGGCGTTGCTATTGCTAAGGTGCTTTGGGGCTCGTAACAACGGCACGTTTCTGATTCACATTACGTCTCACGCTAAGCCATGGCAATATATAATTATATGCCCTATGTTATGCTCCTAGGGCTATATATCATATACCCGTTTAATACTGCGTAATGTGTCCCAGGAGCATAATAGAAGGCCAGATTATCGTGCTTAATCCACGTTTCTGAGTCGTATAGAAATGTAGGCCCTATGTTAGACTCTTAGGACGATATTATATATCGCGATCAATATTGCGTACACGTGTTCCAGGAGCATAGTTGAAGGGCAGAATCTTTTGCGTCCGATTTATAAATTTGCGGTGATGCGCCCGTACGAAAGTCCCTACGCAAAAAGAAAAGATGAAGACCCCGAAGTCATATTGAATAAAAATCTGGTTTCTTCTAACTGGCATAGTATGTTGGTGTTTAGTGTCATTTCTACACTACTATACAGTTATTTGGTTATAACTGTGTGGTTATTCAGCCTGCAGACATGGTTGAACCAGGGAAGTGTTATTAGACATCTCCCTGGCTGAACCATCATTTTGATTATTGCAAAGTATTAAGTATCTCTTTGAAAATGGAATACATGAAGTATTCCATTCCAAAGAGATACTTTTTTCAATTAAAATGTTATGATAATATAAACAAATAATAATACAATATGAAGGCGAGGCTAGGAGCCCCAGTGGAAACCCTGATAGACGGGTTATATAATGGGGACCCTTAACACACAAACAAGAATGATAGCAACAGTATTTAAATGACGGGACAACAGAAAAACACGAAACAAGATCATACAGAACAAACAATACACATGACAAAGACACAGAAACAGCAAAAAGAGAACAAGACAAATCACATGTCATGTACATGACAAGAGACAAAAGTTGCCAAGTTTAAAGTAAGTCATTAATTATGTTCTTCAAGAGGAAGGAGAGAGGAAGAAATAAAAATAGAGGAATATGAGAAGAAAAAAGAGGAGCGAACAAAGTTTATGTTTTATTTAGAGAACGATTGGTGTGTGTGGTGTGTCAAAAGGTAAAATGTAGCATTTTTGAGCTGCCTTTTAAGGAGGAATTAGGGGTTGAGAGGTTTTATTATTATATTATTAGCTTTCATTTCCATCAAAAATGAACGAAATCGGATACTCCTCTGCAAAGTTATGATAAATTTTGCGCGTCCATGTTCGTCGCGAAATCGAAAATTGCGTATATTAACGCATGTATTAATTTTTATGTATTCTATTGTCTTAAGTATCTCATTTCTGGCCAAAAATGTCATCTTTTATTTGATTACTCCAATAATTAATGCATTCAGTGTTCTAAGATGCCTTAAATAAGTGAAAACTTCATTTTTAAATCAAATTTAGTTAATTTGATACAAAAAATAATGACGATTAATTAGCTTTAATGAGTATTAATCATTCGTATTTACTAATGACCCGACTTTTAACTGACGATATTTCCGTAACTAATTTCGACCATTTTGCGACCGTGCGCGCAGGATATCTGGTAAACTAAAGGGGCTAGGACCTTCATATTTGGCCAGAATAATGTTAATAAGATAAGCTTTAGGATGTATTAGAATGGAGACTCTTACCATATGAGAACATATTTTTTACATCGCCGTTAATTTTGTTCTTCTTCTGGTGAACACAAAATAAAATAATTACCCTAGTCAATAGTGCTTAGTCCTTATTAATCAGCTTTCATTTGCACTTTGTCCCAATACTCTACGATAAATAGTTTTTGAGATATCTTGCGCGCAAGGTATCCTCGTAGTAAAAAATATGCTCCAAGATGGCCGCCGTTTCCATATTTGCTTAACCTACAACACTTAAGGTCTAAGTACCCCTTAAATGTATGTGTGTTTGTGATAATTGTGAGTGGGGGGGGGGGGGGGGGGTGAGCGTTCCAGAGCTTAGCACCATTATAGAGTATCTGATATTTTTCAGCTGTGGAATTTTGTGTGCTTGCCCTGTGTGGTGTGCGTGGATCTGACGGTTTGTGGTGAAATAGTTTGCGAAAGTGGGAGGAAGGTTATTATAGTAATGGTCGTGCATATAGTGCCGTTTGTAGCTGGTTGATATCGTTGATTTTTAATGTATTGAGTTGGTGAAAGAGAGGTAAAGTGTTTGTCATGCGTTGTAAATTGGTTATTGTGCGAATGGACCATTTTGTGTGATGTTTAAGCTGGCAAGTTTTATTGATAGTTTGAAGCCCAAATAATGTTGCAGTAGCTGAGGTGTGGAAGAACCAGCGTATTATAAAGTGATTTGAGAATGTGCCGTGGAAGATGATCCCTAACCCTGTAAATGGTACCGATGGCATGAGATGCCTTAGTGGGTATCGTATTAAGATGGTGGTTCTAAGTGAGTTTATCATCAACGGTGATGTCAATGAATTTTGTGGTGTGAACTTGTGAGATGTCATGACTGTCAATTGTAGTGAAGAGTTTTAGATGAGAAAAGCATGTAGTTAGTTTTAGAGACATTTAATGAAAGTTTGTTTGCCCTGGACCAGTCAGTGATGTGGGTTAGTGCAGTGTTCATGTTATGGTAAAGTGAATCAAGGTTTGAGTGAGAAAGAAAGATGTTTTTGTCGTCTGCATAGAGGATGAATTTTAGCATATTAGTTGTGTTAGTAATGTCGTTCATGTAAATCATGACAAGGAGGGGTCCTAAGATGGATCCCTGCGGAACTCCAACAGTGATTTCCCGAGTGATTGATTGGTGATTTAGTGCATAAACAGATTGAGTGCGGTGGGTGAGATTTTCAAACCATTCCAGGGTGATGCCCCTAATACCATAATGGTGCAGTTTGACAAGGAGAATACCATGGTCTATTGTGTCGAATGCCTTGGACAGGTCTAGCAAAATACCAATGGTGTGATCTTTCTTTTTGTGAGTTCAAGAATTGCCATGTAGGTTGAGCGTTTTGATCGGAATCCGTATTGTTCATTGACAAGAGTATTGTTTTTTTGTCCAGGAAATTGTATAATCTGGTGTGAACTATTTTCTCCAGAATCTTGGAGAAGGGTGGCAATACGGAAATAGGTCTGTAGTTAGTAATGCTGTGTTGGTCTTTGCTTTTGAAGACAGGAATGACTTCTGCAGATTTGAGTTCATGTGGTACAATACCCGTGAGTAGTGATTGGTTTAAAATGTGCAGAAGAGGTGGTGTGATGTGATCAAATGATTTGTTAGCAATCCCGGGATCGATGTTGTCAGTGCCCGTGCTCTTACCGGAAGGGCCTGAAGTGTAACCAGATTTTCATTATTTGATACAGTATCCCATTTTGAGCTATGTATAAGGTCGGTGTAACGAACCGATCAAACCACAACACATTTGACGGAACAAATAACAATTGTGGCTAAATATGACGGATACCTTAAAACTTGACCCGATTTGGTTTTGGATACAATTTGTGCTACGTATAAGGTCAGTGTAACAAACCGTTCAAACTACAATACATTTTACGGAAAAAAGTGACGTTTGCATTGAAATCGCAAAGAAAAAGATCGCTACCGATTTAGCCTAAAGAACCCGAATACCCTATAATGTGTCCCGATTTGATGGTTTCGAAATAATATCACAATTTGAGACACGTATAAGGTCGGTGTAACGAACCGGTCAATTAAAGTTTGCATTGAATCACAAGGATTTTTTGTTCGCTGCTGATCAGCTGATTTGCTGAAATCAGTTAAAGAAGTTCAATGGATGTGAATAACAACAACGCTAAATTATTAAAAATGACCCCACTAAACAATGGGCATTTGCTTTCAGCAGTGAGTCACAGATTTACCCAAGATAATTGACAAAATAACCTATACACAAGGAATGAATGAATGAAACGTGATTAGTTATTAAAGCTCATTTCCAAAAGCACAATCAAAGGAGAAAGAAGTGACCTTACCTTTGTGCCAATGAAATATTTCCTCGATTACTCCTCCTAATTCTACCCACCTTACCTAGCTATGACCACCCTCCCTTAAACACCTGCTACACTGTTTTACTATAATGTGTTACCACAACAATGTTACAACTCTTTTGTAGTAAACACGTGTAGAAACAAGAGATACATAAACTTTGAATACATATTACCATCGTACTATCCATGATAAAAGATAAATATAGCTAACACTGGGGTAAATATGCAAATACACGAAACACATCACACGGCTGTTTGACTGCACGTAAATCGTCCGTTTTATAAGTGCCTCTGAAACAACAGAGGGCAGCACAGATTGATTATCAATTATCGATTATCGGTAAATCCTCCGTGCCGCTGCGTAACCAAGGATTCTAAATAAAAGGGATGTGCACCAGTTATAGGACGGGGGACTGTTTAAAACATTTAAATCACTACTAGATCCATTTTTCTTATGTTCTTTATTCATTTACTCTGTGTTCAGCATTTTATCTGTGACGGTGGCCATTCATAAACGACTGATTTTATTATGGTTCTAATTAATTGTATAGGCCAAATTGGCTACAATCCATAATTGTGCTCATATTATTTTTATTTGGATGCGATATCAGATGTCGAGTTACGTATTATTATGACTAACCGGTGAAACTGAAACATATTTGAGGACTAAAAATTCTCTCGCATTGAAATGGTAGGGAAGGTAGATATTCCAGCAGGCCAAATTGGCTACAATCCATTTTGTGCGATATCAGATTTTGAGTTACGTAAAATGTGAAATTATAAACCAAATGTTTGAGGCACCGATACCACACCTGTTCGCGTATATACGAAAAAGTCCGATTTACAGGGCGACCTCAGTTTTCACCTTACTCTTTTGTTTCGCCATATTTGGAAGTGATGTCCAAATTGATCGATATCGGCGTAACGAAACACCAGATTTGATTTGATATAATTTTTGAGTCCTACGACCTTGGATAACCCAATAAGCTTATTAGCTTATTTCCATTGGGGTCCGTTAGATGTGTGAACAGATACAGACCGGGATGATCCCCTACTCTTTACGAAAGAGTCTGTAACCTTTTAACGTGCTCGCGTATTGCTCTTCCGATGCACGGGACCACCATTTATACGTGACTTCCGAACCACGGTTTTTTTTGCTGCCATTAGGAAATCGTCAGAATCATTTCGCTTCATTTACCAGGCTACCGACGGCGCACACAGTATCAGCACTAAGATTGTAATTGGGCGCGATTCTAAAATGGCGACGGCTGTGCACTGAATTTTGTTTCTGGCGCGGCGCACGGCTGTTTGATCGCTGTTTTATTATAGATAAAAGGGATATGCACCAGTTAGGACGGGGGACTTTTAAACTCAAAATGTGAAATAATATCCCAAAAAGCAAATCGGGAGGCATATTTTAGGATATTCACTATTCAGCCTTTTGAGCCTAGGCCACGCTGTGAAAAAGAGTTTTTTCGTTGCGGTTTCAACGCCAATGTCATTTATTCCGTCTAATGTGTCGCGGATTGACTAATTCAATACAAAAACCCACTATACGTAACTCAAAATGTGATATTATATAAATTTTAAAAAAATCGGGGGGCACATATTAGGATATTCAGCCTTTACAGCCTAGCACGCTGTGAAAAAGAGTTTTTTCGTTGCGGTTTCAACGAGAACGTCATTTATTCCGTCAAATGTGTCGCAGATTGACCAGTTCGATAAAAAAACATTATACGTAATTCAAAATGTGAAATAATATCCCAAAAAGCAAATCGGGGGGCACATTTTAGGATATTCACTATTCAGCCTTTTGAGCCTAGGCCACGCTGTGAAAAAGAGTTTTTTCGTTGCGGTTTCAACGCCAACGTCATTTATTCCGTCTAATGTGTCGCGGATTGACTAATTCAATAAGAAAAAACACTATACATAACTCAAAATGTGATATTATATTAAAAAAAAGCAAATCGGAGGGGGGGGGGGGGGGGGGGGGGGGGGGCACATATTAGGATATTCAGCATTTACAGCCTAGCACGCTGTGAAAAAGAGTTTTTTCGTTGCGGTTTCAACGAGAACGTCATTTATTCCGTCAAATGTGTCGCAGATTGACCAGTTCGATAAAAAAAACATTATACGTAACTCAAAATGTGAAATAATATCCCAAAAAGGATATCGGGGGGCACATTTTAGGATATTCACTATTCAGCCTTTTGATCCTAGGCCACGCTGTGAAAAAAAGTTTTTTCGTTGTGGTTTCAACGCCAACGTCATTTATTCCGTCTAATGTGTCGCGGATTGACTAATTCAATAAAAAAAACACTATACGTACATGTAACTCAAAATGTGATATTATATCAAAAAAGCAAATCGGGGGGGGGGGGGGGGGGGCACATATTAGGATATTCAGCCTTTACAGCCTAGCACGCTGTGAAAAAGAGTTTTTTCGTTGCGGTTTCAACGAGAACGTCATTTTTCCCGTCAAATGTGTCGCAGATTGACCAGTTCGATAAAAAAAAACATTATACGTTACTCAAAATGTGAAATAATATCCCAAAAAGCAAATCGGAGGGCACATTTTAGGATATTCACTATTCAGCCTTTTGAGCCTAGGCCACGCTGTGAAAAAGAGTTTTTTCGTTGCGGTTTCAACGCCAACGTCATTTATTCCGTCTAATGTGCCGCGGTTTGACTAATTCAATAAAAAACACTATACGTAACTCAAAATGTGATATTATATCAAAAAAAGCAAATCGGGGGGGGGGGGCACATATTAGGATATTCAGCCTTTTGAGCATAGCACGCTGTGGAAAAGAGTTTTTTCGTTGCGGTTTCAACGAGAACGTCATTTATTCCGTCAAATGTGTCGCAGATTGACCAGTTCGATAAAAAACATTATACGTAACTCAGAATGTGATTTGGAGTTATGTATAACATTATTATGACGAATCGGTTGAAATGGTATATATTTGTATTATTTAAAGTCCTACAATGTGCATGTTTGGATATGATGATGGTTATGACCATACCAGAGGAATGCCTGAGATTTATTTTCCGAAATTCATCTCGTTTGCATAAAAATGGCGGCAATCTTGGACTTTATCGGCTATGTTATCCCGGATAATCCTGGGAGTAAAATGTGTGCCCTTGATTTTGTTTTAACTAAAAATATGCTTATACACATAAATGTTGTAATAACATAGCCCTTTTTCAAATTGGTATTCCAAATTTGCATAAAAAAGCTATGCTATCCCTAGTAGAACTAATTAGTATAGTTGAATTAAAAATTACAGCTTCATGCATGCTTTCGTTTTATAGAAAATGTGTTTAATTATCATGAACATTAGGTACAGCATTTACATTTTTTAAATCATAATTGAATATACTATTTGAATTATCACAATTTTGGATGGTATTTTCATGGAAAGAATCTCCTTTATTGTTAAAGTTGTGGACTTTATGAGGAACAAAAGGCTAAATATCACTGGTTGAAAAACAAGGAAATACATAAGATGTTAACACAAATTTACGAGAAATGCGTTGGAATTTCGACTTTGATTTGACGTCGGAACCGCTGCTCCGATTTTGTGACATAAAAAGTAATCAAAAATAAAACATTAGCTGCTACTTATAAGCATAGCATTCTAATCCTAACCCTCCTGAATGATAAAAATGCCAATATTGTGATCCCGGTCAAAAAAAATAAACCTGGCTAGGGTTATGGTACCATATTTTTATATTTTTAGGCCTTCTATTAACCCTTACCCCCCTGAATGCTAAACGAATGCCAATCCCAAGTCCCTCTCCAAGCGCTGTGTCGCTGGTTTTCGATGACGTAGTCAACCGAGCCTATATAGTGAGCGCAGTATACTGAGCAAACGAGTAGCTAAGGCCGTGGCTTAGTGGGTGGGACATAGGGCTTGAGCCTGGAGGGTCCCCGGATCGAATCCCGGCAGGTTCCCTGGCGATTTAGTTGGTGTTTTTCCTCGAAAATTGTTCGAGAAAAAACCCTAAACCGGAGTTAAGGTTAAAAGCCCCCTTTTAGCCACTGCATGGAAGACCATTATATTAAACTATAGGTATTAAAGTACATTGCTAGAACATATTGTTTGTACAATTTTGAATGTGCAATCATTTACAGCAGATATGTCGATAACAGATGTTTCCAATTGCTTTTTCATAGTTCACACTCTTTGACTGTTATGTACAGATGTTAATTTCACTGATTCGGTAATGACTGCGGGGGTTCATCATGCTTTTAATAATCATTATGAGTGGTCTAACCAATAAAACAAATACAAACACATGACTTTTACACTCACTAACACAAACCAAGATATGCGGTTGTCCCCAGCGATGAACATGCGCCGCGGAAAAATATACCAAATTATTACTTAAATATTAGGAAATACTTGGTCTCTTCCTTTCAAAGTAACAATTGACGAAAAAATGAGATGTTTCCAAACTGTTTCCAATTCTAACTGCTACATCATATTATATAAAGTAATTTCTTTCTATAAACTGTGACAAATGATTGATGATAACATGTGCCATTTTTAGAAAAAGAAAATATTGAATATATGTTTTGGATATGCCCAATGATAATGACTCTATTGAACACATTTATCATATCGACTCCACATTTTTCTGTTGGTGTAATCATAACCGTATGCTTGATTTCATCTGGGTTTTCTTTCCATTTTCATTTATGCGACTAACCTCAAGCGGAGATGAAAACAACTCCGACATCAGACATCCTAATGATAATAGGTGATCTAAACGCTAACATAGAGAATGACTATTCCAAATGGAATGGTCTTCGTTGCTATGGTACAATGAATGCCAGAGGAAAACAATTTCGACTTTCGGTGCTGTCGACAATGCTTTCATAACTAACACAATGTACACGCAGAAGAAAGACAGCAGGCAATTATACTTGCGAGTCACCAGATCATAAGACGCACATTAAATAAAAAATGGAGACATTGCATCACCAATTCAAGAAGCTTTGCTAGTGCAGACGTAGCCTCCGATCCCCAACTTTAGCATATTAGCTAATCTCTGATTAAGATTCATACGAACCTCCAAGGCAAACATATCAAAACGTTATGGTGTCTTAAAGACCCTGACACCAGAAACAAATACAAGATAGAAATCGGTGGAAGATTTGGACAATTGGTGACCACTGATGACATTGATGTTAATTCGGCGTGGGAAGACGTCAAAACTGCCTCCAATAATACTTCAGAGTATCTGCTAGGTACCAGATCCACAGTGAGCCAGATTCTAGCACGGCAGAATAAGGGATACATGACAAAAATCTCCCAGCAATAATGACATTCATATACTTCAAGAGAGCATTCGATAAGATCCATAGAGGCAAAGTGATCAAACATTTGAAAGCATATGGAATCCCAAACATCATAGTCAATGCTATTGAGGATACTTACCACAACACAAAGGCCAAATTAATAACTCCTGTTGGGGACACTGATGAATTTGACTTATTGGCAGGCGTTGTCCAGGGTGATCAGCCCGTGAGTTGGAGGACATACATCACCGACCAACAAAAAACTCTATGGTGATCTTCCTAAAGTAAGTGAAGGAATCAAGAAGACGCAACTGCAGTTTGCTTGACACTGTGTCAGACGTTCAAGGGATGTGGTATCAGATCTAGTTTTAAAGAAACCAGTTCATGGCGAAAGAAAGGCCAGGCGAAATTGTCTTCGGTGGCAAGAAAACAAACTCCATTTTAGTAGAGAAAGATGGAAATGGATGCTCCTCTCTCCCCGTGAACCAAACATGCCACTTTGCACATATTTAGATCATAATGTTTTACATATTTTATCAAAAATCAGGTCATTAATTGAAACTGTAACATGTTGTTTTTTGAGAACCAGATGTCATTATTGAGAAAAAGTAGGTCATTGGTGTACAATGGTGGATTGTAGTAACATTTCTATTTCATCTATACATTGCCCCTAGGGTTAATGATGATCTATATGTCACACCAGGTATAATTTAAAGCAGGGAAGTGTCAAAAGCCCAAAATAAAAATCCCATCATAAATAAAATCCTAGAATAAATCAATCAATTAAAAGAGTACGTGTAATAAGGTTCAGTAATGTATGCAAAACAGATTATCTGTTGGTATAGTTACATAACAAGTGTTTTCTTCTGTGTCTGCATGCACTAGTAAGTGTATTCCTTTTGTTGAGTGATGATGAAAGTCTATATAAACTGCTCACAAAAGTTAGGAAACTTTTTTTAATCAAGTATATTTTTATTATTTATTACCCTCTTTGTATCTGTTATATATCAATGGAAAGCTGAAGTGTTCCTCTTTAAAATTATACCACATTTGCAATGAATACATGTTGCTGAACTTGGCCACATGAATGAGAATGAGGCAAAGTCACAAATCAAATGTGCCAAAATTACCGTTATCTGTGCTGAACAGACAATAGGTAATGATCAATAATCAAACAGGTCATGCCTGAAAACCATGAATGGATAATACAAAGATTTGCACCAGTGAGCACAACACACACAAGTTAACCCTCATCTCTTCAGAAAACCATTATTTGGGAATTTGCAAGACTGGGTTAACAATGACTCCAGGTGGAAGGTCATGAAGGTAAGTGATGAAAGGTTAAGGCCTACAACTTGTACATTTTTCAGAGACACGGTAAACGTTTTCCAGTTTCAATATGCCGCGTTTAACAGATTTGGAGAGAGCCCGTGCCATTACCTATTGACTGTTTAGCACAGATAACGGTAATTTTGGCACATTTGATTTGTGACTTTGCCTCATTCTCATTCATGTGGCCAAGTCCAGCAACATGTCATCATTGCACATTTGGTATCATTTTAAAGAAGAACACTTCAGCTTTCCATTGATATGCAACATAATACAAGAAGGTAATAAATAATTAAAATATACTTGATTAAAAATAAATTCCTAACTTTTTGTGAGCAGTTTATAATAAAGAATTTCTCCTCTAAGCACATATGCCCCCTTGAAGGCAACTGCCTCATTAGTAGTGTTATCTACCAAGCTACAGTTACACGTCCGGACAATAATAACCAGGAAATAGTATGGCTTTCCAGAAGCTATATGCAATTTGATTAGGCTCTTTTACACCAAAAATTGAGATCTGTATTATTAATAATGGTTTTACAACCAATTATTTTAAACTCTCGCGTGGTGTTAGACAAGGAGATCCTGGAAGTCCGTACCTGTTTATTTTAGCCGCAGAAATAATGAGTACTAGATACTGCACGATTTAGGGACCAACTTTTTTGGGCGATGTTTCTCGAAACCTTGTTTTTTCCTTACACATCCATGGGAAAACTGATGATTCCACCACTGAAATAACGGAAAATGTTATATTCCTTATTCTTTGCTTCATGTATTGATTTTATATTATTTATATTATTTGCTTGCACTTTAAAAGATTTGATTTCCTTACATTTAAACATGTGTTGTGGTGGCTCTCTTATTACACTTTCATTAATGTTTTTTTTATTCGATGCGAAGTTGATCCCCACAATTTTTGAAAATCCTTACATCCTTACATTACATCCTTACATTATATTCAATGTAAGTTCTAGGATATTCTTACAACTTACGTGTAAGGTTTTTGAAATCCTTACAATTTACATTTTTTTCGATGTTAGGTTTTTTGAAATCCTTACAACTTACATTTTTTTTTATGTTAGGTTTTTGAAATCCTTACAACTTACATCTTTTTTTCAATGTTAGGTTTTTGAAATCCTTACAACTTACATTTTTTTCGATGTTAGGTTTTTTGAAATCCTTACAACTTACATTTTTTTATGTTAGGTTTTTGAAATCCTTACAACTTACATCTTTTTTTCAATGTTATGTTTTTGAAATCCTTACAACTTACATCTTTTTTTCGATGTTAGGTTTTTTGAAATCCTTACAACTTACATCTTTTTTTCGATGTTAGGTTTTTTGAAATCCTTACAACTTACATTTTTTTCGATGTTAGGTTTTTGAAATCCTTACAACTTACATTTTTTTATGTTAGGTTTTTGAAATCCTTACAACTTACATTTTTTTCGATGTTAGGTTTTTGAAATCCTTACAACTTACATTTTTTTATGTTAGGTTTTTGAAATCCTTACAACTTACATTTTTTTGGATGTAAGGTTTTTGAAATCCTTACAACTTACATTTTTTTGGATGTAAGGTTTTTGAAATCCTTACAACTTACATTTTTTTGGATGTAAGGTTTTTGAAATCCTTACAACTTACATTTTTTTGGATGTAAGGTTTTTGAAATCCTTACAACTTACATTTTTTCGATGTCAGGTTTTTTGAAATCCTTACAACTTACATTTTTTTGGATGTAAGGTTTTTGAAATCCTTACAACCTACATTTTTTCGATGTCAGGTTTTTTGAAATCCTTACAACTTACAATTTTTTCGATGTTAGGTTTTTGAAATCGTTACAACTTACTTTTTTTTTTGATGTAAGGTTTTTGAAATCCTTACAACTTACATTTTTTCGATGTTAGGTTTTTGATTTGGAAATCCTTTTTTTATGTTAGGTTTTTGAAATCCTTCCAACTTACATTTTTTATGTTAGGTTTTTGAAATCCTTACAACTTACATTTTTTTTTTGATGTAAGGTTTTTGAAATCCTAACAACTTACATTTTTTCGATGTTAGGTTTTTTGAAATCCTTACAACTTACATTTTTTTGATGTTAGGTTTTTGAAATCCTTACAACTTACATTTTTTTATGTTAGGTTTTTGAAATCCTTACAACTTACATTTTTTCGATGTTAGGTTTTTGAAATCCTTAAAACTTACATTTTTTTATGTTAGGTTTTTGAAATCCTTACAACTTACATTTTTTCGATGTTAGGTTTTTGATTTGGAAATCCTTTTTTTATGTTAGGTTTTTGAAATCCTTACAACTTACATCTTTTTTCTTACATTTTTTTGATGTTAGGTTTTTTGAAATCCTTACAACTTACATTTTTTTCGATTTGGAAATCCTTTTTTTTATGTTAGGTTTTTGAAATCCTTACAACTTACATCTTTTTTTCAATGTTAGGTTTTATTTATGTTAGGTTTTTGAAATCCTTACAACTTACATTTTTTTATGTTAGGTTTTTGAAATCCTTACAACTTAAAAAAAAAATTATGTTAGGTTTTTTGAAATCCTTACAACTTACATTTTTTCAATGTTAGGTTTTTGAAATCCTTACAACTTACATTTTTTATGTTAGGTTTTTGAAATCCTTACAACTTACATTTTTCCGATGTTAGGTTTTTGATTTGGAAATCCTTTTTTTATGTTAGGTTTTTGAAATCCTTACAACTTACATTTTTTTCGATTTGGAAATCCTTTTTTTTATGTTAGGTTTTTAAAATCCTTACAACTTATATATTTTTTTATGTAAGGTTTTTGAAATCCTTACAACTTACAATTTTCGATGTTAGTTTTTTTGAAATCCTTACAACTTACATTTTTTTTCGATGTTAGGTTTTTGAAATCGTTACAACTTACATTTTTTTATGTTAGGTTTTTGAAATCCTTACAACTTACATTTTTTTATGTTAGGTTTTTGAAATCCTTACAACTTACATTTTTTTATGTTAGGTTTTTTGAAATCCTTACAACTTACATTTTTTCAATGTTAGGTTTTTGAAATCCTTACAACTTACATTTTTTATGTTAGGTTTTTGAAATCCTTACAACTTACATTTTTCCGATGTTAGGTTTTTGATTTGGAAATCCTTTTTTTATGTTAGGTTTTTGAAATCCTTACAACTTACATCTTTTTCCTTACATTTTTTTGATGTTAGGTTTTTTGAAATCCTTACAACTTACATTTTTTTCGATTTGGAAATCCTTTTTTTTATGTTAGGTTTTTAAAATCCTTACAACTTATATTTTTTTTTATGTAAGGTTTTTGAAATCCTTACAACTTACATTTTTCGATGTTAGGTTTTTTGAAATCCTTACAACTTACATTTTTTTTCGATGTTAGGTTTTTGAAATCTTTACAACTTACATTTTTTTTTTGATGTAAGGTTTTTGAAATCCTTACAACTTACATTTTTTCGATGTTAGGTTTTTGATTTGGAAATCCTTTTTTTATGTTAGGTTTTTGAAATCCTTACAACTTACATTTTTTATGTTAGGTTTTTGAAATCCTAGCTCTGTCGATAGGGGGCGTAAAATGTTAGAAAATATGTAAGGTTTGAAAACCTTACACTTAAAAAACTCCCTAAAGTTTTTTGAAATCCTTAGGCCTATAACTTACATTTTTTTTATGTAAGGTTTTTGAAATCCTTACAACTTACATTTTTCGATGTTAGGTTTTTTGAAATCCTTACAACTTACATTTTTTTCGATGTTAGGTTTTTGAAATCGTTACAACTTACTTTTTTTTTTGATGTAAGGTTTTTGAAATCCTTACAACTTACATTTTTTCGATGTTAGGTTTTTGATTTGGAAATCCTTTTTTTATGTTAGGTTTTTGAAATCCTTACAACTTACATTTTTTATGTTAGGTTTTTGAAATCCTAGCTCTGTCGATAGGGGGCGTAAAATGTTAGGAAATATGTAAGGTTTGAAAACCTTACACTTAAAAAACTCCCAACAGTTTTTTGAAATCCTTACAACTTACATTTTTTTCGATTTGGAAATCCTTTTTTTTATGTTAGGTGTTTGAAATCCTTACAACTTACATTTTTTTATGTAAGGTTTTTGAAATCCTTACAACTTACATTTTTCGATGTTAGGTTTTTTGAAATCCTTACAACTTACATTTTTTTCGATGTTAGGTTTTGAAATTGTTACAACTTACTTTTTTTTTTATGTAAGGTTTTTGAAATCCTTACAACTTACATTTTTTCGATGTTAGGTTTTTGATTTGGAAATCCTTTTTTTATGTTAGGTTTTTGAAATCCTTACAACTTACATTTTTATGTTAGGTTTTTGAAATCCTAGCTCTGTCGATAGGGGGCGTAAAATGTTAGGAAATATGTAAGGTTTGAAAACCTTACACTTAAAAAACTCCCTAAATCGTGCAGTAGTTGATGAGTACTGCTATAAGGAATGAAGATAGTGTAAAGGGTTACAAAATTAATCGTATTGAAACAAAAATAAGTCAATATGTAGATGATACACTTATATTTTTAGACGGGTCAAAAACGTCTCTGTTAAAGGTTATAGAAATAATTGATAGGTATAAAAGGTGTTCGGGATTAAGTATAAATTATGATAAATCTGAAATCATAAAATTAGGTATTATAAAAAATATAAGAAATCATTTTGAAATTCAAACAAAGCTGAAGTGGAATGAAAATAACTTTAAATCTCTTGGTATAGTTTTTAGTATTGATTTAACAGAGAGTGTACATTCTAATTACAATGACAAACTGAAACAAATTCAGAACTGTTTAAAAGTATGGTATAATTATGAGGAATTTATCCATTTATTTGTGATACTCAAGTCTTTTTTTATTTTATATTTTGCTCCCTTTGGGTTGAGCACTTTTCCAATTGCTGGTCTCACCTTTACTTGGATTATATTTATTCTTTGTATATATTCTCAAATGGTATTAACCTCTCATTCTTTTTTTGACTTAATATGACTAAATTTAAAATCATGTTTTTCTTTTTTGGGAGCCCTTGGGCTGATTTTTTGTTATTTTCTCAAAAAATCAACATTTTTGGTCAAATTGAAATTTGGAATTTCTGATCAATTCCTCTCCAAAAATATATACTTTTATATACATTTGAGTCATTGTTCAATAATAACAACACTCACAAAATTCAAAAATTGACTACCTTGAATCCCCTTAAGTCCATTATACCGGGTGGTTCAAAAAAAAGTTGACCCAAGTTCAAATTATTTTTTCCACCACATTTAAAGTTTCAGAGAATTTATGTTTACTTTGTCTTAATCATCAGTAAGTTTTGAAATTATCCTGAAAAGATTGCACGTTTAGCTTGTTTGGTTCTTCAGATATGGTTCATTATAGAAAACATGTACAAAACTGACTTGTCCACGGGAGCGTCATTTAGTTTTTGTCTTAAACAAAACAGCATATTCTAGTTTCAGAATTGAAAAGCCCGCCCTGACAAAATATCCCAATTTCTATGCTTATGTGCCATTCACATTCAACAAAGAAACGTAAATACGTATAGGTAGGTAATGTCAAGTACCAGACAGATGTTTCAGATGTCTCCTTTTTTCTTTTTCTCCTATTTTTACAATTTGTGACCAATCGTGTGTAAGTCCACTTTGTGCATTCAATCTCTACTAAAGGACGCTCCCGTGGCCAAGGCAGTTTTGTGCATGTTTTCTGTAATGAATCATATCTGAAGAACCAACCAAGATAAATGTACCATTTTATCAGGATAATTTCAAACCTTACTTCTGATCAAGACTAAGTAAACAGGAATTCTCTGAAACTTTAAATGTGGTTGAAAAATTACCTTGAACTTGGGTCAACTTTTTTTTGAACTACCCGGTACATTATTATAACATTATTACAGCTAACCTGACTGTGGTGTTCTAAATCAAACACACTAAAATACTATATAAATATCAATGCACAATTTCCCACTTGAAGCCCTTATGTCAGTTCTGACAATTGGGTTAGAGCTGACAGGTCATACTGAAGTGTCCAAAGTACTGATTACTGGTGGCAATGCAGACGTTAACAAAGCAAACAAAGTAAGTAAATGATAACAAAACCACATAAAATATTTCTATTTTAATTTGAAATAACCAAACCTATTTTGTTTTTTAGTGATAAATAATTGTACAACAACTACTTTGTGTGTCTGTTACATTCCAGGATGGGTATACTCCTCTGTATAGAGCGTCTATTAATGGTCATACTGAAGTGTGCAAAGTACTGATTACTGGTGGCAATGCAGACGTTAACAAAGCAAACAAAGTAAGTAAATGATAACAAAACCACATCAAATATTTCTATTTTAATTTGAAATAACCAAACCTATTTTGTTTTTTTAGAGATACATAATTGTACAACAACTCCCTTGTGTGTATCTGTTACACTACAGGATGGGACTACTCCTCTGTGTGAAGCGTCTCGTAATGGTCATACTGGAGTGTGCAAATTACTGATTACTGATGGCAATGCAGATGTCAACATAGCAGACAAAGTAAGTAAATGATAACAAAACCACATAAAATATTTCTATTTAAATTTGAAATAACCAAACCTATTTTGTTTTTTAGAGATACATAATTGTACAACAACTCCCTTGTGTGTATCTGTTACATTACAGTATGGGGATACTCCTCTGTGTGCAGCGTCTAGTGTTGGTCATACTGAAGTGTGCAAAGTTCTGATTACTGATGGCAATGCAGATGTCAACAAAGCAGACGGAGTAAGTAAATGATAACATAACCACATACAATATTTCTATTTAAATTTGAAATAACCAAACCTATTTTGTTTTTTTAGAGATACATAATTGTACAACAACTGTCTTGTGTGTATCTGTTACATTACAGAATGGGGATACTCCTCTGTGGTCAGCGTCTAGTGTTGGTCATACTGAAGTGTGCAAAATTCTGATTACTGATGGCAATGCAGATGTCAACAAAGCAAACGGAGTAAGTAAATGATAACATAACCACATAAAATATTTCTATTTAAATTTGAAATAACCAAACCTATTTTGTTTTTTTAGAGATACATAATTGTACAACAACTGTCTTGTGTGTATCTGTTACATTGCAGTATGGGAATACTCCTCTGTGGGCAGCGTCTAATAATGGTCAAACTGAAGTGTGCAAAGTACTGATTACAGATGGCAATGCAGATGTCAACATAGCATGCGGCTACGTAAGTAAATGATAACAAAACCACATAACATATTTCTATTTACATTTGAAATAACCAAACCTATTATGTTTTAGAGATACATAATTGTACAACAACTGTCTTGTGTGTATCTGTTACATTACAGAATGGGAATACTCCTCTGTGGAAAGCGTCTAGTAATGGTCAAACTGAAATGTGCAAAGTACTGATTACTGATGGCAATGCAGATGTCATCAAAGCAAACAAAGTAAGTATATGAAAACAAAACCACATAAAATATTTCTATTTAAATTTGAAATAACCAAACCTATTTTGTTTTTTAGAGATACATAATTGTACAACAACTGTCTTGTGTGTATCTGTTACATTCCAGGATGAGGAAACTCCTCTGTGCGCAGCGTCTAGTAATGGTCATACTGAAGTGTGCAAAGTTCTGATTACTGATGGCAATGCAGATGTCAACATAGCAGACAATGTAAGTAAATGAAAACAAAACCACATAAAATATTTCTATTTAAATTTGAAATAACCAAACCTATTTTGTTTCAGAGATACATAATTGTACAACAACTGTCTTGTGTGTATCTGTTACATTACAGAATGGGAATACTCCTCTGTGGAAAGCGTCTAGTAATGGTCAAACTGAAATGTGCAAAGTACTGATTACTGATAGCAATGCAGATGTCAACAAAGCAAACAAAGTAAGTAAATGAAAACAAAACCACATAAAATATTTCTATTTAAATTTGAAATAACCAAACCTTTTTTGTTTTTTAGAGATACATAATTGTACAACAACTGTCTTGTGTGTATCTGTTACATTGCAGTATGGGAATACTCCTCTGTGGGCAGCGTCTAGTTATGGTCATACTGAAGTGTGCAAAGTACTGATAACTGATGGGAATGCAGATGTCAACAAAGCAAACAAAGTAAGTAAATTATAACAAAACCACATAAAATATTTCTATTTTAATTTGAAATAACTAAACCTATTATGTTTTAGAGATACATAATTGTATAACAACTGTCTTGTGTGTATCTGTTACATTCCAGGATGAGGAAACTCCTCTGTGGGCAGCGTCTAGTAATGGTCATACTGAAGTGTGCAAAGTTCTGATTACTGATGGCAATGCAGATGTCAACATAGCAGACAATGTAAGTAAATGAAAACAAAACCACATAAAATATTTCTATTTAAATTTGAAATAACCAAACCTATTTTGTTTCAGAGATACATAATTGTACAACAACTGTCTTGTGTGTATCTGTTACATTACAGAATGGGAATACTCCTCTGTGGAAAGCGTCTAGTAATGGTCAAACTGAAATGTGCAAAGTACTGATTACTGATAGCAATGCAGATGTCAACAAAGCAAACAAAGTAAGTAAATGAAAACAAAACCACATAAAATATTTCTATTTAAATTTGAAATAACCAAACCTATTTTGTTTTTTAGAGATACATAATTGTACAACAACTGTCTTGTGTGTATCTGTTACATTGCAGTATGGGAATACTCCTCTGTGGGCAGCGTCTAGTTATGGTCAATATAGATATTAATTCGTTATTTCCCTACTATATTCAACAACTTAAATGGAGAAAATATCCCGGGAAAATATGTCGTTTTGTCATGAAAGATGTGTTATGCTATATATAAGAGAGTCTTGAAACACAGCTTGTTGCTGATAAACAACATCATGGCGGGAGATGATAATGTTTGTCTTCACTATCAGTATCCATGGTAAACAAATGGGGCTATTTCATACTCACCAACTTCAACTTGAATTTGGGTGGCCATTTTGGACGCCATATTGAATAACCCCTGAGCATTATAAAATTATTTTAGTAACATCCTGAATATATTCTAGGACCATGAAAGTAAGTAAACAAGTGGGTTTGAGGCAGCCCTACTGTGTGGATGGGGGGGGGGGGGGGGGGGGGGGCGCTAACTCTCTGTATACATACCCGACTTTCGAGTCTTATTTCATTGCAGCATTTCTTCTTATGATTAAAAACCCATGTCCATCTGTCAGTTTTTAAGGCCTTTCTGCTAATATTTTGTATTTTCTTTTTGCTCGCTGCAATACATGTTGTATGCCTAAATACCCTATTATGCTAATTGCCAAACCAAACTATTTCATATAATTACAATCAATGTTACAATAATTCATTAAAACTCATTATAATGTCACGAACCGCTGACCTCTTAGATCAGAGAAAGATAAAATGTATCCCTTTACAACTCCAAGTGTTATAAAATACAGTGTTCTTATCGACTGTAAAATTGGAATTGTACCATAAATCAAACCATATTAATATCACCATATTTCATCTTCAAATTAAACCAAACATTAAATACATTACGAAGGAAAGTATTGCCAAGATTGCCACACATGTCTGGTTACCAGGAACAACCAAAAGTAGGCGCGGACAATCATATTCACTTTTCCAGTTGTCCGGCGGGCAACACAAAATCTTACTAGAAGTTTACATATGAATTTAAATATTTCACAGAACTGTGAATGAAACAAAATCAACAGCTTAATACTAAATAATTCAAGTTTCAAACGGAAAATATCCATATAATTATCGACAATTATCGTACTGCCATTATCTCATGTGGATGATGTTGGCCTTTTTGTGTACAAGTATCCTATTTATACCGTACGTTTACATATTCATGTTTTAAATTACTGTCATTATTGTTATTACAACTGTGACGTCTCGCGACGCATAATCGCATTGGGCATACATTACTAATTTAAACCAAATAAGCACATAACACACGCTAAGATATACCAACATGGTGTAGGGAACCATATAATAACAAGGGAGAATAACGCGATAAAGCAGATAAATAACACCAAAAAAACCCAATAACACACGGAAATGCACTGGGACAAGCAATGACAATTGCTGTCCAATAAATAAAACAACAAAGATATATGGTAACAATAAAGACCGACGATATACCGATATATGTTGACTACACTAACCAAACTACAAGTTCACTATAGAATACAGATTCATGTTGCTAGACAAACTAATAAAACATGTACAATAAATCAATAGACATCACATCATGAACATCATGCATGAGTGATGTTAAGAAGACAATTGACAGGAAATGACTAGACAATAGATAAATATATGCGACAGAAATAGTAACTTAACTAGGCCTAATATGAATGAACTGAGTGAGTATGGGGGCGGGGGGGGGGGGGGGGGCATAGATAATATTATCACCTATTGTAAATGATTGTGCATGGAAGCATTACAATTATTGACCTATTTATTTAATGTACACAAGTAATCAATTCAAACCCCATCCCGCTAATGTTCAATGTATTTACGTCTATATAATATAGGTTTTTCCGTTCATTTAAAAACATTTGTTTTATGAAAATTAGTCATAACAGCTTACACATTACAATGAGGTGCATTTGTAAACTTCAATTTAATCTAAGCTATATATATATTCACTTTAGTCTTAGTAATAATCGCTTTAGTCTGATCATTATTCACTTTAACCACCCTATCGCTGTTATTCGTCACGCTAGTTTAATTTGGTCCAACCAACCGTTCGGTGGATAATTGTGAAAAGCAATTTGGTCTTTTGTAGTACAAGTTGGATCTGTTTTCAATGTATTTCTTCATTGTACTATCTAAGGCCTACACGTTCTAAATGATGTTGAAATGCTTGTTATAATATAGTCATGTTTGTTATTGCTAAATCAGTAACTTGGCGGTAAATTTGAATTGTTTGTATGAAACATGTGATAAGAAGATTGCATAACATGACACCAGAAACAGGTAAATCCCTGTTTTTTCGCATGAGTATGATAAAAAAAGACAATAACTGTAATCCCTTTTATAATAATGCGTGAGGATATCAAGTGTACCTGCTTTCGGTCCAAATAAAAAAAATGCTCATTATACGTTCCGACATAACTTAGTGTAAATGTTAACTAAGCAGTGGTTGATTTAAAAGAAAATCAAAATGAAAGGCACGTCGCCCGACAATATATCTGTCGTCGCGTGGCAAAACTTATTTTGTGTTGTTATTCAAACAACGTTGAATTTCTAGGCTTGAAATTCTACTATATTTTGTCTATATCTCACATATCAATGATCATTCTATGTCATCAGGGAAATGCGCCCGATTGAAACTCGATAAACGCTTGCTCCATATCCGACGATAAATGTCCAAACTAGGAAAGTATATCTTATTAAAATCTGACAACTAATTGTTTTGCTGAAAGTTATATATACCACGTGCTTTAATCCGTATTTGGACTAAAAGACACGCGGCATTGAAAGTTCTAGACTTAGAACATGTGTGGCTCATATTAAACTTATATGAAGCTTGATGTGTATATAATAATGGTAGTTATATTTATCTTACGATAAATCAAAAAGCGAACTGGCTTATTGAGAGTCATTTAAACGATGACAGAAGGCTTCTCTTGCCTACTTTAAACGATGATGGATGGAGGCGACTTGATGTGATTCACCCGGTGATGCATGACTATGAAACTTCAGGTACAACTGTTTGCTAAAAGAAAGCTCGCTTGCTTTCGCACTATGTTTACTTGGAAAACTTCAAAAATGATAATAGTCCAATACTATGGACTATTACGGAAAACGAAGAGCCATTCAAGGCTATGAATGTCCGATAAGCTTAGTATATCGAGTTTCCTAACTTAGAATGTCTTCTCCCATGAGTTTTAGCTGCTAGGGAGGAGACAAAATAGATTAAGAAAGTACTACGTACAGAGACTTCTGTAAATAGAGTTGAAAGGCCCACCATGTTTAAGAGAAAACAAGTGGTGACGGAATGCAGAATAAATAGCTATTGATATTGATATATATACAGGGTGTATCAGAAAAACGCAACACTTTTTGTCGCGAACTCTCCGATTACGGCAAATCACAAATCACTCTGAATTTATATATTCTGTTATTGAATTTATATATTCTGTTAGGTGTACTTATTGGCTATAACTATCACATAGTCAAATTACAGCGATATCGATTATTGATTCGCTGAGATATCAACGATACACGTAGACAAGTGCAAAACACGTTTTACATCGTTTATCCTGTATGCCTGATTTTCTTGTCAGGTGAATATTAGCAAGACACTTTAATAACTCATTGTACTTAAATAATTGGAATCAAACTCATCATTCTGAGAAGAAAATGTCATGTTAAAGGTATCAATTTTCTGGCTATTAAAGTATCATACCAATAGTAATTAAATCTGACAATAAATTAGTTGATAGTTAATGACACAACTTGAAAATCTAGATTACAAAGTCTGTTTGCAAATCCTCTCTCTTTTCTCTCGTTAATGTCATAAATAAAACAGTATGACACATTATTCAAAAGATAAACAAATGGAATAGTCCAGTGAAGGTAATAATTGTCTTGTATGAATCAGTCATTGTTAGTCTGTTGTGAATGGGAATGGGACATTATGGTGCTCCTCGACCCTCAAAATGCTGTCCTTGTTTTAAGATGCATCGATTATGAACTTTAATTTATTAAATAACGTACCATAGACATGTGGCGATCAAAGCAATCGGTGGTTCAGAACTTTAAAAGGGTGATTGACGTATTCAAATGGTCGAATGATTATCAGATTACACGATTCAATGATTTTATGTACCACCTTACTGAAACAAAGGAAATTAAGATAAACCATTCCAGACATTAAGGTTATATAGTTATTAAACTGTTAACCCATAACACTAATCGGACAGGAAAATCCAAGTTTTTAGAACGAACGATGTCATGCCCGTACCACTTCACCATTATTGAAGTCATTGATTCTCATATTAACGGCCGTTTATATTGACAGATCTCCAAAAAACTACTCCGCCCATTTCCTTTGTAAAGATTTATGTCAATACAACCAACGAGCGAAAAGTAAATACACCGAAATGACCCGGAATATGGTGAAGTGGTTTAGACATGGGTGAGGGATGTGCGTGTGTGTGTTGATTATAAAAGTTCTCATTAATGGGAAAGATTGGTTGTAACCAAAACAGGCAATATGTTCATTGTAGACTAACCAAATAAAGTCATTATCTAGTTTTTTTATCCTTTTTTGGTTTTTTTAAAGAAGAAAACCGCATTATTCCCTGCCCAAAAAGTTAATTTGAAAACATATCATTTTGATTAATGATTTTCTGTCCGAGATATCGACGATAATGTAAATTTTATTCCATAGAGCTGTGTATAAAAGCACATCTTCTCCACCCCACTGTCTTTTAATACAAGATTGTGCGACATTGGCGCTTCTCGGACACGTGCCATAGACATAAATGATTGCTTTAAACGATTTAAAGTTTATCATGTATATTTATCGAAATGACCAAAATATGAGAGTCTAATTTTCGCTAGTAGGAACAAAATTCGGAGAAAAACTTTTTTTTTTAAATATCAAAAATATAATTTTAAACGTATTACGCTCTAATAAGAACAAAAAAAGATTTGAATGCAAGTTTTGCAAACTTCCGTAAACCCCCCTCTCCGAACGGCGCGGGGTCTAACATGATCTAAATAGTATTTAAAAAGATATTTTTGATTCTAAGACACGCGGAGTTGACACTAATGAACTTTACCAAACCTTTAGGGTTGAATTTAAGTTTGGCATACTTCCGTAAACCCCCCTCTCCGAACGGCGCGGGGTCTAACATGATCTAAATAGTATTTAAAAATATATTTTTGATTCTAAGACACGCGGAGTTGACACTAATGAACTTTACCAAACCTTTAAGGTTAAATTTAAGTTTTGCATACTTCCGTAAACCCCCCTCTCCGGACGGCGCGGGGTGTAACATGATCTAAATAGTATTTAAAAAGATATTTTTGATTCTAAGACACGCGAAGTTGACACTAATGAACTTTACCAAACCTTTAAGGTTGAATTTAAGTTTTGCATACTTCCGTAAACCCCCCTCTCCGAACGGCGCGGGGTCTAACATGATCTAAATAGTATTTAAAAAGCCATTTTTGATTCTAAGACACGTGGAGTTGACACTAATGATCTTTACCAAATCGTTAAGGTTGAATTTGAGTTTTGTAATCTTCCGTAACCCCCCCCCCCCCCCCCCCTCTCTTGATTCTAAGACACGTGGAGTTGATAGACACAATTTTGTAAAGAGATTTTGAATTCAAGTTATGTATACTTCAGCAAGCCCGCACCCTCTCCGTTCACCGCCGCGTGGAATTTACTGAAATTATCTTTTTAAAAAGATTTTGAATTTAAGTTCTGCTAACTTCTGTACCCCATGCCCGTACCACTTCACCATTATTGAAGTCATTGATTCTCATATTAACGGCCGTTTATATTGACAGATCGCCAAAAAACTACTCCGCCCATTCCCTTTGTAAGGATTTATGTCAATACAACCAACGAACGAAAAGTAAATACACCGAAATGACCCGGAATATGGTGAAGTGGTTTAGACATGGTAAAACGTGGTTTGTACTTCTTTACATATACCTTTAATATATCAGCGAATAAATATTCGATATCGTTGTAATTTGACTATGTGATAGCCAATAAGTAGACCTAACAGAATAAACGTTTAAGAGTGATTTGTCTTTTACTGTGACCGTACAGCTTTCGACAAAAAGTGTTGCGTTCTTTTTGATACACGCTGTAGTATAAGAGAAAAAGTAAGGAGAGGCAATTGAATAAAAAGTTTACAAATATCAGTGTTTCAAGTAGCCAATTTCATTGAAAACCCTGCAGAAAATATGCGCATGCGCAGACGGCAGATCATTTTGAATGGGCCAAAAATGGCTAAATTCATGAAATGTACCAGATAAAAGCTTACTGTGCCTTCAGATTCTAACCAGAAATAATGCAAAATGCTTAAATCAATGTGTCAAATATTGTGATTATCAAAATGAAGATATACATGAATGTATCAATCAAAGATGGCTGCCACAACCTCTCTTATTACTGTTATCTTTAGGGCTACTAGATATGTATAATTAAAGTAATCGTCATATAATTTCAATGGTTTGAGGAAATTTTATGAACAGCTCCCCTTGAAATCCCCACTATTATTGCTTTAGATCCCACAATAATTTACTAAATTATAATCCATCCATTGTTTTTTATCCTTTGTTGTTTTCTAAGGTATATTATTGCGATTTTTTTTAAAATAAAAGCGTATTTGAGACGGTCCCTTCTTGTTTGTATTAAGGAATTCAGATTTAAAAAAAAGTGTCAAACAGAGATTAGTGTGTGTTCTAAGTATGTGCCAAGTGTTATCTGTTTTTGTTTGTACTTGCATTGCCGAGATATGCGCAAATGTATCAATCAACCCATATTCAACACATGAAGAGCTTAGTTCCAAAAGGCGCTAACTCACTTTTTTTGAAGACAAAAATAAGTTAGGTGCAGAACATGAACGAGAGTTACACAATATATCTTTTAAACTTTGTTCTACATATGTAGCATGTTCGGAATTTTCCGGGTATTCCCGGTAATTTCCGGAAATTGGTGGAAATATGGTTCTTTTGTCATGGTAAAACATTGATAGGAATGTCCTTAATGAAATGCAATGAAGAAAACGTGAAAAGTATGGATTATTGTTTTGGAAATTGCACACGAACAATGTTTTTGTTAATTAAAAAAATGTGCCAAATTGTCCAAATTTTCAGTTTTCTCACAAAATATCCTTCCAGAATCAAAACACAGATTTAAACTGGCCAAGATATGATTGCACTACCGGTGAACATACTTGAGGATCAGATCAGAAACATGGCTATTTCTGGGAAGTATCAGTTAATGTTTGGCATCTTCTGATATTGACGCCTTGCTGAGTCTTCCTCCTACTCGCAAAATATTTTTGCTGAGTATGGGGTATAGATTCAATATGATGCTTCTGCTGCTGTCTCTTCCTCCTACTCGCAAAATATTTTTGCTGAGCTATTATTCTTTTCAGCTTTATCTAATCAGAAAAGTAGCTGACAATTTTGGCCACAGGGTCTTGTAATTCAACACACTTCACCACTCCAACTCCAACATTCACAGGTGATTCCTGGCCAAAAGCTCCTGTTTTCCTTACTTCTGGATCTTCTGTTGACAGGATTTCCGGACTTGTTACATGGCATTTTGGGCCAATCACTTTCTTCTTTCCATAAGAAATGTGGACCTTGAAACCATCTATCACTCTTCAGTAGCTTCTCCATTGTAGTCCATGGGAACAATCATCAGCTGGGTTGTCTTTTGTGCGTACATAGTGCCACTGTGACGGCTCTGTTGTCTCTCGTATTTCTTCTACCCGGTTTGCGACTAAAATGTGAAAACGTGAAGTTTCATTTACTGTATATTTCAACACTATCCAAAAATGACTACTGCAAATCAGTTCACCATCGCCCATTCTCCACTCACTTTTCAGTTTGGAGTCCACTCTTACTGCAGTGACGGCGGCGGTCAATTCCAATCGGGGTACGGTAATCTTTTTCAAGGATTAGACCCTGGCATTTGCTGCCATGAAAGAACAGTGTATTTTGGTTCCCTCCTGATATCTGACATAGCTCACTGTTCCATATCCCTTTATCACTTGCGTCTGCGAAATGGTGTAGTTCTATCTTTGTTGGGTGGTGAAATGAGACTGGCTTCAGGCATGGCTTCAGCTTCACTTCTTTTAGCTTTGGAAGGTCTTTAGTCCATTGATTCAATTCATGGGCGTGTTGTTGTGGGGTCTCATCTTGTTTGGGCAAAGATCTTGCAGAATCATCTTGGTCTTAATGACAAAGGGAGCTACCATGCCCAAGGGATCATATACACTACTGCTAATAGAGAGTAGACTTCTTCTTGTGACTACGTTCCATTGTTCACTCATTCCGTAGGAGAATCCCAGTTGATCTGTTTCTGCAACCCACTGAATTCCGAGTGCTCTGTCTGTAGGTAGGGTTTCCACATCTAATCTAAATCAAGATGCTTGACTTTGTTAGCCCTTTCTTTTGCTGGGAAACGTCCAGTCACCTTTCTACTATTGCTGAACCATTTTTTAAGTCTAAAGCCTCCTTCTTGTAAGGGTTTTTTGAACACTTCTATGGCTTCTTGTTTAGTGGCAAAAGATGTCAACATGTCATCCACATAAAATGAATTCAAAATTGCTTCTGTCACTCTGTGTTTTATGTTGTCCCAATTTTTACCAATCTGTCGAAGCACATAGTTCGTGCAGCTGGGTGAAGACACGGCGCCAAAGACATGCGCACGCATCCGATCTTGCAAATTGTTGTTCAAGTTTCCGTCAGGCCATCACAAATACCTCAGCGTGTCTCTATCTTCTTCTGCAACTCTAACTTGGTAAAACATACTCTCTATGTCGGCCAATACTGCCACTGGTTCTCTGCGCCACCGCATTAAGCAGGTTGAGACACCGGTCAATCTGTTAGTAAGGCCAGGACCTTGTAGTAACTGTTTATTTAGAGAAACTCACATACACAACTGGTAGGGGATTTTTTACCTCATGTCAACACCAGAGAAGTCAACAATCTAAAATTTGTTTGTGATTTACACCAGTTACAACAGCAGATAAAACTTCCAACAAGAGTGACTGATCATAGTAGTACATTGATTGATTAGTATTTCACAACTAAACCTGAATTGTATGATGATTGTGGTGTTATCCAAACAGAAATAAGTGATCATTTTATGACATATGCTATAAGAAAAGGTAAACCTATCAAAGGTGCTCATAATACTATTGATTTTTTTAACAAGAACTTCGACAAAATCATTTCTTAAAGATCTGTTTGATGTACCTTGGATTAATGTTAAGCAATGTAACAATGCAGACGATGAGTTACATGTATGGCATTGTATGTTAAAAGCATGTTCCTAAGAAAAACAAGCGTGTAAGAGCCGCTCCATCTCTTTGGCTCAACAATTACATTTTCAAGCACATGTCTAAGCGTGATTATCTGCACCGTAAAGCTATTCGCTCAAATGATAATTATTTCCGACTGGAATTCTTAGTTGCATCGTACGTAACAAGGTAACGACTATGATTCGCAACTCTAAAGAACAGTATATTAACAATACTATTAATGATAGTAAGGGTAATTCAAGTAAAGTATGGAAAACTCTTAAAGATATTTTACCAAAAAAGACTTCTGTTAACCCGTCATCTATAGTCACAAACGGTTAGGTATTTAAGAGTGATGATGACATTTCAAATGGGCTAAATAAACACTTTGTCGATGTTGCTCGAAATTTGATCGAAAATAGTGATTGCGGAAGTGGCATTGTATTTAACTCCATTGTTGATATTTGTAATCACGATGTTAGTGAAGTAAATCCAAAGATGAATCTTCCGCATGCATCTTGAGAATTTGTAAATAACGAAATACTTAAAATGAACACAGGCAAAGCAACTGGTCTTGATGATATAAGTGTTAGAATCCTAAAAATTGCAAGACCACCAGTTGTCGACAGTTTGACTTGTATAATGAACATGTCGTTACAAACATGTGTTTGTCCAAATGATTGGAAAGTTACTAAGGAAGTGCCCCTTCACAAAGGTGGGGATTTGAATGATGCTAACAACTATCGACCCATCACCATCCTTGTCTGTGCAAGTAAGATACTTGAAAGAGAAGTCCATGAACATGTGCACTCGTTTCTTATTGAAAATGATCTCCTAAACCCCAATCAGTTTGGTTTCCGCTCCCAACATTCTACTGAAACGTGATTGGTTGAGCAATATGAATGAAGGCAAAATGACGGGAGTTGCCTTCATCGACCTCCGTAAGGCCTTCGATACTGTAAATCATTCCATTTTGTTTCAGAAATTACATGATATGGGTGCTACCGATATTACAACGAAATGGTTTAATTTTTACCTGGCGGGGAGAGTTCAAAAAATCTGTTTATAAAATCTGATGCATTGAATGTAAATACTGGTGTGCCTCAAGGCACCATTTTAGGACCTTTGATTGTTATTATCTTTATTGACAGTATGAGTAGTGTGATTAAACATGGTAAAATATTTAGGTATGCAGATGACACTACCTTATCTGCAAGTAGCAACGATGTGAAAGATATTTCTATGAAACTGGAGTCTGATCTTGAGTCCCTCTGTAAATGATTGAGTGAAAATAAATTATTTCTCAATACAGATAAAACAAAGGTAATGTCTAGTTGGTACAGGTGAATAATGATGATTTTCGTGTTGCAGTTCGTAAAAATGTACTACGGAATGTTGATAACTTTAAATGTGTGGGGTGTTATAGTCGACAATGAATTGAAATGGCATAGTCAGGTAAATAATGTGATGAGAAAACCATTTGGTAAACTTGCACTTTTACGTTGTTTTCAAGTTTTTCTTGATCCATGCCCCCTGAACACTATCTACAAAGCATTGGTTCAACCGCATTTCGACTACTGTAGTGTTGCTTGGTACGGTCGCTACAGTGATGATATGCATAAACTTGACGTGCTACAGAAGCGATGTGCTTGAGTTATACTTGTTGTTAATTCTTTTACTCCCTCTAATGAAATGGTCCATGAATTTAAATGGCAACAACTTTTTAACCGCAGAAATTATTTCACTGCTTTACTGGTGTTTAAATGTCTAAATGGTCTGGCACCATCGTATTTACAAAGTAAATCTAGTTGTGCGCGAACACCACGAGCGCGATACAAGGCAATCCGCAGCAGGTCTGTTGGCACTACCCCTATTGACAAATGACATTGAGTGTTATAAGTATTGTTTTAGCTATATTGGTGTTAGATTTATGGAATTGTATTGAAATTGGAATCAGAAATTCTGTGAACGTGCAATCTTTTAAGGCTTTGTATAAATCCTATCATTGGAACTAGCTCAAATTTAATGTGTTTGATATATCATAGTCAAGCTTTTATGAAATAGATATTTTCCAGTTTAATTCTAATGAAGTGTATAATGTAATCAAATAGTTTTAATATGTTTTTATTGTATGCATTATGTGATAGATTTATGAGTGTTGTCCATTGGGTTTTATACTCTATACATAATCATATTGTCATTATTATATCTCATGTGTTTGTTATTAAGTCAATATTTTGACTGATTCGGGCAACCCTGGGTAAAGATAATAAATCATAATAATAATAATAATACAACTCTTATCTTCACTGGTTTGTGGGGGTTAAATACCACATGGTGGGGTATATACCACTGACATCCACCTGCACGCACAAATTGCTTCTCTGGAACTCTTTCTGCATATCCTTTGGCTTCCAAGTCAATCATACATTGGGTATAGCTTACACAGGTTACTGTCTTTAACCCGCCGCTTTCTTAGGCTATTTGTATACTTTTCAGCCTGCGAGCGATTGTTTGGTATTTCTTTCTCTAAATGGGAGTGCTGTCTTAAAGTGCCCGTCTTGTTCTTGCTCTATGCTCTGCTCCATCAGTTTAAGAAACTTGTTATCTTCCACCGAGAGTCTGACTTTATTTATTGGCTTCTCATCAAAGTCTTTATTGACGTAACTTGTGAACAGCTGCTCTAGATGATCATCACTTCTCTGTATGATCACATCAGAAAGAATACGTGAGCCCCTTAGGGTACCCATCCGAGATGTTACTGAGGAAGAGGATGCAGAGTCTGTGAAGTGTGTCATTGATGACGGCGGTACCCGAAACTCGGGACTACACGCAGAGGTGGTACAGCTTGACGGCATCACTACTAAACAATCTCATGTCAACCTGATGAGTAAGAAGAAGAGATGTTTCCATATCGGAACATGGAATGCAAGGACTTTGAACAAGGAGGGAAAGCTAGAACTTCTATTGGAAGAAGCACACCGCCAACATCTAGATGTCCTTGGTCCCTGTGAAACAAGATAGAGAGGTGAAAGATCTTTCCAACCAGACGAGTACACCACAATTCTGCACTCCGGAAAAAAAGGAAGACGAGAGAGTGGGGTAGCTGTTGTCCTTAAGGGAATAGCACGTAAAGCACTAGCAAGCTACAACCCCATCTCTGGCCGGATCCTTGCTGTAATACTCCATGCTAAACCTAAATCAATCACCATTCTCCAGGTATATGCTCCTACTTCAACACAAGATGATGCTATTATAGAGGAATTTTACGAGCAGCTCCAAAATGCAGTGGAGACCATAAAGAAATGGGATGTGTGTATAATTATGGGAGACAAAAGTTTGGTCTGGGTGAAAGAAATGAAAGAGGAGACAGACTTGCTGATTTTTGCTGTGCTAACAACCTGGCTGTAATGAATACATGCTTCAAACACCGGAAAATGAATTTATACACCTGGATATCACCTGGTGATTGCTACAGAAACCAGATTGACTACATCCTTATAAACGAAAGATGGACGATCCTAACCCGGTGCTGATTGTGACACAGATCACTTAATACTGGCAGGAAAGATGAGAGCAAAACCAGTCTGTAACAAACACAAGAGAAAACAAGGCAAACTGGATGTGAAAATGCTTAACGACCCAACTACGAAAGCCAAGTTTGAATCTGAGACAGAAACGCGATTTGAAGCAGAAGCTCTTCTTCAAGACCAATCTAACATATCTCCAGAATCACTATGGATGACTTACAAAACCATGTTATCTGAAACAGCTGAGAAGACACTTGGAAGAGTAAAAAGATCCCCAAAGAAACCATGGATCAGCAAAGAAGTGTTGAAACTAGCTGAGGAAAAAAGTCAACTACGCAAGCAAATCTCACCAGCCAAAGTAGAGCGATATAAAGAAGTGCGTGCTGAAATTCAAAGACAAATCAGAAGGGATAAGGCAGTATGGCTTGAAGAGCAATGTCTACAAATAAAGGACTTTGATGCAACTGGAAAATCCAAAGCGATGTTCAATCAGATCAGATCACTCCGAAATAAATCCACTTCATCAAACCAAGCATGTGTAAAAGACACAGATGGAGCAGTGCTAAGTGAACCATCAAATATCATGAACAGATGGAGAGAGTACGGTGCCTCACTCTTTGAAAGTCCAGATGGAGAAACACCACTGACAAAATGAATAGAGCATTTGACGATGACATGGAACCTCCACCGCCAATGGATGAAGTGATGTATGCTGTCAAGAAACTCAAGGATGGTAAATCACCAGGCCTTGATGGGATTCCTGCTGAGCTCATAAAATCAACAGGCCAGCACGGAATTAAAGCACTACATCAGTTATGTACATGCATCTGGATCAAATGCGACTTGCTAAATTACTGGAAAGTGCAATAATTTGTCAGGCGACCGCAAACAGTGCTCCAACTACAGGACAATTGCCCTCATCAGCCATAGAAGTAAGGTGCTACTGATGATCATTATCTTACGCCTGAAAGCCAAACTAGATCAAGAACTTCCAGAAAAGCCTACAGGAAAGGCAGGGGTACTGTCGAAATGCTGGTTTGTCTGCAGATCTTGATGGAGAAAAGCATTGCAATAGGTCAGAAAGCTTTCATCATGTTCATAGATTATTCTAAAGCATTTGACTCTGTGATCCAAATCAAGCTTTTCTCTGCAATGATAGAGATTGGATTTCCAGCACATCTTGTGGCACTGCTTTAATCCCTCTATGTGAATCAGAAGGCAAAGATTAGATGGAAGGGTGAAAACACAGATAAATTCAACCTAGGTAAAGATGTGAGGCAGGGATGTATGCTTCACTATACATGTCTCCTACACAGAAAAAGTCATGAGAGACGCTGGTGTAAACCAGTACGGGATAAAAGTAGGCGGTACACTTATTTCAAATCTCAGATATGCCGATGACACTGCACTTTTTGAAACCTCGGAAGAAGACATCGAGAGGCTAACATCAACCGTAAATGATGCAGGCAGGAAGCTCAATCTCAAGCTCAATGTCAAAAAGACAAAACGTCTAACAACTGGAGAAGAACATCCTGTGCATAATATCTCAATCAATGGTGAGGATGTTGAACAAGTCAGTCGCTTCAGATACCTAGGCTCTGTGAAAACCACTTCTGCCAATTACACAGCTGATATAAGAGCTAGAATCGGAATGGCCAAGGGAAGGATGATAGAACTCCAGGACCTATGGAATGACCGCAACCTCGCAACAAACCTCAAAACGAGATTGTAAAAGCATTGGTATGGAGCGTGCTCCTTTACGGTCTGGAGGGATGGACTCTAACCAAAGCAGATGTAAATCGCATAATGGCTGCTGAAATGTGGATCTGGAGAAGAAGAATAAGAGTAAACTGGAAGGAGAAAAGAACCAACATAAGTATCCTGGAATAACTTGGTGTAAAGAGACAAAAGGAAAACTGGCCTACTTCGGGCACATCATTAGAGGCAGTGGTAGCTTACTGGCACTTCACGTCATAGAAGGGAAAGTGGAAGGCAGCAGTCGATAGAAGGAAAAGAGGTCGTCAAAGGAAACAATAGTTTGACAACATCAAGGAATGGACTAGTATGAGTCTTATAAAGGCCAAGCGTCTGGCACAAGGCAGAGAAGCTTGGAGAAAGATGATCCGGAGATGTGGTCGTATGCAGCCAAATCTGACGGAGGCCGAAGAAGAAGAAGATATATAACGGCACTTTATAATCGCTTTCTTTTACTTTTTGCATGAGCAATTCCATCATTGTACCATGGGTTTCTCGGTCACGGTGTAACATGTGTATACTTAAATGCATGTTTTTTCCAGTATGGCACTTAAGATTTCATGATATTGGTCAATAAGCCCAGATCTAGACTTGATATCAAGTCTCAGACTCACTACTCTCTCTCTCCCAATTCCTGGTACAAGTAATATTTTCCATTGATTCGAAACTATAATATTTGTAGAGCTAGTGCATATCGCATTGACCCTATACCTATCACATGTATTTTATATAGTTGGGACAATGTGTCATCATTCATGACAATGACATGTATATTTAGTAACTGTTTCAATATATGGATATTTTGACAAAACATATTAAACTACACCCTAGGCTCTTTCCGGTCAAATACTGAGCTCCCAAAACACCAACCGCTGGCCGCCACTGAGACTTGACAGAAAGCTAATTGATTGTTATATATAATACCACACCCCTATAATATAACTGACAACTGTACAGTACACTTGGAGTTTAGGGGTAGCATATTTTGAAGAACTATTCTGGTAATGATCAATTTCATGTTAAATATACAAAATAATTACTCAATCTAATTGTGTCAGTCTTGAGATTGGGACATTTCCTTTTAATTAGATTGATGAATTGTAAATGTTATTTGCCATTTAGGATATTCCCTCCCCGTGAAATAATGTACACACCCATTACAATGTTCCTGTGGCCCATACACTGGTATGTCATTTGATACATGCATGCTGTGAATGTTCTTGCCTGATGAAATTACTGTCCACTGATTGGCTGGCCGCCAAAATGTGGGGAAAGAAATTAGCTTTTGATCAAGGCCTTCCTGCAACCAAACTTTCTGGCCTATCAGTGATGGGTACTAACAGGTGGATACTGGATGGGGTAACATCATTGCCTGGTGTAAAGTATGAAATACTGTTGCAATATTAATGTTATTGTTTTGGATAGTGAAATGGTTTTACAAATAAGAAGGAACTTGATGGCAAGGCTAAGAGAGATCTGAGTTTGGGCTGGTGATTAGATCAGAGTTCCTTATGTCATTTTCAAAATCTTTGGATTTATCATTTTCAGCTTGCGATATGTAACATGATTTTGGCACATTCAGGTTTGTTTAACGTTGCAATGAATTGCGTTGTGGTCTGAAAACAGAGAACCAACCGCAACTGTGTGCATTAGGTTTTCAGACTCATGTGACCACATAATGTGCGTAGGTTCTTTTATCAACTGAATCATGTTGCAAGTTTCAAGTAGATCACAAAGTTTAATTGTATCATGGTCGCTGGTAACATCAAATTGAAAGGTAAAGTCGCCAACAATCAAAAGCCTGCACTGACCATATTAAAGTTGTCAAGTAGTCAGCAAACTCATCAAAGAACATGCATCTGTATACAAAATTCACACCACCAAATGGTTCGTCTACATGCTACAGTGTTACAAAATGCCCATTTTCTCGCTTATAAAGCGACTGGATTTTTCAATTGGACATTTTCCTTAAATTTCATGATATCTTTGATCATTAAATCAAAACAATTATATATGATATCCCCGATAGTTCTGAGAAATTGACCCCCAAAGTTGGACAATTGGTGTAGCCCCCTCATTTATCAGAAAAAGTTGAGAAATGTTACCAGAACATTTACAATCAAAATACACCCAAAAAACCTACAAAATGCATTGAAAATATTTCTTTTTGCACTGCAGTATTAGGTATTAGTCCTAAAGTCAGGATTAAACTACAACGTTATTCATTTGGGAGCAATAAGTACCCTTTCTGATTAATTCTATAATCTATGTCATTGACTGGCCTGATGCCAACATCCTTTTATAAGGAGGACAGACCACAAACGCGACGCGTCCGCGAAGCCATTTGGATTCGACGGAAGGCACCCGACACTATGAACATAGACGACGGGGCCCATTTGCTAAGTCATGTCTACGACCCACTGATCACCGTAACAGCGCCCTAAACCGGAAGCAGTACGGATCATGTAACATTAATTTCCTCAATGGTGTTTATTCAGAAAACCATTTTTAGTATACGAACTGTCCGATAATTAAGCTAAATTACACATTATTTAACAGTGACTCTGCACATCGATAGATATCACATTTACAATGCATAACCAATTATTAATGTTTCTCATTTTTATTCAGGACGGAAACACATCTCTTCACTTAGCTGCTGTTAATCGACGCTTAGACTTCTGTAAATTTCTAATCATTGAAGCCAAAGTGGATGTTAATAAAACAAACCTGGTAAGACGAACCAAAATTGCAATATTATCATTGTCCAAATAAGCGTAATAGGGAATATACATGTAGGTTTATAATCGTCGAGCATAATGGATATTGAATCATTATTCATGAAAGCCCCTGATTCGCATGATTCAGTCTCCTAGGGTAGAGTTGGTGATTGTGTTCCAGTGAAAAAACAACAGCATTGTGAAGAAGGCTGTCAATTTCTCTATCAGTCTATCGATCAATCTATCAAACTATCAGTCTATCTATCAATCAATGTATCAATCTATCAATACATCTATCAATATCTATTAATCTGACAATATACTAAACTATCAATCTGTCTAAATATCGATATTTCACTCTATAATGTATCTATCCAACTGTATATCAATCCAGAACTATCAATCTATTAATCTATGTATTTATACCGATATGTCTATACATTTATATCAATTCTATCAATATCTAACAATCCTATTCTATCTTTCCATCGACCAAACTATCACTATGTCTGTCTATCAGTTGATCAATCCGTCAATCAACCAATTTATCTATCAATACAAGTCTATCATTCATCAATATATCAATCACTATCTATCAATCAGTCTATCACTCACTATCTATTAAACTAAAACAATCTATCACTGACGATCAACTCATTCCTTCCTGTTTAGTTTAATTAGTTTAATTAATAATTGAATTCATATAAACAAATAAATTCATATACATAAATAAATTCAACATAAATAAATTCATATACATAAATAAATTCAACATAAATGAATTCATATATATAAATAAATTCATAACAACTTTATTCTTCTTTTCAAAATTTTGGAAATACATCACCGATTGTCCTCACGAACGGCAAATCATGTGAACTCGAAATCAAATTCATTTGTAATACCAACAATTCTGTCAGTCAGCGAGAAATTAACCGCATGTAACGTGGTAACTATACTAGTTTAACATGGAAACGTAGACAGAGATGACACAGCTCTCCAATAGTACAGTTCAAATCATTTTTATGTTAAGACATTGACGATACCGGCCGATATAATTTAACAAACTGAAGTAAGCTGGACGATACATTTTACACGAAGTGGACAGGATTACATGCAGCAACATAAGAGATAGTTTTACACGCTGCATTGCGCTTTTAAGCACTTTCCGAGAAATCCCTCACAACTTGGTACTCTGTGATTAGCCGCTAAATACAACGACCGACCTCTGACTCGACCTGACCCGGACGTAATCACAGACGCAACACGCAAACAAGAAGTTCCCTTAAAAGTGAATGCATCCTACAAATCTTACACGCAGGCTGGCCTCCCGCTGTGTGAAAACCAACCAATCTGCCCAGATATCTCGTTATCTAGATATTAACCCATGCCCACCTCATACACGGCCTGTCACCATCAATAACTATAGCTAACCTGGAGCAAGGCATCTCGTACCCCTTAACCGGTAATTACTAGGTAAACGTAATACGAAATACAATGAGTATTGAGTATTAGCCATGTCCACTGTGCGTGCCCTTGCGCAATAGAATTACCCAGCTTTGCCATAATATGATGCTGGCCCTCCCCTGATTTCTCTAACCGAACAACGATGCGTGCGTAGTAATAGCTGCAGAGGGCCTAGATAATCTAATAATCTACTGAAGCCAGTGTGATATGAATATGAGAGACCATAACCCGGCCTTAAGTGACGCCCATCAACCACTAACTAACTACATATTATAAGCGGAATATTAGTTAAAGTATGCATTCATGAAACATCCTGTAAGGTCCTGCACAATATCTTCTGATGACAACTAACTGAACCAGTTCAAATTGAGATAGGAAAACACCGGGCAGTGGTGCGTGGACTATGCGCGCAGTGCGTGTGTCGCAACGGTTTATCGCAATCGTAACATCGGTTATCCTCCAAATTGTAAACTATATTGAGGGCGAAAGTTTCCCAAATAGAGGTTTCTCAGACTATACTCGACCGTAGGTCAACAATTACACCCAGTCGTATCAAGTCCAATTACATCCTGCACACAGGATTCAAATTTCAATTTTTCTATTAAAGTCAATCATTATATTCGCGACCAAAACGGCTTGGTAGTGACTGCAGTAAAATTGGAAAACATCCTCTTTGTTGCTAATAGGCTATCGCGAAAATCCGTGAAACGTTCATCAAAATATTGTACACAATTAGCAAAATTAAAATTTCACCAGGCGACATGACAACTATAACCAGCTATTGAAAACCAACTCCAGAAAACACGCAAAACGACACCGATTGTTCAATAAGACGCGCCCCAGATTGGATGAGCACTTTCTGGACATAAATAATAATATGGTTAAACACAAATTTAAGATAGGTAGACCACAGCTCAAAACCACTTCGGGTTGATATACAGGTCAATTTACTGGCCATTCCCATCTGAATTGTTCATCCAAACGCAGAAAGCAAAGATCCGAAACAAGGTAACATTTTGAGGACAACATTGCTTTTGATTAGAAAGGACTAATAAAACCATAAACAATAAAGCCGCTTCCAAACAACAACATATGCCGTGCCTGCCTATATTGATTGACACGTCGGTCACCGTAGGCCAATTATCTCCACGCAAAGGTTGGGCGGTAACCACCCCTGAGCTGGTTAAGTGGCAAAATGGTACTCGCGAATAACCTGGCCCAGGAAATGTACAGCCATATATTCCATACAAAATATGTGAATAATTGTGATCACAAACTGCTCTACACATATCTAACAGAACTTACAGTGAAAGAGTGGCAACACATTCCCCTGACTTGATGTTGAATTGTTCAATCGCTTCTCTTGGAGTTTTATCCCCATCACACGGTCCAAGGGCGTCGGCAAAATCATGGTACAAACGATCTTCCGTCAGTACACTTGTGATTTTGATCAAGCACATTTTCCGGCTGGTTTTGAGGAAAACGTCATCGCTACCCCCCTCCCCTCACCCCCATTTATTATGATTTTAGCTGATGGGGAGGGGGGGGGGGGTTGAGCAAGTTTAACGATTTGTTTGAAGTCTGTAAACAACATTGTTGGTGGGGTGTGCTTGTCGGCAATCGGGACCTCTACACCCCCCCCCCCCCCCATTCAAAAGGGTCTGGGGACGCTCCTGATCACACCTTCCAATATGGCGACCGAAGCGCCAGTTAAAACAAAAAGCAACATCAAACGCTGCGACAGGCATACACAGATCATGTGCTTCTTGCATAATTGTGAATTCTAAATCCACAACATCTAGCCAACCCCGGGTAGACAGTCGTGTGGCTATTTCCGTTGATGCTTATTAATAAATGTTTATGAAATTTAAATTAAAAATTGATGTGGTTAAAGCTGAGACGTTAGAGTAGTTAAACTTCCTGGACCCATACAAGATACAAATACTAGTTGTTTTTAATCAAGACACCTCACTTGGCATGTTACCTCGACTTTGGTACAAACAAGATATAGGCATTTTGAAACAAAATATCAGGGATAAAAATGTCATGTCTTAAACTTAAGTAGACACGTTAGAACATTTTGGACTGCACTAAACCATTCATACGATATTTACATAAGACGATTGTGTTGAAACTCATATAATGCTATCGACTCGCTTTGATTAATATTACAAATGCATGTATTCACATTTTTTCTTCATTAGAAAGGCAAAGTCGCTCTAGAGGTATGGCCGAGGCTGAGGGGTATCTTTCAACGGGATGATGAGTACCTTGAATTTGAAAGAGTAGTAAAAGTAAGTGCTCACAACTACAAGGAGTTATGTCTTATAACATATCCTTCGAAGGAAGCTTGGGTTGCAAACCTCCGTAGATGTTCGGTTTTAAAAATGTAAAAGGGTTTAATTATGATGATACCGAAGTCAGTGTAAACCTTCTGCGTTTATGCCACAATGATCTCACTATAGCAGTATATTATATCAAACAGAAATCAGCTCTAAAACTGAAAGTTGCCGATTTCCATATTATTGGCATTTTGCAGCTATAAAAAAAACATCGACACATCGTTTGACCTCAATTAATTTAGAGTAAATATTAATTAAATGACCGTCATAAAATCACTTAGTTTTCTTTACATGATTTAAAAAAAAACCATAAGCCTAAGAAATGCTTGGAGTGATATCCATATACTCTATCCTAGCTTTCCCCAGCTTATTCATTCCCCAGGATAATGTTAGTTATTCATCGATACAAAATATTAAGAGTGAGAGCTGGTTATAAATGTTGGACCAATCCGGTCCACATATTTTATTCACTGTGTTCTCGTTCTTCTCCTTTGATCCATCGTTCCCTCAGCTAACACATTCACAATATTTTGCAAGTTAACCGGAAACAAATCCATAGCTTCATCACACAGCTGAGAACAATGTGGTTACAAATTAGCGCGTCAACATTATATGACACATTCCATAGCCATAAACGTATTGCGGACACGACACGTCTGTGCGACAAAAGCAAAATGTTGATATTGTGGTTTGTTTATTTAATTGATGAAAATAGTATATTTAAAAAAGTGACCGTATATTATTTTCAACCTATTTGTTGCTTTTAAAGGATGCTAAGTTCAAGTTGTTGATGGAGAGTGGAGGGCGTCCTCTTAATACAGTGAAGTTATTTCTCGTTGGTGACCCGTCTGCTGGAAAGACAACGTTGAAAAACTCCTTATCAAGGGTAATAAAACAACGGTTATCATGTTAGGTTGTAACAGTATTATTCTTCCGATAACGTGTTGTTAATGCTATATTTGATAACGGAATATATAGCCCACTGATGTTCAGACATCTGGATATTACTACACCCAACAAAATATGTAAGTTCCCCCCTACATATACTAGAATATTTCCCAAACTATGTTATGGATTAAAATAATTTTCAGCTAGAAAGATGCACCCGATTGTTAGGCACATTTTGATACCAATTTTTGTTGGCCTTGAGACAATGCAACGGTAAGAAATTGTGCCATTGTCCAATTTTTATACAGAAAAAAGTGGCACTAAATCTCACTGGCTATGACTGGTTATTTCCATAAATTACCAGACATTTTCTTGGTGGATTTCCTTGCACAGACATGGGAATCTACCAAACAATTATGTGTTTCATCATTTCAAGAAAATCAATAAGCAGATCATAATCTTGTGCACCAAGACACGGTAGCATAATGACACATAATACACAAAGAAAGATCAATTTGATTCGGTATTGGTTCAAATCCTGCTAAAGAAATTGTCACACATAATCAGACCATATTTTCATGTCACACAGAAATGAGCCAAATTGCCATGTCACTCATACTCGGACTAGATTGCCATGTCACACACAATCAGACCAATTGTCACGTCGCACATAATCAGACCAAATTGCCATGTCACTTATAATCGGACCAAATTGCCATGTCACTTATAATCAGAATAAATTGCCATATCACTCATAATCAGACCAAATTGCCATGTCACTTATAATCGGACTAAATTGCCATGTCACTCATAATCAGAATAAATTGTCATGTCACTCATAATCAGACGAACTTGCCCCACATAATTCTTTGGTATATTCCCATGACTGTGCACGAACTTCCACCAAGAAAATGTCTGTTAATTTATGGACAAAACCAGCCATAGCTAGTGAGATTTAGTGCCACTTTTGTGTCTGTATTGTACACAATTTCTTATCGTTGCATTGTCTCAAGACCAACAAATTGGGTATCAAAATGTGCCTAACAATTGGGTGCATCTTTCTAGCTGAAGATTAGCTAAATCCATCAAATATTTTTGGAAATATTCTAGTATGTGCTAGGGAGGAACTTACCTAATTTGTTGTGTGTATGGTCACTTTATATATTGAATATGGATATTACTATATTCACTTACTGAATGTGGATGTTCACTTAATATTCTGGATAAAACTAGGTTCACCCAATGAATCTGGATAATACTAGGTTCACCTAATTTTATACTGAATGTACTATGTTCACTTGAAATATAATGCCTCTGGATATTACTAAATTCACTTAATAAACTTAATCTGGATATTACCTTGTTCCCTTAGTATACTGAATTAGGATATTACAAGGTTCCCTTTATATAGCGTATCTGGATATTACTATATTCAATTAATATACTGAATTTAAAATAGATATTTGGAAATCACAGAACTTATGGTGATAATATTTACTTCAAGACTTATTATAATTACTGTGTTAATATTCCCATACGGATTTTGACAACCAATATCGTGTCTTCGTCAGTGGTTTGTGATTACCACAAACCAGTGTTCCTGGTTTTACAGAAAACATATACGGAGTTGAATTCTAATAGTGTCGTATGGTATTCACAGTGAACTACGTCCACGTCACAACAAGATATAAAGAGATTGATTGCCATAGATCGCACTCAGGATTTCAGATGCAACGAATCAATTTGAAATCTGTATAGTTAAGGAAACACTAGAAGTTAATGATTGATCCCTGGGTGGAGACTACAGATTAGTAGTCAAACTCGTATGCACGTTTCTAATTACGTTTCTTTTCCGAATGTCGTACATATTTATTATTGGAGAAATTTAAAGATAATTGCTAATGACTGTACCTCTTCTAAGTAATACTAGTGAATGACAAACTAACCAGGCCAAAACGAATGATATTACACAGAACTTCCGCGGATACGTGCTATCGGAGCTGGTTATGGAAAGGTTCAAATCAAGTGACAAGCAATGTCCAACGCCCGGAATAAAGGTCAAGGAAAAAAATGTGAAACATGGCGGTTCCTTCATGATTTGGGACACTGCGGGACAGATAGAGTTCCGTGTAACACATGCGATGTTTCTAGGAGCCAGCAGAGGAATAGTTGCCGTTGTGTTTGATTGTTCCAAAAACGAACAACGAGAACAGGTATTTATACGACAAAAGAGGGTTATTGATGTAGACATTTAGACTTATCAAGGATTATGAAATGTAAAAAGATGTATCCAACGGAACCAGAAACAAAACACACCAAGGATCAGAAAAATGATACAAGAGGATATCTCGAAAATGCAAAAATGCTAAGAGTAAAAGCAAGATATACCAACAGGGTGTGGGGAAACAGGTAATAACAAGGGAGAATAACGCGATAAAACAGATAAATAACAAAACAAAAACCACAATAACACACGGAAATGCACTGGGATAAGCAACAAGCAATGACAATGGCTGTGCAAAGAAACAACAAAGATATATAGTAACAATAGGGACCGACGTTTCAAGTGGATATATATACCAAACTTCACCAGGGACAAAATATAAAATCAAAAGTGTTAAGAACTATAAATAAGATAATGACTACTAGACAAGTCCACCACTGTAATTATAGCACAATGTCATTAATAGATGTTGACTACTAGACACCCAAGTTAACCCTAAACAAACTAATACAAGTTCACTAAAGAATACAGATCCATGTTGCTAGGCAAACTAACAAAACATGTACAATACATCAATAGACAACACACCATGCATTATGCATGAGTGATAAGCGATAAGGATTATCACGCAAATAGTTCTTGCAATCCTTGTTGATGGGCTTTATGTAACAGTATGTTTAGGAATAAGTTAGCTTACACAACAGCCTTAGTCGGGGATAATATTTTGACATTGGATATTATCAAAATATCTCTTCTTACTCACATATTACAGATACTTTATTGGCTGAAATTCCTCAAGTCGGGGAACAACCCATCAGAGCGACATCAGCAAACTATCCTTTTGGTCGGTACGCATCTTGATCGTTGTGATGACCCTCAATTTGGTACGTAAGCAAGCATGTCAATGGACCCTAAACTATATTGGCGCGTGTTATAGCCTAGCAAACCTGCTACGAATAAAATATTCCAAATATTCTCTAACACAGTTTATTACCAGCAAGACCCGTGGCTTAGTGATAAAAGCGCCCGGCTAGTGTTCAAGAGACCGGGGTTCAATATACGCCGGTGAATGTCCTTGCTTATATTTCGTGGGGACGTTCTCCGGTGTTTGTTAATATTGTTTTAATATTGTCTATCATAAAACACCGTAGGTTGGTAAACCGTTTTATATTATATTATATCATATTATATTATATATCGTCAGCTTAATAAAATCATTGCCTAACTCTTTTTTTAAATTAATTGAGATTTTTGCCTAAATCAGCTTTTTACCATGGGAGGCACCTATGGTTTAAGTGCCTAGGTAAATATTCAACTCTAAATTGTGCTACCAAATCAAAAAGATTATTGCCTAAGTCACGCGTCATATTTAGTGCATTACCTTAATCAAATAGTGTGACTATTTAGACAGCGAAAGTGTTTTATAAGTTTAGAAAGGGGATTGTAGTGTCAGAGTCTGGATGTAAAAAGGTAGAGTACTATAGTGGATTTCTAAGAACTTTTATATTAAAATAATTAATTTAAAATTTAAATTTAAGAAAAAGTATAGTCACATTACCTAAGTCAGTTTGTTGATGTAAAAGTGCCAAGTAAAATACACAATCTGCCTAAGTCACACCGGTGTATGTAGTTAAAGTCATTTTAATTGGTTACGTAATACTATTGAGACATGACAACATAGCCATAATGTTTCGTCTTGTATCAACATGTTATTATGCTTTATATGGTAAATAAAAGTAACAAAGTAACAACACTAGATTGTGGTTTTTTTATTGATCTCAAAAGTAGTAAAAATGACTTAGGCAATATTTTATTAAGCTGATGATATAAAATTATATGTTGTCAAACAAGCATTTCGTGATTAACTTTTATCTTCACACCTATTATATATTTTGTTATTAACACTCGCATGTGTATTTTTGTTTGGATATAACACATGCGCACATATATTTTTTGGCGCCAGCCAGTGTATATTCGCACTTTGTACAGCCAGTTCCTTTCAATACCACCTTTGCCTGTTTTAACAGGGTTAGGGTTAGGGAACCCAACCCTAACCCTTACCAATTAACTAATTTAAAACGAATTAAATTAGTTAATGGCCAGTTGTAATCTCAGAAGTTATACTTTACGAGATGTGGATATGCTGCATCATCGTGACTTTGTCAAGGACATTCATTCCCAACTGTTGAATGTCCAATGGAAATAAGCTTTGTGTTCAAAGATTTGTTGGCTATCCATGGTACTTTATATGAGCTATTATGTCTATATGTTTTTGGTGGACAAGTTAACTTGGCCACCTTAGCTTTCAGATGAAAGGTCATGGGTCATTATTATTGTTTCAATTAGCTAGTGGTGACGTTAAACGTTACAATTATTGTATTTACTAAATAATGTAAATTGTATTATACATAAAGGAAGAAGTATTGATAGAAAAACGAATCTTATCTGTGGTTTCATGCAATTTGAGCTTTTTAATACAGCCGGCAGTAGACTTTTGGTATAAAATGCTAAATATCGCCAATCGCCGCCAAATTCAGATTTTCAAGGCAAAATTGGTATTTTAATGATATTTTATAATATATGTGTCTATTACAATAAATAATATGGTGTTTTTATGGACATGTAGTTCAAATATCACATTTTAATAGTTTATTGAGTGGATAAACCAGACAGTCTCAATATTAATTTACTTCCAAATATGTAATGAAACCCCGGTGGTGTAGCGGCTGTTTCCTCCGGCTGTGGTGCATTGAACCTGGGTTCAATTCTGCTCGGGACCACATATCTTTTTGTTTAATATTGGTACTTTTTGATGTTCCATTATATTAATTACTTACAATATCATTAGTTTGTTTATTAATGAGACTCTTTTTTTATCTATTATTATTTTTTACTTTTTTGGTTCAATGAATATGTCATGAATATCACGATTTTCTTTTTTTTATTCGGCTGTTGTTATGAACTTTATGAACTTATACAGTGTATTTATTCGTGATTTATCTTTACAAAACGATTGACTACAAATTATCCTGGCGGTCCCAAGTTCGCGCCTTGGGAAATCCAAGTTATTTTGTGCACTTTTAAATTTGTCATTGGAATTTAAATTAAATTATAAATAATGATATTTTTTCTTTCAATTCTTTTTCTAAACTTCACCATAATGATATAGGCCTAGCTCACAAACGTCTCTGTGATTTCCTTCCAGAAACAACACACTGTGATCCTCTTGCCAACTTCCACAAAATTCAACAGATCCATTCCAAGTCCCCCCCCCCCCCCCCCCCCCCCCCCCACCCCAGTTTTTTAGAAGACCTTGTTACAAAACGATTGACTATTAGTATTATAATGATTATCCTGGCGCCCGGGAAATCCAAGTTATTTTGTTGCATTTTGAATTTGTCATAAATTACGTTTTTCTCGTAATTAATAAACATTGGAATTTAAATTAAATTATAAATTATGATATATTTTCTTTCAATTTTTTTCTTCTCTCCATAAACTTCACCACATAGGGCCTATCGCTCACATAACGTCTCGGTGATTTCCTTCCAGAAACAACACACTAGTGATCCTCTTGCCGACTTCCACAAAATTCAACAGATATCCATTCCAAGTCTTCTCATTATCCTTTTGACACTAAAAACACTTGTCCACCCAGTTTTTTAGAAGACCTTGTTCTCTTCAAATTGCTTGGTGCAATTTAGTTATATGTATGTATTACATGTTTGTATTTTAGCTGTTTCTCTATATGATGTTCGAGTACCTAATAAAATGTTAAAAAATCAAATCTATTATCTTGGAAACATGACATTTAATAAAAAGTAAATACTCGGTTAACGACCTCGATTCACCATGTTTCATTAATATTCTTATGGAGTTCTAGCTGTATTTTTAAACTACTGGATAACTGAGAATATTCATATTTATACTTTATCTTCTTTTATATATAGAATGTTTAATCTTCACCAAAAAGATAATTATATAAATCAAATCGTATCATAATGTGTTTACAGCAAAGGAAACAGCTGAGAATAACCTCCAATACTTCAAAGATCTGTTTAAGGACTACTTGACAATACACGATGAGGTGGTTGTGGTTGATAGTCGTCGGTCACAATCAGATAATCTGAAGATACTGCAAGAAACGTTGGACAAACTTGCAGAGCCACTACGTGTAAGTTGTATACGCATGAGTTCCATGGACATCGTTCGATGCGCGGGTAAATGTTGGCCTATACATCAATGCTTTAACAATATCAAATGTGTATTCATTATCAAATGTGTATTCATTAACATTGTAAGTCTATGATATGGGGATATGCCATACATTTGAGACATGATATCAACAGTTCGAAGAAGAAAACAAGTGTGTTAAATCAGATATTACATTATGTGTTAATAATAATCGCCTAGTTACAGAATCTTGTTTTAACAGTTTCTGCCTCTAAGAGTGTACCATTTTTGGGTGTGTTGTGATTCATGGGTCCTCAGATCAACTCTTTAAAAGAAATCAGTGATACATTCCCATACCATTATACTATAGCCACATTTTAAAATTCTTAACATTTTTGGTTCGGTCGTAAAAAATCACCGACATTTCAGTAAAAAACCCAGTAAAACGATTACTCTTTACTTACTAAGTATATCTTCTTTAACACATTGACAACTTTGACAGCCTTGCATTTACCACCAAAATGTGTTTAAAAAAATAAACTGAAAACTAAGAAAGAGATCAAAGTCAAAGGTAGTATTAGGTATTTAGTATTACAGACAAACTACATCACAATCATGACAATATGGTTGAGTTTTGATCTTTAACTTATTAACGAAAACATGTATGTTTAAATACATTCTTAGGGTGAACGAATTCCAAAAATCTGTGACGAAATTACCAAACGGAAGCAAGTGTGGTGTAGACGTGGGAATCCCATCATGTACTTAACGGATTTCATGAAGAAGGTCCGATCTGAAATTGATAAACTGTCTAGCGATGATTTGTTGAAGACAGCATTATGGTATATGCATCATACGGGAGAGGTAGGTTGTAGAGACACTGAAGATATCTATTGGATAATAATGTAGTGGTGCTGTTTCACAAATCCGTGATATGGGTGGTTGTAAGAATTCCATGAAAAAACAACGGCAATATAGGACTCTAGTAAACATTCAAATACAAATAACCTGTGAATGATTTAATAGAGGTGGTGCATGACGTCAGTTTCATAAGGGGGCCTCCAAAAAAGGATGCACGTGTCATTGCCCTCATTTATTTCTCAGTGTTTGGTTTTCAGGTTTATATGATCTAAAAAATAATTTAGTTGGTTTTCCAATACCGTTTCATTGACTGTGTACTTTCTCAGTTTAAGAAAAAAAGTGTGATCAACAACGAGGACTCACATTTTGTGTCACTTTTATAAACAAAATATACTTCTGGGGGAATGTATCAGTTTCGTCTTTAAACATGTCGTGTATGGATTTGGTGTTTATACGAACTTTACGATAACTTAACAAACTTTCTTATGCAGTTTGTTTTGTCAACTTTGCTTGAGTATATCTATCCAAAGAGATGCTTGTTTGACCATGAGCAAACAATATCAAAAATGTGTGTTGAGAAATATAGTCGTTGTGTAAAATTGCTGTTGTGTTTAGCGCTTTAAAGCATTTCTTCTTAAACAATAGCTCTGTGATCAACTTTAATCAAGCTTATTTTTCGATAGAATATTAAAGCAAATCAAACAGCATCTTAAGCTCATGGGTCAATTAGTAAATATTGATAATTCAATAAGAAGCATCTTATTTACCTAAAAGGGGGCGCAACACACGTTTAAGTAATCGTAATGAGCAGGTATAACGTTAAGTTAAGTTAAGTTGGGAATCAAATTAATGGCATTCGAAAGCCAACTATTATATTAACTCTTGTGCTGACATACGCGAAGTAAAACATAGCACGACATACTTTCCATAACCTTTTGTATGTACCTCATTATTCCTCCTGCTGAGCAAACGGTGAGCAGAAAGACTGTCTCAATCATCGTCATTCTAAAGTTCTGTTTACAACCATAAAAACTCGTTCTTCCAATGTGAATTGGGGCCATTGTTGAGCGGCAGCCATGCTCTTAGTAAGGGATGGTTTTAATTCTACCCCACATTACAGATCTTTGTAAAGACATTATGCTACCTTCTTTGTAATACTTTTAATCACTTGAAATGAACCCTTGTTGTCAAACAAAAGCGCTCTACTTACTAAATTTTCCATACTGGTTTCAATAACTCACCTGTTGTCTTGTGGAAAGACTGTCTCAATCATCGTCATTCTATAGTTCTGTTTATAACCATAAAAACTCGTTCTTCCAATGTGAATTGGGGCACTTGTTGAGCGGCAGCAGGATGGTTTTAATTCTACCCCACATTACAGATCTTTGTAAAGACCTTACGCTATCTTCTTTGTAATACTTCTTGTGCACATGCGGTGAGGTCTTTAGTCTTCTCTCGGCTGGATCATGGCAACTCTCTGTTAGGTGGCATTTCTAAATTTAATGTTCAGCGCCTGCAAAAACTAGACGCACAAGTGCTGAACCACTCTTGCGGAAGCTTCATTGGTTGCCTATCCAGCAGAGAATTGACTTCAAGATCTTGCTGCATGTGTACAATGGTGTACACAATCTGGGGCCTACCTATTTATCTCAGATTTTGATGCCGTATGTCTGTCCAAGAGCTGGTTTGAGATCTTTCAACGACACTTTCTGCCTTGTTGTACCTTTCAACAAACATACTAAGACTGAAACCGCTTTCTCATATATCGGTCCAAGGCTGTGGAATGATCTCCCACTCCCCATACGCACCGCATGCAGTGTCAAATCTTTTAAAAATATGCTTAAAACTCATCTATTTTCGAAGGTGTAATTTGTTGGTCAATTTCGGATGCAAATGCACCCTTTTATAAAAAAAATGTGTGTGTTTTTTAATCCATGCTTTTTGATGCTTAAATTGTATCTGTATATTATTATATTGTATATTGAATTATTTTTTAACCTATCTTTAATGTACTTTGTACTTTGATTGGTATTTTTTATTATGCTTTTATATTATATAATTCCTGTACAGCGCATTGATCGTGTTTTTTGAAATGCGCTTAATAAATCACGTTTTCATTCATTCATTCATTCAATACTTTTAACCACTTGAAATGAACCCTTGTTGACTAACAAAAGCGCTCTACTGCTATGTTCCTGGTTCGATTCCATTCATATTCATCCCAGTGGTTTTACCATTGATTAAACCAAAGTGGCCCAGGTGATTTCATGACTACTTTAGACAATTGATCATATATCTGCTTACCGGCCATCGATTGTCATGAAGCAAAGCTTATTCAAAAGCTTGGAAAATTCCCCTTGCATACCATTAAAACTGAAAACGATTTTTTTACGGGAGATATTTTTAATATTTATTTTACAGCCTGTATATTGGTCAATGGGCGGCCATCAACACGATCGATGCTATATGATCTGAGGCACTTATTTGCTGAGTTGATCACAGCATGTATATAGCTTGCTGTTAGTGCTCAGATGAACATGATAACATTTTCGTTAGAAACTTACTTAATTTTCAATAGTGGTTTCAACAACACACCTGTTGTCTTCCTAAGTGGATTGTGTTTGATCCAGAGCTTGTATATCTAGTTTGTTTCTTGATGACGCAATCGGATGATGATGCCCTCTGGATCACTGAGCCGTAAAGATGACTGATTTGGTAAGCCCCCTCGTCGCCATTCATTAGGTGCTTTTGTTGGTCTGAGCCTCCTTTTCCCCGAATCCAAATTGATTCGAGTATCCATCTGGTATTTCTGGTATCATCTCTGGCAATGACCTTTGAGTCATCCCATTAAATGACGTGGTTCTCTTTCACTGCATGTTCGGCTACTGGGGACTTAAGTTATTTGTTCTCTGATTCTTTCCTTGTGGTCCAAGTGTTCTTCTGAGCTTTAGTTTATGCTCCTTCTTGCACGTGCCGAATTCTCTGCCGGTTTCACCGATATAAGTCCATTCGCAGTTGGCACACGGGATCTCATACACGACCCCGCCTTGTCTACGTTTAGAAAGTTTGTCTTTTGGGTGGAAGAGAATTGTCTTGAGACTGGTGTGTGGTTTGACTGCCGAGGTGATGTTATGCTTGTGCAGTATCTTCTGAACCGGTTCAGTGACACCTTGGATGTATGGGAGACTGACCGAAGTTACCGATTGTTTTGGTCTGAGGCATTCGTGTTTTTGTTGAATGGCTTTCTCTTTGGGTTTCGACATTTGTTTTTTGACTTTGTTGAAAGACCACTCCAGATACCCACACGCAGATTTGAAAATCTCTTCTTCAAGAAATTTGTCCGCCTCTTTGCCAGTTACCACGTTGTCTTTTCTGTCAAGGAGAGCTCTTGGCACTTCAAACTAGATGTCCTACTAGCTTCATGATTTTACTAATGATAATACTTTTGTTCTTTCAAACCAGGTACATCATGCTAAGGAGGCGAATCATGATGACATTATCATTCTTCAACCAAATTGGTTGACAACTAGCATATTCGCACCCATATTTGCAGATCGAAACTTCAGAGCCGATTACAAGGGATTAGAGCAGAAACAAGAGTATTCTGATGAAGACTTGAGACGTCATTTTAAACACATTGATACGGATGTACTGATTCAACTGTTAGTATATTTTGAGCTAGCGTTCAGGTATGTATACTATTGTTCCGCTGTTATTATGTTTACACATATTGTTCATCTATTTCGCATAAATATTTCCTTTATTCCTAGATTGAACAACCTCTAAAGACACCGTGATTGATGTGCCAGGTTGTATTGATGATATCATTTGACAGTGTTTCAAAAAAGACCATTCTGAATCTTTAAGGGTAGTGAACACTGACGTTTCATTCTTGAACCCACTCTACATGCATAACTATAATAATTGTGCTGGTTTTTGAAATAGGGCTTGGTTATCCGAACGCTTACTGATGCTTTAAAACAACCTTAAGTCCACTCTTACCAGCCAGAACCTTTGATAATGTGTCAAGGTTGAGATTTCTTCATCTTAACTCTATTCCACCTGTCATCACTTGAACAGTTGTAAGCCAGTTCACCTTGGGTGAACTAGCCAATAATAGGGTCATATTCTTGGATTCCGTGACATTTTATTTGAACCTTTGTTTCTTGGTGAATTTATAAACTAGAACCATTTTAAAAGAAAATTAGCTTCTTTGCAACCTCTCAAAAGTTACGGGAACTTTTGTTATAGCGCCAATTCCAAAATGCAATGAAGCCTTTCGCTACTTTTGATCAGTGAACGATACCGGTCTTAATTTGTCTCATGTGGCAGGCTTACTCTCATGAATTGGTACAACAACAGCTATCTTCCATTGCGGTTGGCAAACTTCTTATTTGGGATGTTTACTAAACGCACATGCAAACTCGCTGATTATCCTGGATGAAATGCCGTCGGTGCCGACAGCTTTAACTGCTTCGGGGTTTTGAAGCATATTGTAAACTTCAAAGTCCTGGACAATTGGACAAGGATTGGGATCGGGTCTATTGGGTGGAAGCACTGTCGTATCAAGTGGCTTCAGATATTTGGAGACGGAGGCGAAGTGATCATTAATATGGAATATTAATACAGTCAGACTAAGACCACCGCTACGGCGTGTTGTCAAGCGGAAGCGGCGGCGGCGTAGGCGGCGAGGTGAGGTACCGCCATATCAAGAATCATGCCCGCTAAAGACGGGCGTGATCCAGAGCAGGGCTGATGGCAAAGGTACGGTCGAGGAGACCAGGTGAAGTGGAGAATGTATCGGTGTGATTTAGAATTATCACACGCCCACAAAAGTGCCGGTTCCCAGCCGTGAATGCCGCCGTGCATGTCCGGCCCAAAAAACGTGTTATTTAATCCAACGAGCACGTGCGGTGGACTATCTAAGTCTCGGCCTCCGGCCTCGCATGAGTGGAGTGAGCACGGAACGAGACCTTGATAAACCACCAATCTTAGCGGTATGCTAAGTAATGGGTGTTGTAGCGATGAGAAACGGGGGAGTACCGCCGTAGCCGCACTAGGTTCATGCCCGCTACCAGATGGGCGTGACTGAATATGTGGGGGCGGCGGGGATTCCCAAAGCATGTCGGTTGGTAGGCCGTATAGTCATTGGGATCAACATAGGGTGGCGGCTGAACAGTAGACGAAAACATGCACTATGAAAATATTGAAAACATGTAATATGTGAAAATATTGAAAATCAGGTAATATGAATATTATGTGAACATATTGAGAAAGTAATGTATGTATGAAAATAACAGTTATGTATGTGAAGAGATAATAAACACAAAATATTAAAACAATATTCTCTCCCTTGTTTTACTTACAGAAATTCAGACCAGAACACATTCATAATACCTTCCAAGCTTCCACCTGGTGTGGAAGAGATAAGCTGGGATAATGATGAGAGACACACAAATGTGTTTGGCATCCGCATTGAATGTCAAGACATCACTGACATGTTCTCAGTCGACACATTCCCATGCCTACAAGTGAGCTGTATGAATCTTTACAGAATAGAAGACGTCAAACCCATCTTATCGCGATTTGCTTTAAAAGTGTTGGGAAAAGCAGAAGGCATGCTCCAACTCACCATAGACAAACGTGCCATCCACGTGGCCGTCCGTGTTCAAAAGGAAACAGAACGACAAGGATATGGTGAGATGAAAGAAATGAAGAAATTAGTCGAAAGACAACTAATTCAACGATCGATTGGCACCAATGTCAAAGTGGCTTACCTCAGTCCAAATGATCTGAAGAAATCCAAAGACTTGGTAGAGAACGTCCATTACTACAGTGAAGAAAACTTGACTAAGGCTAAAGAGACAGACGGTTTGCTAAAAAATCCAAGAACACTAAGTATTGATACAGTCGATAATGTCGAAGGCATCACAGCAACAGATAGGACAACAGGTGGGTTATCGCACTTGGTTATAATTAACGCAATGTCTGTCTGTTTTTGTCATATAAACTTACCCTCTAAAGTGCTTCTGTATTCAAATTCAGAGGTAGGTACAAATAAGTGCTATGCGTGCGACAACTTTATTGATCATCACATTCGTATACACGCTTCAGTTCTGGAGATGAACAATTAAATAAGATATTCAATTTTAGTGTTGCAGTATTTAAACGCCGATACATCGTACAATATATTTCGCAGGTCTATGTAGTTTGGGTGCACACAATTCAAGACGCAGTGTTATTGTACTGTTGGATAGCCTAATCATTTAATTATACAGGGTGTCCCTAAAAAGGTGCACGTGTTTACCTAACGTGTTGACTATGTAGTCCTAGCATTTGGTGTAAGATATTTACACATATTGAAAGACTAAACACCTGGATTCTAGATTCTGCTCATTTCATCTGATCCGGATTTGTCAATCCTGAGATATAGCCAATTAACTAGAGCTACGCAAAATGGATGTTGTGTCACTTTATAGATTAAAAAGTTTATTCCTAAGATACAACTTCCACTTGTACGATTGCCCTTCACTCTACAATGTAAGTATGCAATTTTGCCTGGATTTTGCAGTTTGCACACGACGGCACTATCAATATGGCGGACGACGAAATAACGAACCTCTTGAGTTCGTGGGGCTTTGGGGACAATATTATCAGTATATTTGAAGGTAAGGCAAACAATTTATAATCACTCGTAACATGCAAACGTATAGACACTGTGGCCACAATCCCTACCCGACTGACAGTCGATCAGGATTGAGTGTAAGATTATAGGCCCAGCGACATCTCACTCATTCCATCACCACTGTCCACAGCAAATCACTATTGATTATAAATTACCTGCCTTACCTTCGATTAATCTGTTTACATGATATCCTTAATACAAGCTGTGTTCATTCACAACAGTTGATTTAATAATAAATTGCCCAACAGATGTATAAAATGTTTTGAAACTTGCCCAACAATTGGGCAATAATAGTACCCAATATTTGTGTATTATATAAAGTTGCCCAGTAGTTGAGTATTTAACCCTAATAAGGTTACTTTTATGTTGGGTAAATCAATTTACCCATTTGTTGGTTAGGTATTTTTAGCCCAACTGTTGGGTACAATGCATACCCAACTGTTGGTGAAAAGCATTACCCAACATGTGTTGGTTAATTTTTACCCAATTGTAGGGTTGTTCATATTGAACCAACGTTGGGTAAAATGTTGGGCAATAAATTACCCAACACCGTCACAGTGTAGTGTTATGCAAAATAACAGTTTTCTATTGAGACTGAATAGGTATAGAATGAGTGCCTGTGTATCCAAGCAGAACTGAATATAAAGATGTTTGTTACATGAATCGAACCAGTCCTTTTGACGAGGTTTCACAAAATGTTTATTGAGCCTACATTTTCAAAACAAGACAGACGCCATATGGCGGAGGTGTGGCCTCAATTTGCTTTAGAATAAGGGTCTTCATGGTAGTGAAATATCATCAAACGAGAAGTCCAGCGGAAGTCACCAGAGAGTTTGCCATTTCCCAAACACTCACGTACCATCTCCGAATACATGTACAAAGGAGTATTGCAAATACTTGGTAAATGGTACAAGCACCAATATGGATAAAGAACATTTTGGAAGACTAAGGCATGAAAAGTGGCCGGACACACTAACACATTGATAACACGCGGCGTGCACTTCAGAGGGATCCCACAATAACTGCTCGTAGAAATCCCTAATACCACATATTTATAAGGACACAATTGTTTAGTTAATTGATTCATTTGTTGTTCCTCAGTCTCTTTTAAACAATTCTGGTCAAATGCCCACCCCAATTGTTTCAAGACGATTGATGCCCATGAATTTACCAATGATAGTATCGTGTTGACGCTTATAATCATTCGAATGCTAAGTGTTCCCCTTTCCATGTGTATAAATATATCACACCAAACTGTAAGACTTCATGGTAAACAAATATTATATTATATTATATTATATTATATTATATTATATTATATTATATTATATTATATTATATTATATTATATTATATTATATTATATTATATTATATTATATTATATTATAATATATAAGTTAAAAGTTTAACGGGTTCGCCGTCGGACGAGTTTTAATACTCGTCCGACGGCGAACCCGTTAAACTTTTAACTTATATTATGAATACCCGTCGTAAAAGCCTATCTCACAATATTATATTATATTATATTATATTATATGATATTATATTATATTATATTATATTATATTATATTATATTATATTATATTATATTATATTATATTATATTATAATATATTATATTTGATTTTACATGAAGACGATGAGACATATGATACTAATCTGGACCCCAGTGCTACGCTACCCCTCAGTAGAAATCACAATGAAATGCAGACTACTGACATATCTTCCTTCACACCCCAGAGTAACGTCATGTCTTCATTGAGTGAACCAACCGGCAATCGTAAGAATAACTAAATATCTAACACAATATTTATTCTATGAGATAAATTTGGGGAAGATGTCACGTGATTGTAACAATATCGCTCCATTTTATTTTGTTATATTTCAATGTAGCGGTTAATGATTCCATAGTTACCATAATCGCCATTGCCGTATGCATCTGCTATGTATCATGCATATCATTCTGTTAACTGTTGAGAAACAGCATGTAGGATGTTAGCTGACTTGTACTGGGTGGTTTTATGAATAAATAAATAAATACGTCAGAGAGCAATGGCCCGAGTGAGGTGTGGGGGGTGGGGGGGGGGGGGGGGGGGGGGCGTGAATTTACTGCGCAATCTAGATTTCCAGCGGGCATATTCATGGGTGGTTGCTCAATGAGTTGGAGGAGGGTAATTTACCAAAAGTGTCCTGACGGGTGGTTTTTAAAGCTTAAGTTGCAGTTATAATTGTTGGTTGCTCTATGATTTTGATGGTAGATTTGTAGTGCTCAGGAATGTTACGGTAGGCAAAAAGGTATTTTTTAAAACCCTTCAATAGGACCGAATTAGTGTGGGGTTGGGCACCTGTCCCGCCAGTTCAAATGTGCAATAATAGCATCGTAGCTCCGGCGCACTGTACGCTATACAGGTTTGATTTCCGCACATTCTATTGTATTTTATATATTGTTAAACAGATTAGCTTGAATCCGTAAAAAGCATATCAATTAAAATTGCAATTGCTGTCAGCCAACTCTTCATGGCCTAATGGATATCGAACAGGGCCCATAAATGAAGGTGTGCTTGGTCATCCTCTACATACATCCCTACTGTTATACTGTACACAGCGCCCTACCTCGGGCATTAACGGTACAGTGCCTCTGAAACCTAGGGACATGAGTTTTTGTTCGAATCCAGGTGTGGCAGAATTTTGCGTATAAGCCTTGTCTGATATTTATTCGACATAGGAAATAATGAGTATGTAAGTACAAGTGCGAGACACTTGTATACGTATATCAGTTTATATCATATCATATCATATCATATCATATCATATCATATCATATCATATCATATCATATTATATTATATTATATTATATTATATTATATTATATTATATTATATTATATTATATATATTATATTATATAGCTTTTTATTTAAATCTATTTATTTTACATAAAGACGATGAGACATATGATACTAATCTGGACCACAGTGCTACGTTACCCCTCAGTAGGCATCCACATGAATTGAAGACTACTTACATATCGCCCTTCACACCCCAGAGTAACGTCATGTCTTCCTTGAGTGAACCAACCGTCAATCGTAAGAATAACTAACTTTCTAATGGAGCAGTTCCATTTATACGCGATAAATTTATCGCGACTGTATCGGGGCCTGATATGTTTTGGACCCGATGTTTTTCAAGTTGATTCGCGATAAAATAGTCATCAGGCCCCGATACGAGGCCTCTGCCATACCCTGGGGTATGTTTAGCAAATAGAGCGGGACATTGTTTAGCAAATACACGAGGATAATACAATTTACGTTAACATCCATAATCAATAACATTATCTCTAAAAACATGAAATGCTGAATTTGTACCTTACAACTAGAATAAATAGCCCGAAGCTCTATTTACATACCGACCACTTATCTTTCGTTATATTTAAACAAGCGGTAATAAGCTATTCGATAAATAATCCTTTGCTTCTCGCAACTGTTCGCGCAACTGTTCGCGATAAAAAACTCATCGGGGCCCGGAACATTCTCGCAATTTTTATCGCGGACAAATGGAACTGCTCCCTAACACAATATTGTTAATTATCTGAGATAAATTTGGGAAAGATGTCACGTGATGGTAACAATATCGCTCCATTTTATTTTTTATGATATTTCAATGTAGCGGTTCATGATTCCATAGTTACCATACTCACCATTGCCCTATGCATTTGCTACATATCATACATTTCACTGTTTGAGAAAAAAATGTAGGATGTTAGTCCTCACTTCAACTGGGAGATTTTATGAATAAATTAATACATCAGAGAGCAATGGCCCGAGTAAGGTAGGATGGAGGAGCGAGATTTACCAAATATGTCCTGACGGGTGAAAAGTAAAGACTATTGTTGATGATTTATTTTACAAAATGCAATGATTTACAGAAGATGTGTACAATTTAATCCAGTGGCTTTTTAATGCTAACGTTGTAGGTATAATTGTTGGTTGCTCTATGATAAATGGTAGATTTGTAGTGCAAAGGAATGTTAGGGTTAGCAAAAAAGTATTTTAACCGTGCAATAGGACCGAATTAGTGTGGGGTGGGGCACCTGTCCAGCCAGTTCAAATGTGCAATAATAGCATCGTAGCTCCGGCGCACTGTACGCTATACAGGTTCGATTTCCGCACGTTTTATTGTATTTTATATATTGTTAAACAGATTAGCTTTATTCCATAAAAATCAAGTCCCACATTGGTGATGTAGAATTTAAGAAGCTGGGAATGCTGAAAGTTGAAGATAGAGTTAAACAACTTAAACTCAATCATGTTTTTAAAATATATAATGAAATAGCACCTGAGTACTTGAATTCTCAATTTACCAAATTGTCCAACACTCACAGATACAATACCAGGGGCAGTGCAACAAATTTTCTGGTTCCCAATGCTAAAGGTCAGCAGTGCAATACATTTTTCTTTACTGGTATTCGGGAATGGAACTTGCTACCAACTCAGGTTAAAACATCCAAAACCCACGGGCAGTTCAAAAAGGCAGTAAAAGAGTCACTTTCTATCTTGATTTTTCATCCATTTTTATATGCAGTTGTTTCATAAAAAGTGCAATATTATTTTGTGTGCAAATATATATGATGTTTTTATAATGTGCTGTTTTAGTAAGGACCCCAATGGAAATAAGCCCTTTTTTAGAGCTTTCTTGGGCTATCCTTGGCATTATATGTTTTCTTGTATTAATATGTTGTGTTAATTTTGTAAGTTTTTAAGATTTGCATATTTGATCTGATGTATTGTATCTCTGTGTCTTGATATGCCAAATAAAACTAAACTATATATCAATTAAAATTGCAATTGCTGTCAGCCAACTCTTCATGGCCTAATGGTTAGCGAACAGGGCCCATAAACGAAAGTGTACTTTTTCGAGTCCCGGTGTGGCAGACTTTTGCGTATAAGCCTTGTCTGATATTTATTCGACATAGGAAATAATGTTTATATAAGAGACTATGCTTCTTTTTAGATGCCCTACGGCATTCATCGTTGAACCAAATACATACATACATACATACATACATGTGAGATTTTATAAAGCGCTATTTCATTTAGATCACGACGCTGGCAGCAAACAAACAAAACAAAAAGGTACAATCCACAAACAAATCAAAATGTACCAATACAAACTAGTACTACATGTATACAGAAAGAACAATTAAGTAGGAAACAGATGAGTCTTCAGTTGTTTTTTGAAATCTTGTAAGGATTCACAGAGTCTGATGTTGTTGGGTAGATCATTCCATAGTTTAGGACCAGCAACAGTGAAAGATTTATCTGCGGCAGAGTTTTTTGTACGTTGAACAACTTCTTCTTCTCGTGTCCACAGCACGCAGGATCAGATGGTCCTTGTGCGTGGTGGTGACAGGATTAGTTCAGCTTGTACAGGCTTGTACAAGCTTTATCCCTGGCCGCGTGTACGAATACGGACGCTCCTGTCATGACCTAGAACTGATGTACAGACACAGACCGGGATGATCCCCTACTCTTTACGAAGGAGTCTGTGACCTTTTAACGTGCTCGGGGATAGCTCTTCCGATACACGGGACCAACATTTCTACGTACCTTCCGAAGCACGATGCGCCATGAAACATGCCACCTTCAGTCTAAACAACTAGGAGAGACAACTAGGAGAGATCGATCAAACCTTGTCTCCGGTCCTATTGGTGACTGTCTAACTTGGGATGAACAGGTCGATAGCATCGCAGATGATATTGGTGCAAGCAGTTTCAGGATCTTTCTTTTGGAATACCCTTGACAAGTTTGGGAAGGAAGGTGACCTCTTAATCCCCAATAATCGGCCTTATCGTATCTCCAGACTTTCCTCCTGTGTGGTTTGTCTCTGTATACTGGAACATCTAAGCCCACCAGCTCCGGCGCACTGTACGCTATACAGATTCGATTTCCGCACATTTTATTGTATTTTATATATTATTAAACAGATTAGCTTTATTCCGCAAAAATCGTATCGATTAAAATTCCAATCAGCCAACTCGTTATGGCCTAATGGTTAGCGAACGAAAGTGTACTGGTTCGATTCCAAGTGTAGCAGAATTTGCGTATAAGCCTTGTCTCATATGTATTAGACATAGGAAATAATATGTATGTAAAGTGCAAGTGCAAGACACTTGGATATATATCAGTTTGTTTCAATATAAATGTTGTTTACGGTAAATAAATACGCTTCCCGCTTACATATATGTACCAAATTCTTCGAAGGCTAATTGTCCCATAAAATGTGTATCAGTATGGTAGAACTGCATTAAAATGTAATGTCTACTCTCTAAATGTAAAAGAGCTAAAACTCACTATTTGAGAGCTCTAGCAGGGACAGCTCTTTTTCTGGAGTGAAGTTCACTCTTTTCAGAGTGATTTCTACTCTTTTCAGAGAAGAATGAAAATCGCTCTAAAAAGAGCGGAAAATCACTCCGAAAAGATTGAACATCACTCTAAAAAGAGCCGTCCCTGATAGAGCTCTCAAAGAGTGAGTTTTAGCTCTTTTACATTTATAGAGTATGGAAAACATACCTCATATCGGGTATAAATTCATATAAATACATATTAAATAACTATATATTGAATAATTAATTAAAGTGGTTATGGCAAATTGAATAAATTTAATTTATTCTTCTGAATTTTATCTGAAATTAAAGCCGCGTTGTCCAGCATTCTAGTTGCATCTGTATATGAACAACCAAATCTGCAACGCTTTACCGATTACAAGAGAGCTCTAGAAAAAGACGGCCCCAGGTGTAGCTGGGAATGTGTACCGATTGAGACACTTCAAGCACTGTACCCGCTACTTGACGATGCCGACCCTCTTGGAAGAGATTACCGTGCGATAGCAGAAGCTTTGGGTGTCACTAAACAACAAGTGACACACATACAAGAGTTCTCTCCACGACCTCCATCTATGACAGCATCGATATTGTTGGTAATTGTAATTCGTATTAAAGGTGCTATATCTAGATATCAAATCTATATTTTGGATTTTAGGCTGTTTTTATTGGTGTCATTTGAAATGTTTATTATCTAGAATTGTCTCATTTTCCAGATTTTTTTAAAAATTTCATCCCACATCAGGTGGTTCTAAAATCGCAATTATAATATAATTTTGTAGAGGTCAAAGATTTAAAAATATAACGTCGTCAAATGATATTGGAAATCAGCATTTGAAGACCTCTATTCACTTAATATAGGTAACCGTTATTCTCTTGAGTGTATATCATTGGAAATCTGAATATCTCTAGATTTCAAAAATATATTGTATGCGTGTAGTTTAACGAGACTCCTTACTTTTTTCCGCATACTTTTGTTTTCAGTACGTAGGTTGCTGTAGGAAATCTCGCGAGAGATGTCTTACCATCCTCGAGATTCTCGCAATCGTAAAACATCCGGGTATCTTAGGAAAGGAAGAAGCTGCAAACATTATTCAAGACATGCTGACCAAGTTTGGACATCCTGTAAGTAATGGAATTATACAAGTATTCAACATGGCAGCTTCAAATTAATATGCCTAGAAATTAAGATTGTGTTTGTATAATGTTGTCTAGTTTCCAAGATATGTATATTTAAAATAATTGCGACAGAAGTACGGTAAATGTCATATTATTAACATTATGAATGTGGTAGCCAAACTAATGCTATTATTGTCTTACATATCTTATTTCCAGCCACCTTATGACACCTCTTGTTTCGATTTTGGTAAGAAGTTTTAATGTATATGTTCTTTACATATGCTATATTACGTATGGAAGTTAATATATCTGTTTATTTACACATGCTATATTACGTACTGAAGTTAATATATCTGTTTTTTTATGCATGCTATATTACGTATAGAAGTTAATAGGTCAGGTTTTTACACATGCTATGGAAGTTATCTGATGACTATAAGCTAATATAAAGCGTGCCTCAACACTTGCCGCGATCAACGTGTATTTGGACCGCATATAACAATCTCTCCAAAATAAACTAATTTCGATTTATCCGAATAAGTAAAACAATCAGTCGAAGAGGTCGTGTTACTTATTTTATCAGGATAACACCTAGCTGACACGTAAATATAACCGTCACAATCAAATTCAGAACCGGTATGATGTGTGTATGTGTTACAAAAACAAAACAAAATTGATGTTTGCTTAATTTGTATTTGTTCCCTTTTTACAATTAAAACACAGGGTGAGGAGATTGGGTAGTGAGATGTTGATATGTGTAGGGTAGATATCATGATAGATACTCTGGGATGTGTAGTGAAGATACTTTGTAAGGTGCAGGGTAGATACTGGTATGGAATGTTCATTGTACTGATCTAATGTAAAGGTACTCACGTGTACGTTTCGGATACGTCTCTATACTTTAACAACACTGTTGGCAGTGGCAAACTTGACGACTCATGACGCTTTTTGCAGTCTTGGAGTTGCCAGTTGATACATCATTTTTTTACCAGATGATAAAATATCGTCGAAAACGTGGGTGAGGTGGTATTGATCCTCGTCCTGGCTCATCGTTGAGGTCCCTTTCTTTCTGATTTGGCCTCTCTGATCCATCTTTTGTATCTGTCTTGCTCCATGCCAATGACCTTTGCCTCGTCCCATCCGATGACATGGTTATAATAAACTACATGGTCTGTTATAGCCGATTTATTAACGGTGGTGAGAGATGCCTTTCTCCCTGGTCTGGTGGTTGTTGTGTTGTTGACTTTCTCTGCCATTTTCTTGTGCTCGCTCAGTCTGGTTCCAATTTGTGTTCCGGTTTCGCCGATAAAGCTTTTGTCACAATTTCTGCACGGTATATCGTAAATAGCTTCCGAAATGCTATAAGGCTCTCGTTTGTCTTTATGATGAAGCAACTGATTGCAAATAGTGCAATAATTTTTATAGCCGTTTGGGGATTCTGTAAGATTTCATGGTTCTGGCCACACGTTCAGAGACACCTTTTATATAAGACAGGACAACGAAACCACGGCTCCTGGTGTCATGTACAATTCCATACCAGATTATAATTAACGATACTTATGAACCTATTTGGTAGTAAGGGTAAATACTGTTTGAGGTGTATGGTAGATACTTTGGGAGCTGTAGGTTAGATATATGGAAGGTGTATTGTACATACTTTAGGACGTGTAGGGTAAATAATTTGGGAGGTGTAGGGTAGATACTCTTGAAGATGTAGGTTGATACTTTGGAAGATGTAGGGTAGATACTTCGGGAAGTGTAGGGTAGATAGTTTTACTTTGGGAGCTGTTGAGTAGATACGTTTAGAGATGTAGGTAAATACTTTTGGAGATGTACGGCAGATACTTATTTCCCTAACCAATAAAACGTAGCTGCGAAAAATAAAGCTCGTCTATAGTTGGTATCAGCATCATTATCCTTTCACAATCTTAAATCTGTACCCTTGCATTATCCAATGTCCTGTAGTATCCGTTGTATAATCATTGACCCATGTTCGTGAAGATCCAATTAGAGCAAATGGTTCTCAATGCCAAGTTTGGTGGTTGTTGCAAGAAAGTTGTGTAAGTAAAACCATCTGTGGCAATTGGAATGCTCACCTCTTGTGATACCGTCCTAACATATTACCGTCAGGGGTTGACTGATTTGTTTTCTTTCTCATAACCCGCACCAGTTAAAATCACTTGCAATTGAATACAGACACCCACAAAATGTGTGCTTGTCAAGAAAAGGTTATTATTTATAGATTTTGAGATTATTTACGGTTATTATAAAGAGAAAACAAAAGGCAAATCCCGACCGACGGGGTATTAACTATTCACATGTTTTGTCATCACAGGTGTGCCTTCAGAAGTGCTTGTTCATAGAGCGACGATTTCCAGCATCCATGATACATTGCGTAACCGTATGAATCCCATCGAGGTGGCCAAACGTTTAGAAAATGTACTATCTAGAGATGACATCGATGACATATTGAGGTGTGCGGATGAGAAAACCTACAATTACGCAAAAGCAGTTGATCTTCTTCTTTATAAGTTGATGCACTGTAAGAGTTGCCATTGGTATGATGCGTTCAAGAATGCACTAGATTATGAAGACTCAGAATTGCTACTTGCAAAGTTGGCAGAGGCCCAGAGTGACGTCTTGGAGCAACCTGTATTCTTACAGATTAAAGGCGATTTTAACATACGTGAGATTGAATATAAAGGTATGTGACATCACATCATTATAGAACAAACTTGTACAGATTAGTGGCATTCAAGACAGTGTACCTTTGGTCACCTGGAATGTGTATTATTGATTATAAAGATGACGTTTTAGTCAACTGGAAACTTCTAATATACTCATGACACCACGCGCGTTCATTTTGTCAAGTGAAACAGTTTAAAAGTGTTAAAGGTAATGATGTGTCTCCAAAAAATCTGTTTACACAATGCGTTTCTCCTCGAAGCATTGAAAACGACTTTTAGTATGACTTATAGCACGAGGCAGCGTTGCTGCCGAGTGCTGTAAGGAATTAATAGCACTCATCGACAGTACTAGTATTAGTGATGATGTATGTGGCAGAAATCTGCTGTACAAACTCCTGCACAGTAGGACACTGATATAACTTAAAAGTTTTGATTCAAGCAATACTGATCATCTACAAACCACAATGTTTTCACTCTAAAAAGATATGTTATTTACCATGCACCCAAGCTTTAAATTGAAGTGTTATTACTATAAACCACAAAAAAACCTGTTTCCGAATGTTACGCATAGCGAATTTGATTGTATTACAGAGTACGAAGAAGATCAAGGGAATCTGTTTGGCCTGTTTTCAGAACATGCAACCCTTGATCCACAACAAAAAGACGCCGAACAGATGAACAAAGAATAAACAGGATTGCAAGATAAATCTTATCGCCCATGCATTTAAATTCACCTCGATGATATCGATCGCTAAAGGAATCGTACAAAGATGGCGTCATCATGAAGTAGATTTGGATTCCTTCTAATGATTGACGTCTAGTGTTGAGAATGCTACACACATTGGAATGTACACTATGCTTGACTGATACTCTTCAGAAAATGACAATGGATAACATTGTATACATACAGGGTGTATCTAGGATTTGTTGAACCGGTGGGCAAAACTCCTCACGAGTGGGGTCCAGGGACCCACTTTAGTATGAGTGGCCATAGTATAAACAAATACGCGTAAGGTTAGTCGTCTAAGATAACATCTGTTTATACAGTTTACCAATAGGGTTTATTCCGTAAATAGCATAAGCTTCTAATATTGTTTTGTTCTTGTTTTTCTATCCTCCCGTACCCTCCAATCTCCCGGGTTTCTTTGATTAATACTTATTTGCAAATATTAAATTAAAAGTGTCACAATCGTTAACAGAATAAAGCGTGAATGTTAGCTTAGACGTCCAATCTACATCTGATACGTCTAACGTTACACGTTCAAGGTGTAACCGTACTACGTACTACGTACTACGTGTAACCTTAGACGACTATCCTTACACTTATGTGTTTATACTATGGCAACTCATATCTTACAGCCCTAGCGGGGTCCAGTGTGCAGAGCCCCGACATCTCATGGATCTGAGCTAATTTGGAGGATTTTGAAGGCGTCTCCTCGACCTTAATTTTGCGCAGAGCTTGATTACATATGATAAGATTTAAAATATTTACCCAGGATACGCCTTTGTAAAAAATAGTTGTCTAGGATTAATTGGTAGGGTAAGCTTTTTTTAATATTAAAATCCTTCACGTAAGTTGCCTTCACGTTGTCTAGTATAAGAGAATTGAGAGCTATTTTTTGATATATTAATGAACATTTATTTTGTGTTTAATTGTGACCTGTTCTACCGAAACCAGACACAAGTGGGCAATATATCAAAATTGAGTTAGTAATTGTTTATTAGTTTATTCTGCTGGTATCGCCATTTGTTTTCTACACTGCGCATATTTTTGTATAATAATGATAACAAAAACGAAACAAAATTGATGCAATATAATTATTTGTTCAACTGTTTCAGCTAAGTATACCGTATTGATTCACACACTATATATATATAGATCATCTTTATTAAACAACAACAGAAGATAACATACAATGTCCAGGGAACAACTGAGATCCATTCCATTTCGTATACGTATTGGTGTATTAAGTAGAGATCTTCAGTTTAACAATGGTACTCTTCTTTTTTTAATCGGACTTCCCAGTTAATCATTTTCAAGTTCGTGTTTATATTTGTTTGTACGAGGGGCATTCAATAAATACCTGCAACCATTGTTGTTCTCCACGCGTGAGTGATTCTGTGAAATCTTAGTGGGTACATTATAAAGTATGAACCTTAATCTATCATTTAACACAATCTGGATTTACTGAATATTCATAATTACGTAATAGCATTAGCATAAAATAACCCATATTTGGACACTGAAAAAACATGCCAATTTGGCAGGAATTTTGAATTAGCTTGATATCACGTGTATTGAAATGAGCAGAACTTTGTTCCGGATAAGTGTGCAAGTCTAACATTTTGCATCGGGAAACCAGAGACCATGTTCAACGAGGTCCTAAATGGAGAGGTTCTGTCAAAGACAATTTTTTGAAATACACTGCATCTTATCTTGGTCAACATTAGGCTTTTACAGTGAGCCCCAAAATGCCGAAAATCCAAAGAAATCTTGCGGTTGGATACCTTGACCTTGACTGTTTATTCATTAAAGGATTTCTTTTAAGCTATGACAAGAAGATGACGTTTTAATGTTACATAATAAGTGTTTTTTCTCCATAATTTGCATCTGAAAATCAGTAATGTTGAGCACATAGTACTGGTCTATCACTGATTCAACCGGCAACTTATTCCATGCATCGGTTCTTGAGATATCTTGAAAAAAGTAACTGTGCATCAAATTGCTTGCAAATAATATTCTCCGCCCTGATCAGCTATTGTTCATGCAGTGTCCAGAGAGTATTGATTTTACCCATGTGCCATTACGTAATCCTACAAACGATATTGTTCATTCATGCATAGCGAGGAAAGATATAGACCTATATTTCAAATTACGCTATTTCTAGTTGGCATACGTCGCGGAGTGGAGAAAAACAATGGTTGCAGGTATTTATTGAACGCCCCTCGTATATAAAGAGCAAATGTGAACTATTGCCCAACAGACATTAACAAAGTCAATGAACTGAGTGATTACAAATCAAACAGGTAACATTCAACAGAGAGCTCTGATGGGCCAATCAATTGGTTCACTGCAACTCAGAAAATAATCAAAAATCAAAAATACAAGTAAACACAATTGGGCAAGTAAAAAAGCCAAAGAAAGTGGCGTGGGACAGGAATAGGATAAACACCCAAACACATAGAATAACATCAAAAAATAAGAGAAGAAAAATAATATCTGGAGGTCATTGATACATCGAGAGAGCTTAGCCAACATACTCTGAAGAGTTGGAGAGAAAGTGTTGAGATATCGTCCTTTAAAGATGTACCTACAATGCACTTACAATGTACTTAACATGTACTTTACACAAATTTAAAAAAATGTACTTTACAAAAATTTTAAAAAAATTAGCATTTTTATTTTTTTGTTGGTTTGATTTTTTAAATCTGAAACTTTCACAATAATGTTATAAAGACTCTGAATATTAATTATTTACAAGAAACTCAAATTCCCCCAAAATCACCCCCAATTAGGTTTTGGGCTATTTCTCAGTTAAGAGCTGCCCAATTCCGTCTGGTTTCGGTAGAACACGTCACAATTGTGTAAGTTCATGAGGAAAAACCCACGAATATAAGAAAAAAACGCCAATCTGTGACGTACATATACTAGAAATACTTAAATATGTCGTATTAGGTAAAACGACACACTTTATTGTTCAACTATAACCAAACCATGCCCTGGTGTGTTGTTTGGTCATCACATTGACTTGGCATAGTTATGATCTAGACAACGTTATGTATATCTAACTTTACTCATAGAAGACCCACTGACACTATTGTAGGTGTCCTTGTATATTGAATATGATGACAACGATATAATCGGATTTTTTTACTCATGCATGTAAAATAGTAAAGCTATATATTTGTATGTATGTCATTTGTATCTATATCAGAATGGAAGCATGCCTCAACATACAGGGTGTCTCAAAAAAAGTGCCCCATGTGAAACATGACTTTTTTGACAATGACAAATATAAATATTGTTTGCGAAATACTGTACTAGTAATCACGTTCAGCAATCTTTAATGTGCCAATGTGTACATTTATGGCCGATCTACTCGAGCATGTTCAAATTCACCTTTGGCCACTTTTTGTGTGAGAAGAGAGCTCTTTTATTAGAATCGACATTCAGTGTGTAATTAAACATAATCAATAAAATCATTAATAATAGATGAATTTGAACACAAAAAAAACATATTTTCATCCATATAATAATAATAATAATAATAATAATAATAATAATAATAATAATAATCAGTATTTATATAGTGCCTTTTCCAAAGGTTCAAAGCGCTGTAATTTCGCTGCTGGTGAATCATACTAAACAATGCAACGTCCAGGAAGCAGCTAAATCGGCGCCAAGTTGCGACATATAAACACACATGAACAACATCCACCATTTGTCAATGCAGCTCCCCAAATATCGTTGGGTCAAGGAAGTTGTTGATAACCGAAACAACTAATCACAGATTTTGAAAGCAGGAGGAAACCGGAGATCCCGGAGAAAACCTACGAGAGCGTGTATGGATCGTGATAAACCAAATGCACATAAAGCCCGATCGAGCACAGATTTCGAACCCGGGATTCGTTGGTGCAAAGCGAGGGTATCTACCGCTGCGCCAACACGCTCTCCCTAATTATCCATTATATGCGATAAAATATTTGAAATTTAGACGGTATTTTAAACAATACATTAACATATCCTAACATCATCATCGGAATCATAAAGGCAGGTGGTTTTTTTAGTTGAAAGCCATTTTCTTGTTCAAAACTGGCCGAACCGGGATTCGCAGTCTTGTTACTGAATTGATCATATCCCTGTAGTTAGGTGGTGAAATTCATTGGGATGAAGTGTATTTAATAGAGGACTAAATAGGGCTTACTAACAATTTGTTTTTGTTAAACAAAAAAAACTTGGTATGTATTTTTAGTAATTGGTACCATGGTACCTTTTTTGAGACACCCTGTATTGCTAACTTAGTCCGATGTCGGAGAGGTGTGCATGAAATATACCATCGGTTACCCTTAACAGCAATGACCCAGACTATCAGACATACCAAAAAGGTCAGGGTGGACAATGATGGTACCCTGGCAGTTGTTCCGTTAGAGGGCGTTTTCAAAATGGTCGCCAAAATACCATCATATTACCTATAAATGCTTAGAATGGCTTTCTGTTGGGGCTGAATTGATCTCTTTCGAATCATTAATGTTGTTGATATGGCTTCAAAAAATAAGTATGAGCCTGTAACAATATTCAAAATGGCTGCCATAACGTTCAGCATTAATTCAACTACTAGTATATTGCCTAGGCTAAAATAAGGATTCCCGTTGAGGCAGAGTTGATCACTTTTGAATAATGTTTGGGTGGTACCTTTTTGTATCATGACTTCACAAAATATTACAAGCCAGTATCAATATCCAAAATGGCTGCCAACTAGTTAAATATCCTTCGTTACTTAAAGGTGGTAACAATGTTTTCCTGCGTGAATGATAAGTTAAGAGGCTAGACAAAACAAATTCAGACCTAGTTACAATTCCATGATGGCTGTGAAAAAGGTATAGCTCTTTAGAAGCCAAACCACTTAAACTTATAGTGATTACTTAGAAACCAAGCAAAAGTAACAGAATTGTGTTCTATTTTCAGTGACCATAATTAACCATATATTAACGTTATGTTGAGATTATTTTATTTTTTCGTATTTGCTTTTATATTACATTTGGCCATTTGGTGTGTGTGGCCATTCTAGCCTTTTGATAACCATATTATTAACGTTATGTTGAATTTTATTTCTATTTTCGTATATATTTTCATATTTATATAAACCTTTTGAAACAAAGAGCGAACGCTGTTGCATACATGTATAATAATTGATATGACATACAGAAGGTTACCATTTATATGAACGATTTAGATTAATGAAAGCCATTTAATCTTCAGTTGTCTTTTATCATTTCCCCTAAGGTGACTAAATACATAGTATAGTTGGTAAGTATGACAACATACGCTGACTGCTCATACTTTAAAACATGATACCACCCATGTATGCAACACTTCTATAACTCATTGGGCATTGGCTTATATCTCGCCGCTCCGAGTACCACACGCTTATATCTTGTTTCATATTTGCACGTGCTACTCACACGCGGTTAATAATTCAAAGCCAATGGACGCTCCATTTATCCTAAATACTTATATCAATGTCTGTTTGTTCATGATTCAACTAAACTTATCAAAGTTTTAAACTCATCGAAATTCTTCTTGTCACTCTTTTTGCAACGTAATGTAATCATTGTGGCCTATGTTTACCAAAACGTGTATAAAGTCGTCAATATTGACCACTGCTTATAGCAGCACGCCTTTAAAATCGGCTTCCATCGAGAATGGTTGATCCATTGAGTACTAATGTCATTCATCCCAAGTCGGACTAGTATGAAACAGTCCTAGTTTACACTAAAGGCGTCCACAAATATCGTGAGCTGTCTAATATCAATTAGACCAACTTAAATGTTGCTTTTTATCTTAATATCCGCTGGCTTGACTTTTCAAACAACGCCTTTGCTTAACCTACACAAAATGTTCTTGGGTTTGCCCCGAACTGACCAAATGGTCGGCGACTGATGATCGTAGGCCTATTATCGGCCACATGAAACCATAGCATCGCCCGTTGCTATAAGAGTTTATCTTTAAAACGTGAATAATATTTCATATTCATGTGATCATATATTACTCTAGTTTTATTGGCTTAAGGGGAGACTGAAGATGAAAATGTGATTTTCTAAAGTACTAAACCCATATACTCCAAATTTGTTGTGATGAAGTGTCTGCCAAAAACTTTTCATTTTACGCAACAAAAAAAGTCGTTTCGGACACCGTTGCCATGGCAACGGCGGCCATCTTGGATTTAAACAGCACAATTTGCGCGCAGCTTTTTACGATAACGGTTCGTTCAATTGTTTAAACATTTGGTAGATAGGTTGGCAGTAAGTGTATCTTTAATTACCCAGAGCGATTTTTTATTAAATTGCGAATTGGTTTACGTAACGATACGATAAAAGTCGCATAATCCGGAATTTTTGCGAAAAAAGTGCGCAAAGTCACATTTTTCAAGGTTAAATTATTATTTTTCAAATTTCGCTCTGGGTAATTCAAGATATAAATATCATTATCCCATGTACCAAGTTTCAGAACAATTGGACATACCGTTACCGAGAAAAGCTGCGCGCTTGATTTTAGCACGCGTCAAATCGCTTATAGCAGAAATCGCCATTTTAAGTTGAGAAACACTGAATATGTAAATTAAGCAGCAATTATGCAAATTAGATGCTCCAAAATCTTATTTTCATCTACAATAATAATTTTAGTAATTATAAACACAATTTGCAATGAAAACAAATGTTAATTTAATGTGCAATTCTTTTTTATTCTACAATTCCTTAAATATCCCCCCTTGAAAACAATACAATACAAAGGAAATACATTACATGTATTCGTATAGGAAAAATTCAATTCGCGTCACAATAAGCGTCACTTTGTTTCCTTTGAATAAGCACAGTTTTCGAACCAAATGTCCGATTTTTTTCAAATAAAAAGCAAATAAAAGCTCAAATCCTATAGATTTTTAAAATTTAGAAACACTAAAATGACCAAAATACCCAAATTTCACATAATTTTATTCTCATCTTCAGTCTCCCCTTAACTATCAAGTTCAAACACCGATTTCTACCAATTAGCTAGAGTTTGGGCCTACATATTTACGGAATAAATCTACTTCACTATAGCACTCATATTTACCAACCAATAAACCTAAAGTATCATCACTATACGTTATCGTAATACTTCACTGTTTAAATATTTCACAATTACATCCAGGCAAGCCTCAATCCTACTCTGATCTAGGTGTGTGCGTCTATATGTTGTAGAGAATGTTATTTTGGTTGCCGCTTTGGTTGCCTTCAGCAATATTCCTTGAGCAGTCCATATTTTTATGTTGTACGTTGATTCAACGTCATATTTCAACGTTGATTTAATGTTGAATTTTGGTCACGCAGTTGAAATATTTGGTTAATATACCAACAAAATTTCAACTACTTAACCAGAATTCAACATTGAATCAACAGAAACTGTGTTGATTTCTTCCAAAAAATATACTTTGTGAAGCTTTTGTATCGCTATACAACCAGGGGATGGTGGGGCTACAAGGGCATTGACTCTTGGATGTTTTTGTTCTTGCACAATGTATATGCATTTGTTTAGTTAGCAACCACCTTCCTTAAAACAGTGCGAACATGCATATACAAGTGTATATCAATATACATTCCATGGGGCTAAATTAATGCATCGACTTAATTCAAATAAAAGAATAGGTTTAAATGAATAAAAGGTGCAAATTAGCTCATTAGCATAATTGATATGGTACAAACGAGCACCGGTACTAATTTTTGTACCATTGCAAGTATGCTAATGAGCGATTTGCACAATTTACTCGATTAATATAAGGCCAAGTAAAATATGCAAAGTAGCTCCAGACTGATTTTTTTGAAACATGATTTTGTCTATTCAACAACGTTGAATCAACGTCAATATTCAACGTTACTTCAACAAAGCACATACGTAATGTAGTTGAAAAGATGTTGAAATCATGTTGTTTAACAACGTAACCGTATTTTAACGTTGATTCAACGTTTAAATATGGTTGAGTGCCCGCTGGGATCCCTTATAATGACCTATGCCTTATACACATATGTAGTTACTAAAGCATGCTTCTATCATTTCAAGGGAACAAAATGAAATGTAATTTTGTAAATTGCAAGTACTATGAATCGTTTATTGGTCTTCACATTACTTCATGAATCTCGATCACCTTTAAATCTAAAAAATGCAGGGTTGTCCAAAATGAATATTTGTGTGCAAAGTGTACAATATATCTGTAATTGTATCTTTTGCAATCGTTGTAATGTGTTTTCCAAAGTCAGCTAAGATACAATGATATTATGCTTCATTAATAACGCCGGCATTGGTACTCTGACTTTGGTGGGGTGGGTAACGTACAAAACATATACAAACACATGTATACAAATACATTCAACATCGAGCATGGCACTTTGTTTTGTAAACAACCAAATCTTGTCGACATACATTGAAGCCCATTTAACAATATAAAGCAGTAACAAGCAGTATACACACTGGTAAATTATACTATTGCAACCCAATAACGAGGTTGGATAACGTAATCAACATAATCGACACACTGGTAAATTATACTATATTGCAATTGATTGTGTAATGCATAATTTGTAAACGATTGGTTAACATCACAACACAGTTACTTCATATGCAATCATCTTTCACCAACCGAAAAACAAACAAACAGTAATAATTCTTACCACATATCATCTCACTTGTAAATTATATACCTCCAATTCTAACTATCCACAATAATTACAGAAATAAGTACTATCAAATGAAATACAATTGCGTATGTATAAGCACCATCAGTGTAGACAGCAATACCTAGTAAATGGTTTTTCAGAGAGTTATTAAAGAAAGTTATATATATATATTGTCGACTTTGCTATTTTGATGTATGGTAAGTAGGGTGAATAACGTAATAAACATGGTCACTAACTCGACAGAAGTAACATAGCACTTTGCAGGTATATTGTTAAACCATGACATTGTTTTTTTTATGTAAATTATAATAGCATTAAATATTGAATAGCCTTTTTGTCTCTTAAAATTAATAAGATATTTATTTTGTTTCATTTTAAATTATGGTAGTAGACTTGTATTAAGACTGTACTCTGATGACTCATTTTCATTAAATAATAAAAAGTTTATTACGCCTATCCATTATAAGGTGGTTCCAGTCCTGACAGAGAATAGTTCATTTATTAAAATTATAACATTGGGTACAATGCATGATACTCAATTACATCAATCATGACGTTATCATGTCAAATTTCGGTGTTCTTAATAGATTTATAAGACTTCAACTTTCATTCAGCTTTATTTTCATATTATTACTTACAAGAAGAAAAAAAAAATTACCATTCGTCGTGTGTTTTGCACTGCACTTTCAACAAGTAATCCCCCATGTATTTCTGCGAAAAGGTCTTGATACGTATCTCTGCCTAATACAGTCGTAGGGTGCGGCTGACTCTTTATCAATGTATTCGATAACGTAATAAACCAAGAAAAAAGTGCGTTTTAGTACATAGAGAAATCTAAATAACTTAATATACATCCTTAACAAGGTCGCATGCTTCTTCTCACGGCCATACATGATGCCATTATATTTTTGAAGATGTTATTTTTAAACACCCATTCGTCGAAATGTGTTAAGACGGCCTGGAACTAGCCAGTTTTGGAGTCATTTTACGAACGATTATCTACTTCTGGTTGTTAATTTTGCGCTAATAAACATGATGAATTTAAGAAAACGAAGGATTAATGACTAAAATGGCCTATATTTGCAAACTTGTCATTTTTAAAAGGTCACAGTTCAACAACTATTGATCTATGATCAAAGTTGTGATTGACTTTTTTCTTTAAAACAGTTATCCTAACAATATGATATACTTTTGATGGTCAATAGCCCATTTCTTTTTACCATGTTAAATTTAGTTTTTGATTTCAGATTGAAACACATGTCAACTTTGACCCTAAATCGAGGTCTATGGTCATAACGTGCATCCTACGAACGTGGGATCAGGTGGATTTGTGTTTAGGGATATTTGCCACCTTCTGGTAATAATGTCATGTTCTGCCCAGAGGTGGACAACAAGAGTGAAAGATACAGACCATCATCCCATAGTCTACACCTTTCGGTACCTTGCTACGCCCCTGACTGTATACTAAACCTGACATGAGCGCTTGCGTTCATATAAAGGTTTAACGCGGTCTGACGACGCACAAGCATTAAAAAAAAACAGACACGCGATGGAATAATTTGAAATGATCGTCAATTATTTGTTTATATTATATATACGAACAAATGGGTATGGGTAGCAAATAGTTAATGCTGCTTTGTGTAGTGGGGGTACCTTAATGAGCTTTCGAAACCATTGGTTGCCTTTTAATGATGAATAATGCAAAAATCCAAATACTGTAAAACAACTTAATTTCACGGCAACTTAATTTAGCGAATTAGCATTTAGCACTTGTTGTGACAATTTAATTTCACTAGTTTGTATATCATCTTCCATCATATAAATAATTATTATGTTCCCACTCCATTAACACTTTTGGACCTGTGATTTTGACATTTCGCCGGTATTGAATCATCTAAGATTTTGTCAACCGCTGACTATGTGGTCCACTTTCAGGGTTATGGAGGTTAGTTTATGACCTTGGGGCATAATTATGTCCTTTGCAGTCTTTTAATTGGACCATATAGTCGGAAATAGACACATCCTTAGATGATTTATTACCGGTGAAATGTCAAATCAGAAGTCCAACACGGCTGTTTGATCCAACATAATTTTTCCGTTTTATTCTGGCCCGGTTCTGGTTTTAACTTATTCAAGTACCTGAATATACTGACCATCTTTTGTACAAACAAATGTAAAACTAACTGTTGCCACGTGAAATGTGCGAACGATGCTAGATAATAACTCAAGACCAGAAAGTAGAACTGCTTTGATAGCCAAGGAGTTGACAAGATACACATTGATATTGCCGGTATTTCAAAATGCGACTTTTGAAAAGTGACTAATGTTCTATAAGATGATGCTACTCACGGGTTATCTTTGTTGTTAGGTGTTATTTTTGGTATCAAAATGTGCCACATAGACTAGGATGTTGTGGGGTACTCTTACTCTACCGGAGGACTTGAAGAAATGACAGACGATACTATAGCCTTGAAGACATGACATACGATAATATATACAATACTTGTAGACTTGAAGACAGAACAGACGATACTTGAAGAAGACTAACATTACATTGCAAGACTTGAGACGATACACACATACAGGCCATTTCTGTAGTTTCTTAGTTCATTTTATTGATCGATAGCACTCAGAGAAAAGTATAACACGATGAGATGATAGAGCGGAGCCCTGATTTCCCCCTGTGCACGGCCTAATATAGTGGACCTTGCCCCATCACGCCTACTCTCATTACCCAATCATATTTTAGATATTACGTAAACCTGCAATATGTGCCCCTTCCCTCCTGAACCGAGATGACTATGGGAATATGGGTGACGATCCATCAATACAGGGTTGCACAGAAGTTCAATACATCATATCAACATATAATAATGGCGGCAACATTACAATATCTACTAGCGATAGTTACATTATAACATCTGTATAATATGGTGACATTCAATTACATTCCTTCATATTAGCGACATTAATGGCAGTGTTCTCACAATGGTATTGTACGTCTCACACGTATAAGTTAACAAGACAGCTAGAGCCCTTGCTATACATAGTGCCTGAGCGAGCGGGATATTTGTAACATGTTGTCTTTTCTTCCCGCGTAGTGTATTAAAAATGTGACTTTTGAAAAGTGACTAATTTTCTTTAAAATGGTGCTGATCATAGTTTATCTTCATTGTTAGTGCACTCCTGGGGTCTTTCTTTGGTAGGGTCACACAAGCTACAATCAGGTCCATTGAATTCCTCTTGACAAACACATTTTTGTGAGTACAGTATGTTGCAATCACCCTTTAAACATGCAATGCTGAAGTGCTGTGTATATACATCTCTGGCTACCAAGACTTGGTCGACATATTTCACATTGAAGACCTAAATATCCATTTGCGGATGTGCTTTCTCTTGAACAAATGTCAAATGCTAAGTTGTGAGAACACTGTCAACATTGACAAGTTAATAAGTTACGCTAGTTTGGTACACTCGGCCGCAATTGGTGTTGATGATGATGATGATGATACAATATTGTGTACTAAGTTGCTTGGCGCCATAATAAAACATTGTCGATAACATGATCAGAAATCGGCGTCATTTAAAATTCTTGACGACGCAATGACAAGTCTTTAATACTTATTCTATAGTGTAATGGTTTATGCATGCAGTGGCGCAACCAGGTGTCAAGCCGATGGTGGGCAGTTAGAAAATGTCACCCAAACAGTAACATTTCCAAGCGAAATAAATGCCCCTGTTATATCGACCACCCCTAGTTACGCCACTGTGCCTATAGGTATGTATTTAGAGCTAAGATATCAGCCCGATTAAAATCTGATTTTGATAATTAAAATAATGATATCATTAGAAAACGTTGTGACATACATTTTAATACCACATAATCGAATGAAAAAGAATACCTGAATACTATTTTATATACAAATTACATAATTGAATGGCAATTAAATTATGACCCCTACACAAAGTTAATACTGTACATTATTTCATGTTAAATCAAACCTTCTGTCTATAATTAGTCATTAAACAAATAGTATATAAGTATTATTTCCTTTTGTTCGGCTATTTTAGTGTCAGTATATGTGTTATCCAAGATACTAAATGAAGGATTATAATCATATGCTGTCATTCTTTTCTTTCATTTTAATTTTATGCACTATACCAGGGGTTCTCAACCTGGGGGTCTTGACCCCCATAGGGGTCGTTTGGGGTTTTCCAGGGGGTCATGAACGGGTCATAAATATAGCTTTTTGGGGAAGCATTCTGATATTTCGCTCTAAAAATGATTACAAACTCAAAAGAAACTTTCAAATATGCGTAATTTCCATGTCGCTACGCTCACATCATATAACCACGCAATTTCAGTTTGAATAAATCGAGGTTTTTTTGTAATTCTTTTTTTTTGTCACGGTACTGACCAAGAATGTCATAAGGGGTCGTGGGCCAAAAACGTTGAGAACCACTGCACTATACAAACCTATAAAAGCTAGGAGACAATCTTGACTTTTGTTGTGCTCGCCTGAATTGCATTTACAAATCCAACAATGTGCTGGATCAACAACACAAACTTGTATGGGGTTGTGCTTTTTTCCTGAAAGAATATACGAGTCATAAATGTATGTTTATCTATTTACACATTATTAGTATTTAATTGAGCTTTCATAAACTCATTAGGCCATGATGTTTTTGTTTCGTTCCATTTAATGACTGCTTATTGTAATATTTTACATGAGAACAATTAAAAAAGACAACAAATATTAAAAATAGATAAGAGGTAAAATTTGATTAAGCAAATTGTCCCCCCCCCCCCGCCATACTGCAAAACATTTGCAAAATTGTCACAATAAAGCTTGTTGTGGTATCAGACCTGAAATAGTTGTTATGTTTCGGTATCACCAACTAACACTCCTCTACACTATATAGATACCTGTTCTATTCACACTATACAGGGTGGTTTCAATGTGGACAAAGCTATACCAAGAAGTAATTTGGTGTTTCCGCTACTCACTTGATCTGCTAATTGCCCATGACCACTTCACTTCTTCCTATGCAAATGCCTCTTAAATTTAGCTTTACAACTAGCTCATGTAGAAACAAAGCTTGGAAACAAAATTAAGTATTATTAATGATTCTTCTATAGTGGATGTGCTTTTTGATGTCAACAGGCAATTTGATAATTATATAGTTTAGGGCGGGGCTTTTCATTCTGTATACCCTCAGTGCCTATGGTAATCGCGTAAGCGTGCCCACAATGACGCCGACGTATGCGGGGGTGGGGGTGCGTGTGCTAAGAACGTGACTAATTCGGAGCAGAACGTTGGTAAACAGCTAGCTGGATTCGCCGATTTATAAAGGAGGACATTTTGTTGTTGTTTGATTAAACAAAATGCGACCACGACTCCAATTATGGTACATTGTATGTAGTAAAAACGATAAGAACTATAGTCTATTCTCATTCGTATTTAGTTTATCTTTTATATTTATCTTTTATCATAAAATAACGCATTTCGTTAGATTTATCTAAATAAATAAACACAAAATCCCCCTTCATAAATTCAGCGAACCCGGCGTGCTGTTTCGCAAATATCCTGCTTCGAATCAATCGCGTTCTTTAGCACATGCACACACCCCAACACTGCGTTATACGCACAACGAATGTTAGACCGATGAATTTGTGGTGGGTACGCAAACGCGATAACCACACGAACTGAAGGTGTTTTTATTCGAATAAATAAAGCCCCGACCCAACCTATACACCATTGTCTCATAATGTATAAGTATCGGCTGAAAACCAATCAAATTGTATGATATATACATGTATGTTCCAACGGTTAGAATACACAAAAATCAGTGAACGACAACACGGAAACTATGCAGTGTTTTATTTGCAAACACATTTCCATATTATTTAACATGTAACAAGAACAGTATGTCTCATGAAATTCATGTTTTATACAGTTTACGTGGTTAACGTGTAAATAGCAGTATACTAATTGTGTACAAAGCAAACGAAATGCCCGACTGCACATTTATTAGATAAAACGGTATGAACCTAGTTAAATGGTTACATGGTTGTGTTATTCAGATGCCCCATACATTTGTCTATACAACCCTTTCTTTAATGATTTTATTTACTTCATATAATCATCATTTAGTACTTATAATAAACCATCTTGATATTTAGCCAGCTTTTCATGTTACAGGGGGAATTAGGCAATATGACAATGATGACCCAACGTTTAAACACAAAAAGCAGTGGATAAAATACATAAATCATGATATTTCGTCATAGCAAATACCTTTACAGACACCATTCAAAATATAATAAAGATGTAATTCATAATACCGAGGTTTTAAACCATTCTAAAGCAATTTCATGTCATATGGTAATCCTTGAATAGAAGAAATAGTGGTATTAGACCCGAAATGTCCCAAAATGTTTAAGAACTAGAAAGAATGTGAATTAGTTTTTATTCTATTCACATTTCAATTCCGAGTCATGTTTTATTGACACTAACAACTACTTTTCAAAATGAATTTTACAATTTTGATTACGTTTTTTTGCAGGCGGACCAGTTGCCCCATACCCCTTCGGATCACTTGCCCCAACAAATGACGTAGGACTTTGTCGAGATGAAACATTATTCAAACACGCCTGTGACGTATTACATTTTACGCCAAAATGTTTTAAATCATACCACAGTTTGTCATTAATAATCAATAACTCCAATACATTTCAGAAAAAAGGCAACACTGCAGTTTTGTCTTTAGCCATTTAACAGATTTCTGTAGCCAGCGAGTATCTTTGAATTCGCAAATATTACGGCGTCGGGTCCTACAAGTAGACGAGTGTCTTTAGATAAAATGAGAAATTGTGTACTTTGTTATTTGCAAATTCATCAACTAATAACTCTACCAAATGAATACCCGTGATAATGATTTAAGTTGAAGCATTCTTTAAATGATAATATTGATCGGAAATCCAAACCACCAAGGTCCCAAATTTAGCAATATTCGCCATTTTACAGTAATTTCAATCACAACCTATGGTTTTAATCATATTTCGGAAAAATCTGGAGAAAATCACATGTGTAAATACCCTAAAGTTCCAACTGTTTTGGATTGTAAAAGGTAAGGATATACATGTATGTCAAGTATTAACAAAAGTCGTACTGTTCAAAAGAAAGCAGTATGCCCATACAACTACAAATCCTTCATTTCGGACCACTTGCCCCACGGTCCATTTTGCCCCATATTCCCCTATAAGGTTTATTCACGCTAAAGATACAAATAAATAGTCATTAATAAACATAATCATGTCCTGAAATAAGTCGAGTATTCTACTATTTCCACGATTATAACAATCAGTTAAAGGTATATGTTCCGATCACTTTTTTGGGGCTATGGTGGTTTTTTTCACATCAAGATATTGTATCAGAACAATCCCCATATTGTTCTCATTATGTCTGTAAAATATTAGGGGCCAGAAATGTTTCATTTGAAAATGATAGGCTAAAATGTGGTGAACTACTGCCAAAGGTGGTTAACCAGTCTGTGTACTACTCAATTGGCACATGTCTTTTGACCTTGCGCTTCTAAAAATAGAACCATCGGAGTTATGCAACTCAAACTTTGGAATGCAACAATTTGAAGGATGACCTTTCATGTAAAATAGAAAACATAAAGTTGAAAATCGGGTCATCTACCTTTAATGAATGTCCGGACTTGGCCTAAGACTAGGTAAGCTTATTATTACATGCATTTTGGGGAAATGTGCTAGCATTCTGCGTTGAAGGCCTGTTGAGTATACACCAGTTACTATTTGGGGTGCTTGTCGGCAATCGGGAACTCTGCACCCCCCCCCCCCCCCCCCCCCCCCCATTCAAAAGGGTCGGTGGACGCCCATGCTAGCACAGTCTGGCACCCTTGGACTGTAGAGGGCAGTATCCAGTCAGGTATCATAATAAATAGGGATTCATTACATCTCCCACTTTAAAAGAAAGAAAGTCGTAGTGTAACAAAACTTTCGTTGTCTGAATACTCATGTGGATATCAATAAAACACCGATCAGGTAATAGTGTCTATTGCAATATCACTCGAAATAATATCATTGCCACAACATAGTATTTTGTTAGTATCAGAGTGAAGTTGTTACTTCAAAAAGTGTCTATTGGTGTTAATATTCAGCTGTTGCGGAGACCATTGTTCTTTAACAAAGCTGAAACCATTGTTCTTTTATCCGGCTGATGACAAATCAATTGTTCTTTTATCCGGCTGATGAAGGATCCATTGTTCTTTTTTTCCGGCTGATGAAGAATGTTTTCGTTTATCATTCATCCCAGTTGAAATCAGCGACTACATATTCAGCCATATTCATCATGTTTACTTTATAGATTCTATACTCTATGTAGACCATTGACATGCATCATGTCCTGTAACAATTGTCTTTTTACATTAACATAATGTCATGAGCACATTGTGATGTGCTCTATCTTTTAGAGAGCATTTCTAATGTACATAATGTGCATCTGCAATTACATTATCTCTGCCTTCGATATGTTTGATAATCAAATTAAACATCTGTAGAGTTAAACACCATCTGAGAAGACGTTGATTATTATTCTTCATGCGATGTATAAATGTGATCGGGTTATGATCAGTGTGCGTAATTACGGGATACTTGGTAAGGCTCAGATACACTTTAGAATGTTGGAAGACAGTCCTTCTCTATAATTGTCGAATAGTTTTTCTGATGAAGATTGAATTTCTTAGAGTAGTATACAATTGGATGCTCTACAATATCCTCATTGAATTGTTACAACACTGCACCACAGCCCACATCACTAGCATCTACTGTCAAATGAAATTGCCTCTCAGAATCTGGGGCTGAAAGAAGTCATTAGAGTGGCCTTAATTTTGTCAAATGCTTCTTGGCATGTATTTGACCAACACAATTTGGCATATTTCTTCAAAAGATTTGTCATAGACAAATTCCAAATTTGAACTTACTGTTCCAGACAGTTTCGACGTCCGTTCGATCCAGTGTTACCAGAAGATGTCGTACAGGTGACTAAGTTGGTAGGCCCCCTCGTCGCCATTCATTAGGTGCTGTTTCATGTCATTATTGGCTTTTCGACGGATCCAAATGGATTCTCTGATCCATCTGGTATTTCTGGCGTCGTCTCTCGCGAAGTTCAAATTTGGAATTTTTCTATGAAATTTTATTATTAATCTTCCTTGGATTCCTGATGAAATTATTCTCTGATTTGTCATTGGATTTGAAATGACAGAGAAATGTTTCTGTAATAACCTGCCATTTCAAAAAATCTCATCACCTCTGTCTTGTTAGTTGGTGCTGGGTACTGGTTAATAGCTTCTACCTTAGCTTGAATTGGCTTGATTTTGCCTTGGCCCACAATGTGGCCCAAATCAACTGAAGCCTGACAGAAACTACGTTTAGCCAAGTTAACAGTCAAATTGGCATCGGACAATTTTCCGAGCAACTTATTCAATTGCTGCACATGTTGGCCCCATGTATCAGCAGCATACAATAAATACTAAATCGTCTAGATTCGAATAATTCGCGACGGCTTTACTGACCATTCATGTGGGCTACCGGATATATCATTTGACTCCAACCTCACTTCGTTTGAATGTGCTACGGAAGATGAAGTATTAAAACTATTGAATCGTTCACCAACCAAAAGCTGTAACCTTGATCCAGTGCCTACACATTTACTGAAAGACTACTCACATGTTTTCCTCCCAGTAATTACTAAGATAAGTAACCAATCTCTCTCCTCTGGAATTGGTCCATCAACTTTTAAGACTGCACTTATTCGCACACTTTTAAAGAAACCTAGTCTCGACCATGAAATTCTGAAGAACTACCGCCCGGTATCAAATCTACCATTTCTGTCAAAACTTCTCGAGCACATTGTACTTTCCAGAATTTTGCCTTATCTTCAGACTAACTATCGCACCAACCATAGCATTGAGACTGCACTACTCAAAGTGGAAAATTACATTCTC